>CM042142.1:86118860-86156360 GCA_023376005.1 Doryteuthis pealeii | reverse complement strand
GAGGGTTTAATCGTTGTATTCTAGGCATCACTGACAGGGCGGTTGTTATTTGTTTGTTTTGACTATATTTTACAAAGACCAGCTAATTGTGATACTATTGTAACGTAACAAAGGTCAGACTCAAGTCTCGAACGAAACCCGATCGCCAAGCAACAAGTAGCCGTAGGCGTTAGTTAATTTATAAGTTTAGTTCAGCCTAGCAGAAGACAATAAGAGTGATGGATTTCGGAAAGGTCAAACAGCAATGACTATTATGAATTGGTCTACAAGAAAAGTTCGTTTGCCATCGCGATGCATTAGATGATACACACACACACACACACACACACACACGTATATATATATATATATATATATATATATATAATATATATATATATATATATATGAGAAAAATGGGATTGGAATGAATCCGACAGAATGAGGTAAAATAAGGAATGAATGAACAACACTCAGATACTACACATTTTTGTCTGAGTTTTGTTCTTTCATTCTTTATATTTTACCTCATTCTGTCGGATTCATTCCAACCCCCTTTTCCTCATATATATATATGTATATATATATATATATATATATATATATACAGGTTTCGTTGAATTGAACAGACAATTCCTGTCTGACAAGTCTTTCACTGATCCGTTCTAATCTTCAGGCCATCCTTCTGGTGTCAGGGTGAAACTGGTATACCAGTCCACCGAATGTTTCAACACTAGCGCTTTCGACAATACACTTTGCCATCCTCAGGTGGGAAACGATGGAATAGTTTTCATGTCTCGTTTTTAACGAGAACGAGTAGAAGCAAGGAATTAGTGGGAGGTAATATCAATTGGTAATGGGAGGTTTTTGGAATGGTAGTAGTTTAAACAAAGCAGTGGTGATTTTTTTGGAGGAGGGGGCACAGATTGTGATAAGGGGGGAGGGATAATGGAAGTAATGTAGGCAAAAAATTATAAGCATTTTAGGATATGTTGACTTACTTCAAAGTTTATTTTGTTTAGGGTAGTTTTTTTTGTTTTATATATAAAGCTTCAATTATTTGAAGTTTTTGTTTGTTTTTTTCTCTATATAGTGTGTGTGTATTTTCAGTTAGAATTTTGCGGTAGGTAGAGGGGGGCATGAATGTGCTTTAAGATGTTGATTAATGGATCTGGAATCTGATAAGTGTAGGGTTAATCTACGTGATAATGTAGTCGTTGTTTGGCCAATATATGTATTATTGATTTTGGAGAGACAGTCTCCTACGGTACATTTGAATTCATACACGATATTGGTCTCATTAAGACGGGTAGTTTTGGGGGAGGTGTTGTTGCAGGTGACCAGATTTGTAGTTTTGAATTTTTTGTAATAAATGATTAAATTGATTTTTCCGTTAGTGTCAGTGGAAGAGACATTGTTACGTATTAATTTTGTTAACGCATTTTCGTCCAGTTTATAATTTTGGTGCATCTGATTACAGTAATAGATGTTTTGGTTAGGGCTATTGGGTGTGCTATTGTTTTCATTATGGTAAATATTATGGAGGGTTTTCCGGATTTGTTCATCGACAAAATAGTTAGGGAATTCATTATTGATGAGAGTTTGCTTAATATTTTTTATTTCAGAAAAGAATATTGTTTTAGGAGAAGAAGTAAACCGCGCAAAACTTACTTCTTCTTCTAAAACAATATTCTTTTCTGAAAAGAAAAACCAAGAGGGTCGCACCAACAAGAATCATCGGTTAACACTCTAACACTTGGCCAAAAGAAATATATATATATATATATAAAAAAAGTAAAGTCGACGGGGCGGCCTAAAGTCGGTATCAGCCAGTCAGCGAGGGAGTCTATCCCCTTTTCAATAGCGCTAGACCAAGGAGATTGTTTTTAGCATCTGGGGTGGAGCGCCACACCTACCATCAGCTCCTTACTTTACCGCACAGATCCCTGTGCTACTCATACGCTGAGTTGGCGGGGACCGGTATCGAACTAGGAACCTTGTGGTTTCTATCCGAACGCTCTACCGACTGAGCTAATCCGATATATATATATATATATATATATATATATATATATATATATATATATATATATATATATATATATATATATATAATGTTTAAAGCTAAAATGTAAAAAGTGCTCGATACCTAAATACAGCAAATAATAAAGTTAAACCTAATGAGTCAGATATTCTTCAAATTGCTCTTATGCAAACACTCACTCTTTTTAATCATGTAGGTGCAATAAGGCAGTGGAGAGTCAACCACCAGTATCAATTAATACCCATGAAGTTAATGAAAATTATTTCTACCAGTTTATTAACACGTATGAAGTTAGACAAATCATAAATCTAGATATATAAAACAAGGTTTGGCATTAAATAATCAACAAGGGTGGATATGCCAACAACCAGCCAGCCAATCAACCAACCAACCAACCAGTCAAACAAAAACCAACCAACCAACCGGCAAACCAACCAACAACCAGCCACCGACCACCCAGCCAACCACCAGCCAACCAACTGATCATCCAATCAACCAACCAACCAACCAGCCAACCGACCGACCAGCCAACAAACCAGCCAACCGACCGACCAGCCAACCAGCCAGCCAACCGACCGACCACCACCAGCCAACCAACCAACCAGCCAACCGACCGACCAACCAACCAACCGGCCAACCAACCAACCGACCAGACAACCGACCGACAAGCCAACCGATCAGCCAACCAACCAGCCAACCAACTGATCATCCAACCAACCGACCAGCCAACCAACCGATCAGCCAACCAACGAACCAACCAGCCAACCGACCAATCAACCAGCCAACCGACCGACCAGCCAACCAACCAACCAACCAGTCAACCAACCGATCAGCCAACCAAGCAACCAACCAAACAGTCAACCAACCGAGCAGCCACCAACCGATCAGCCAACCAACCAACCAACCACCAGCCAACCGACCGACCAGCCAACCAACCAACCGACCGACCAGCCAACCAAGCAACCAACCAAGCAACCGACAGCCAACCAACAACCAACAAACCAACCAGCCAACCAACCGACCAGCCCACCAACCAGCCAACCAACCGACCAGCCAACCAACCAACCAACCAACCAACCAGCCAACCAGCTAGCCAACCAACTAACCAACCAGCCAACCACACCAGCCAGCCAACCAACCAACCAGCCAGTCAATCAACCGACCAGCCAACCAACCGATCAGCCAAGCAACCAACCAAGCAACTAACCAGCCAACCAACCTACCAACCAACCAAGCCAATCAACCGATCAACCAACAAGTCAACAACCAACCCCCAACGGACCAGCCAACCAACCGATCAGTCAACCGATCATCCAACCAACCAACCAACCAACCAACCAACCAGCCAACAACCAACCAACCGACCAACCAACCAACCAACCAGCCAAACCAACCCTAATAATTGCCAATTCACCAGTGCTTTTTAAATCGCCATTCCTGATTGGCTGAAAATATATTCAGCATTCAATGGACTTGAGTTTTAAACAGCAACCCAATAGAAAACTGTATATATATATATATATATATATATATATGAACTGGGGGGGTACCTATCTGAATGGTATCGATAGCCAAATTGTGGGCTTCTGGCTCACAGATTATTTATATTTTTGAAAACAAAAGTCAGGTGAAAGTAAGGAATTAAATACAAAAACACGAAAAATAAGTAGCCGATAAAGTTTTGAGTAAATTTTATTTATTTTGTTTATCGCTCCCCATATCCCTCGTGATCCCCTGGAGAGATGCCTCGTCTGCTCCACCCTATAATTGCCCCTAGACATGAAGGATATCTAAGTGGTTTGGATAAATTTTCAATTTTGCTTATAAATTGTATCTTTTAGGGTGATAATGGTTTTGAAGAATTGTTTATAGCTCCCCAGATCCCTCGTGGTCCCTGGGGTGCTGCGTTATCTACCACACTCCATAATTGGCCCTGGACATTAATGGTATTTAAATGAATAATCTTTGCTCCTGAATAAACCGAATTCAATGTTTGTTTTTGTTTTTGTTTTTTTAGGGAGAGTTGGGGTTTTTTTTCATTAAATTAATTTATTCGGCCAAACTTGAGAAACAGGGGAGATAAACAAGAAATATCAAAGGCGGGAATCCTCCATTTTTAATGATTAATTCTCCCTGTTACAAACACAGCCATTAGGAAATTTAAACAGAGGGAGAGAAACAGGAAATTTAAACGGGGGTGGGGGTGAGACGGGATATAAAGTCAGACAGACAGACAGAGAAAGAGAATAATAAAGAGAGAGAAAGTGTGTGAGTGTAAGTGGGGAAGAGAGAGAGAAAGGGTGAAAGTGAATGATAATGAATGAGACAGTGTGTGTGGATAGGGGGTGTTTGCGGGTGTGCGTGCGTGTGTGTGAGAGAGAGAGAGGGGAGAAAGAAGAGAATGTGGAGAAGTGAAAGAGATAGAGAGTGTGTTTGTGTGAGGGAGAGAGAGAGAGGGGGTAAAATGAGAATGAAAATGAAAAAATAGAAAATAGCGAGGGAGAGAGAGAGAGACAGAGGCAGAGACAGAGAAAAAGTGAAATAAGCAGAAGATTGTCAGGTACATATAGAGGGAGGGGGCGAGAGTGAGAGAGAGTGTGTGTGTGGGAGATAAATTGAAGCGGCATAATTAACTGATTTAATGGCACTTAAAACGATCGGACGGGTACTTTTTGTTTGTTTTGTTTTGTTGTCATTATTTTGTTGTTGTTTTGTTTTGTTTTGTTTTGTTTTGTGTGTATGTGTGTGTGTGTGTGTGTGTGTGTGTGTGTGTGTGTGTGTGTTTGTGAATTTACTCTTAACAGATCAGCTCTCGGAGCTTGATGGACATTCACTACATTGAGGGGCTTTTTTTCTTGCTTTTTTTTTCACTACTCTTCTTTCCTTATCAATCAACCACTTCTTCATGTTTTGACGATTTCGGTTCACACACCACTTCAGATTTCGTTCTCTCTTCACTTTAAATCACGTTCTCTCTTCACGTTCTCCCTGTACGTCAGATTCCAAGCTCAAGTGTAATCTCTTTTTTTTATTGTAGTAAAATATGCAAAATGGATCTACTCAAATTTGCATAATCATTAAGTCAAACGACTACAGATATTAACTCATTACCATGAAGTCAAAGGCTAAACGGTCGATCAGGGAGGCCCCCTCCGATCAATCGGCTGATCATGTCAAACCCTAACACCTATACGATTGCCCCCAACCTTATTGCCATTATGGCAAGCCCCAATCCTTTTTACCATATGGGTGTTAGAAAGCGGTGGATGAGTTTCTTCATTTCCTGGGAATGACGTTAGACTCTATCTGATGGTGAGGTTTCAGTTCTGGAGGTTTGGGGAATGTAGAGCACCCCTTCATCACCACTGCTCCATGGTCCACTCTGACGCGGAGTGGTAGTACCTGTTAGTGTCCTGTCTATGGATTAGATATAAAAAATGTGTTCATAAAAATTGAGTATACATTAAGAAGGAATGTATTTCAAAACTCTTACAGCATTATATGACCCTCTGAGGTTGATATACCGTAAAACAAACCAAACCATAGGTCTAAGATAAAAACATTCTACAATATCATGGCGTCGCCGATAGGATCTCTAAAATCGTTGAATGAACCGGATTTTGTAGAAACGTTGATTCGTGGTTTTGCAGCCGAGACGAGGGCCAAGAACTTAAAAGACAACAAAAGTTGAAGGAGAGTGGAGAATAATTAGCAAATAAGGAAGAAACCGAAGGATGGGAAAGGATGGTGGATTGTGCGAATGAATCCGACATGAAGCTGGAAGATTAGAACGAACATAATTTCAGTTTTAATCCCCAATAATAAGAACCAGATACCCATCAAGAAAGAGGGCGGAGATAGAGAAAATAACAGAAAGGAGTGAAAGAAAGGAAAAACGAAAAAGAAAATCGCTAAAGAGAAAGAAAGAAAGAAAGAAAGAAAGAATCATGTTGGCTGAATGGTGGGGGAGAAATAAATAAATAAATAAATAAATAAAGAATCATGCTGGTTGAAGGTGGAAAAGAAAGAAAGAAAGAAATAATTATGCTGGTTGAAGGGAGGAAAAGAAAAAAGAAAGAATCTTGCTGGTTGAAGGGGGAAGAAAGAAAGAAAGAAAGAAAGAAAGAATCATTCTGGCTGAAGAGGAAAGAAAGAAAGAAAGAAAGAAAGAAAGAATATTGCTAAAGAAAGAAAAAGAAAAGAAAAGAGAAAATGGCTGAAGAGAGAGAAAAAAGAATAAAAGAAAGAAAAATGAAAAAAAGGATATCGAAAGATAGAAGAAGAAGAAGAAGAAAGAGAGAAGAAGAAGAAGAAGAAGAAGAAGAAGAAGAAAAGAAGAGAAGAAGAAAGAAAGAATATTGCTAAAGAAAGAAAAAGAAAAAGAAAAGAGAAAATGACTGAAGAGAGAAAAAAGAATAAAAGAAAGAAAAATGAAAAAAGGGATATCGAAAGAAGAGAGAGAGAGAGAGAGAGAGAGAGAGAGAGGGGGAGAGAGAGAGAAGAAGAAGAAGAAAGAAGAAGAAGAAGAAGAAGAAGAAGAAGAATGAGTGCTTTCGATTACGAATGTGAACACATTAGGAAGTAAACAATGTAGGATATTGCAAACGCATCCGACATGAAGGAAGATCAGAAGTTAAGTTTAATCCTAGTTCCTCAACAAAAACTAAGTATACATCGAGAGAGAGAGAAAGCGAGAGAGAGAAAAAGGAAGGGGAGTAAATGAGGAAAAAGAGAGAGGAAAAGGGTGAGGGTGAATATCTCCTAATATAGAAAAAGCCAGAGATCAACGAAGGGTATAACATCTCTTTGTTTCCGGGAGGTCAAATAATGGACAACCCATTTTGAATAACTATAAAATCAATCTTTGTGGAACTACGCAAATCCAGCATCCCACCAAAAGCGACGGCACTTAGAATACTCTAACTGTATCTCCTGTAGAGTTGTAAGACCCTACTACTTCAAAAAAGGGGTGTTTTTGATATGACACTAAACTTTATCCGGTGATGTGGCTCCAGTTCTGGAGTGTGTAATGTATCCCTTGATTACCATTACTCATAAGTCCACTCTGACTCTGAGTGGTAATACCTGTTAGGTTACTATCAATGGACTGAAAATTATTATATTTTAAAAGTTATTAGTATTGAATCTTATTATAATGGAGATTGTGTGTTTTTCTGTCTGTAACCGAAACTATATTACTACTCAAGTCACAATTCCCTTAATTATTTACGTCAAATTCTCCATGATTTCATTCTTTTAAACCTTCAGTTATTAATAAAAATTGTTTTACATTATTAATACTGTTGACCATATCTACGTACTAATAACATGCAATTGTATTTATATATACAACAAAATAGCGGTTTACAGTTTGAACGAGAAGGCTAATTTGCATATTGATATTTAAAATTTTATTTTAATAAATATGTGCTTGGTACTATTGATTTCTAATTGTTTGGTTTTATCTTAAGAAATATAAACAAAAATCTCGTGGATAAATCTTAAAAGAAAATTATTTACAAGAAGAAATAACTGTAATATTATCATTTACTTCCTATTTTAACTAAATAGTTAAATTAGGAAAATTTACCAATGAAAGAGGGGAGTAATGGAAAATGATGGAATAGTTAGTTTCAAAGTTGTTCTATTTTTCGATTATACCCCCTCTGTTGCAGATCTTTTTATCTGCATTCTTAGTCAGTTTCATTAGCCTTTCTAATTTAATATGATATTTTATTATATCAAAACTTAAATACTTGCACCCGGAGGGTGCATATATTTGCTAGTAGTAATAATTGAATGATATAATATAAGATTGTTTTTAATAGAAATAGTTGATACAAATAATTATAGACAAATTAAAAACGGCAATTTAAGAAGAATACAATGAAACATTGAAATTATAGTTATTATTGGAATCATATATATATATATTATATATATATATATTGCTTGAAGGCAACTACAATGCGAATATCGCATAAATTCGATGATTATAGAAGATAATAATAATGACAAGTGAATCCCGCAAAGAATCACTCGGTGTGTAGAATATCGTACAGACTGTTTCAACTTTATTAAGTCTCATCAGCGATATATACTAACGACTCCCCTCCGACAGGAATCGAAACCGTGACCTCAGCAGGATAGTTAAACACTATACTGTTTCAGCCATGGTACAGCGCCGAGAAACTCATGCGAAATTAACCTTGTCATTGATACTGAGGCGACTACTGCCATATGAGGCAAGTGAGTCGCTGAGTGGATAATAACAGACACATCCGGGGCCTTATGCTCCTCGGCGAAGGAAATAAGATTTTTTGGATGTTTGTTTATTTTTTAGAAGCATTGTCGATAATATTTATATTTTGCTTGAAGGCAACTACAATGTGAATATCGCATAAATTCGATAATTATAGAAAATAATAATAATGACAAGTGAAATAACGGACTCTCCCGTTGATCGACGTATGAGTGTTCATACAATGAATATCCACACAGTGATTTGTTTATAGTGGTGAAGGCTTGTGTTGGACCATCCACACTTTTTGGCACAGTTGATAGGAAAGAATTGGTGCATCAAGGGTTGCCACAAACCCAATCAACGACCGACCTCAGGAATTTTGAATTCAGAGTTATCCCTCTCCTAGACTGGTTACCTACCCAAAGCTGAAGGGTCCAGTCGCCCTGCTATTTAACCCATAGCTGGAGGGAGAATTTATGGATTCATACCTTTCCCAAGGGTATTAGCGCTATGTGAAATGCCAACAACTTCGTGTAGGAATTGAACTCGAATCACATATATATATATATATATATATATATATATATATTATATATATGTGTGTGTGTGTGTGTGTGTGTGTGTGTGTGTGTGTGTGTGTGTGTGTGTGTGTGACAGGGTTATAAAAAAAACAAATGTACTTGTTTTTTTAAGCATCAAAGAATAGTGAAACTAAGAATTCAAATGAATATTCCAGAAATATGGCTGATTTACCCGTTCCGTTCGGATTAATTGTGTAACTAATACTTGTTTAAGGAGATTTATATAGTAACTGTCAGTAGTTGACGTCCGTTTTAGAAAGTATGGTAACTAATTTTGCTTGATGTAAAAAATTCATTGAAATTAATGAATTTTAATTAGAAAGTGGTATAGAAAATTATTTACTACTAACAACTAATAAGTGGTCTTGTAATATTTTAACTAAATGAAGTTTAGCGATATCTAAAGAAATTGTTGTAGCATTTGTGGATAATTCTTGAATTGTAAAAATTTGGTAATTGAATTTATATATTTTTTATGTTGAGTGATGAGAGGGGAGTAGGTATTGGTGTACTATTACTTCTAAATATTATTTTAGTGGTATTGTGTATGGTCAGTGTTTTGGGGGAGAATGGGGGTCTTAGGGTGATTTGGGGTATCTCCTTGGACTTAGAAGATGGAAGAAAGGATAAGGTTTGTGTAGTTTTAATGTGGGATAGATGTGTGTGTGTGTGTGTGTGTGTGTGTGTGTGTGTGTGTGTGTGTGTGTGTGTGTGTGTTTCATTAAAAAGACCAAACGAAAAAGATTGTACAGTTTTTTAAAACAATTTTTTCTTGTTTACGACAATGAGAACGTAATTTTGGATCGATTGAACTTAGAACTAGAGCAGTCATTTTAATAATTGGTTGGTAGCAGGTATGTCGTAAAATATCCTTACTCTGGTATGAAGCGGTTCTTCGACGGTCTTATTAGTGTGCAATAAAAGTTATCGGTTTAAAAAGAAAACAATATCTTCTGCCAATAAATGGTCATCAGATATGTGAATTAATCGTTAATTAAGAAAGATATTGTTTGTTTTGTTTTGTTTGTGTATTAATTAGCATCTTGTTGGATCGATTAAATATCAAATTGAATACTTGATTAAACTAGTTGAAGATTAATTTCAAGTTTAGAGTTGCTTTTTGGAGAAGGAGTGGGTGTTTTGTTTGTTTGTTTTTCATTTTTAGGAGGAGAAGACAGGAAGAAATAAATTGAGCTTTATTAGTCTAATTTTTTCAGATTAGGCTTAGACATTTTGTATTATCTGGATGTTTCGGAATGTTGTTCTCATCTTTATCGTTACATACACAACGTTTCGCCCGATGTACCCTCCGGTGTTTCTTGTCGAACTAGGGAACCTTCTCGAGTTCAGGAACCTTCTCTCGCGAGTCATCATGTCATAATAGGCAGCTTTCACGGAACTTCAAACGGAACCCTTTATTCAATCAACTTGGGTAGATTTTTTTCATTCCGTTAATCATGAAAAGGAACAAGTGATTATCTATGTTAAATATTCTGTGTTATTATCGCCCTTGGACAAAATTGAACCTGCAACCTACAGATGATTGTCACTTAGAACTGTATTAGCAGAACTCTTATATCCGTTGCGCCATGTGTACAAAATATGAGGACAACAGTCCGAAATATGCAAATAATTCAAACTCTAAAATTTGCTAAATTTAGAACGCAGGCCTCAAATTGCTTACAGTACCTATATTATTCAGTGGTCACCCTTCTCATTATTGACCAGGCACATTGCTGCTTATTTTCAGGGAACTCACAAAAGTCCATGGAATTTTCTATGATAGTGTCAAACAACTACCGGACACGAAGGAACTGCCACTGCAAAATTTGGTAAGCTGCAGACGGACCTCCAAAATGTAGCACTGAGTGCCCTAAGATCTGGCAAGTAACCCAGAAGGAAAACAGTGATATTGATCAAATGCCGAACCCAAGGAGATGAAGGTTGGTTGGTTGGTTGGTTGGTTGGCTGGCTGGTTGGTTGGATTTTATGGCATGTCAACCCTTGTTAGGTTATTTGATGCCGAAAGCGTTCTGTTTTATTCATTCTTGATCGGTATACAATTTTTATTAAACTCAATTTTTTAACACATTTTTTCTACTTAATCAATAAATGGGACCCTAACAGTTACTACCAGTCTGAGTCAGAGTGGACCTGGTAGTAATGGTGATGAAAAGGTACTCCACACTCCCCAGAACTGCAAAATTGAAACTTCACCGTTAGATACAGTTTAACTTACCCAGGACTCTAAAACCCTCAGCTGCCGCCTTCTAACGTAAGAGATAACGGTACCCTATATATAGATACAGTCCGCGTGGTCTAATGGTTTGAGTCATAGGAGATGGACTCGTCAATCAGAGTTCAATTCCTGGACGAGGCTGTTTGCATTTCACATAGCGCTAATACCCCTGTGAAAGGTATGAATCCAATTCTCTCCCCTGCTATGGGTAAATAGCAGGGCAGACTGGGCTCTTTAACCATTCCTAGGTAACCGGTCTAGAAGGAAAACTCTGAATTCAAACGTGTTAAACTCCGCTTAAGAAATTGACCTTGTGTCGCATCCTGCTCGTACGGAGGGGTGGGTAAATATATACATATACAGATGCAGGGCCCAGATATACAACACATAATGGAGGCGCGAGCTGGAATGGTCGTGGACAATGGGCTCGACGAGGCTGTTTGCATTTCTCATAGTGCTAATACCCTTGGGAAAGGTATGCAACCAACTTCTCTTCCACCAACTATGGGTAAGGAGTAGGACAGACTCAACTCTTTAAAATTGTAACCAGTCTGGGAGAAATAAACTCCTGAATTCAAACCTGTTAAACTCCGCTGAAGTGTCACATCCTGCTCGTGCGGATCGGTTAGTAAATATGTATAAAACACATAATGATTTGACTATACAACAACTCCCGAAGTAATACCGGCCTATACTGTATATCACGTTTTGGTACCGCGGCTATGTAACACTTGGAACTGGCGAAACTGTGAAAGATTACGATTAGGGCCGTGATCGAAACAAGCCTCGAGCTGCTTGCCTATTCCACGGCCGAGATTGTGTGGACGATGGCTTTTTTGTTGGGACTGGTACGAGTTCAATGAAAGCTTGAAATGGTTCGATGAGGCGTGCTGTCACTTGATCTTAACAAACGTCTGGTGGGAATTGAAAGTGTATCAGTAAAAGTAATAAACATTTGGTAAAATATATACATATGTTGAATTAGAAAAAGGTATGGACTGATAGAAGCACTGTCACATAGATTAGAATAAGTTCTTAGGATATATGTGCTTTGACGGCCTTTTTGTACTCATATGAACCATGGATGCATAGGCGAAAAACTATCTGTTACCAAGCAAGGTTAACTTAATTTATATATATATATATATATATATATATATATATATATAAGAAGAAGGTCCGCAAAATGTATTGTTCTCAGAAAAATATTTTTATTCTTTTTATCTTACATATGCGACACGTGTTTCTGGTCTGTTGTCTTCTTCAGGCATTGAGTTATTATTTTGACAAAATATGTCCGATATTTGATAGGTTGTGTGTGTTTCGGCAACTTTTCTATTATAATGGCTGTGTAATAACGGTTGAACGCTACTTTATTTTTTTTCAATCCACAACCTATCAAATATCGGACATATTCTGCCAAAATAATAACTCAATGCCTGAAGAAGACAACAGATCAGAAACACGTGTCGCATATGTAAGATAAAAATAATTTTTTTAAATTTTCTGAGAACATAATACATTTTGCGGACCTTCTTCTTTTTTATAAAATATTAAATTTTCTCCCGTTGGAACCAGAACAATATTTTATATATATATATATATATATATATATATATATATATATATATATAGCAGTCATCCACATATGTCGACGTTTACGTCTCACCAGTGCGGCTCGAAGTTTTTTAGAGCTACCTCTAGCCGGGAGCGAAATCCGACAAAACTTTCGCCTGTTAAGCTCATTGCCCTTACGGCTGACTGTCAGTCAGAAGTAAACAATTAATTGATACATACTTACAGGATGTATGCTTTTTTTACTATCACCCGAGAACTCAAGTCTGTAAACAACAGGCAAATAAATGCCTTACCCTAAACGGTGAAAGTTCAACTAATGTATCCCTACTGTGCTATATATATATATATATATATATATATATATATATATGTGTGTGTGTGTGTGTGTGTGTGTGTGTGTGAGAGAGATATATATATATATATATATATATATATATATATAAGCGATTATCTTGTACCTAAGACTTGGCCGTTGCGTAAGACTACAGGGAGAAGATCAAAGAAAGTGTATGAATGTAAAATTTCTGGTTTTATCGGAACAGACGAAGCTATGGAAGATTACGGTGAGGACTGCGCTTGAAATAAGCCCGAAGATGCGTTTCTTTTCTACCGCCGGGATTTTTAAAATTAGATATTGAGCGAAAGATTTTTTTGGGCGGGAAGGGGGGTCGGCACAAGTTCAATGAGAGGTTGAAAGGATTTGAAGGGGCGTGCTGTCCCATGATCTTAACAAACGTCTGGTCAAAACTGAAAGTGTATCAATAAGCTGATTATTTTGTTTGTTTTTAAGCAGTATCTTGTGGGATCAATTTAATATCAAATTTAATATTTGATTAAAATAATTGAAGATTAATTTCAAACTCAGTGTCTAGAGGATATTACAAGTTGAAATTTATTAAGCTTAGCTAAGTTTAGTACACATACATCGGATTGTTTACAACACCTGCTATTATTCAGTTAGTCACCTATCTCAGTACTGACCCAACTCATTACTGCTTAACCTCGGGAACCAATCACTTAGAATACGTCGACAGCATCTTCTGCATAGGTGTAATACATCCTTAAAAATAAATAAATATATATATATATATATATGTAGTAAGAAAAGGTGGAATGAAAACATCACACAATGCTGTTAAAGAAGAAAACAATTTATAATATAATCATAGCTGATACTGATCAATATTTCGATTTTACAAAAATCATCATCAGAGCTCATTCACTCCGTAGTTGTTTGGGTCGGAGAGGAAAGTCAAATCAGTTTACAAAACAAAAAACCTTAATACTGCAAAAAAGGAACGAAAGACGTTACAATATTCACCAACGTGGGCATTCGCGCCATATATATGTCGGTCATGTCTCATATGTATACCTTTTGTCATCCAAATGTAGCAGATTTTTGAGATGTTGGCAACAAGACGAAACAATTTAAACGGAAGGGGATGGGTATTAAGAAATGTGACGGTTGGAATTCAAAAGATTTTTAGTAAAGGAATTTTTTTACGATTAATTGTTTCTATTTTTTAAATTTTTATTTTTAAGTTCTGTATTTCATAAATGATTAGATATTTACTGTATTTTGTTTTTATATATAAAGTAAAAAAGTTATGGGCGGAATATGTTATATTTTAGAAAAGGAATTTTTTATATATTTTTTATTTTACGATTAATTATTTTTAATTTTTAATTATTATTTTTAAGTTCTGTATTTAATAAATAATTAAATATTTATTGTGTTTTGTTTTTATATATAAAGTAAAAAAGGTTATGGGCGGAATTGGTTATTATTTTAGATAATGTTAAGCAATTTGGATCTAATGTAAGGTTATTATTTTCAAAACCGAAATCAAAACAAAATAAAACGGAAAAGATCTTATTTATAAAACAAAACAATAAACCTAAATTTAATTTAATGGGACGTAAATAACGGAAAAAGTTATGTGAAGGGGATTTTGTGGTTTCTGATAATAAGAGTCGCTAAATAAGGGGATATATTAAAGAAACCTTGTCTTTGGGGTATGGTTTTATGGGTAAGAATAACACAAGATTCCATAATTCTACGCAGTGTTTTATCATGTATATGGGTTAATATTTTGGCACCTTTGAAATCAAAAGTATGATTGAGATCAAAGATGTGTTTAGCTAATGCATTGTTTTGGAAACCACGTTTAATGTGATATTTGTGTTCCGATAGACGTTTAGTTAAGGATCGGGAAGTCTCCCCTACATATTTCTTGTTACATTTTAAACAGTCAATAGTGTAGACTCCAGCTTCAGAATGTGTGTGTCTGGGGTTAGTTTTATTTTGAAGAATGTTCTTCACTGTCTTCGTGGAGTGAGCGACAGTTTTTATACCAATCTTACTTAAGTTTCTATTTATTTCATCAGTAATAGGATTATTTGGAAGTATGATGTATCTATCAGAGACGTTATTACTATTATGTTGTGTGTCATTGTTTGGAGATGTGATATTATTATTTTTGTTTTTATTATGTATTTTAAATGCCTTTTTTCTGGCACGGTGTACGAAATTTAAGGGGTATTGTAATTTGAGGAAATACCCCTCAATAAAATTGAATTCTTCATCTAAATGTTGCTTGTTACATATCCTAAGAGCTCTTAGAAAGAAACCAATTATGATACCACTTTTTCTAAACACACACACTAACACACACACATATATATATATATATATATATATATATATATATATGTGTGTGTGTGTGTGTGTGTGTGTGGTGTATTTAGGCAGCATTCTTTCATTTATACATGTAGAATTAAACAAAAGACACATCTCCTGTTTAACAATTTTATTTTTTATCTTTTCGAGTTTTCTGGCCAACTTTTTAATGTTTGGGTGGAATTCGTGGATAAGTCCTCCAAAGTTCAGGTCCCGAGTACTTTCGGTACTTCGAAGTGCCATCATCAGGGGTGAGGTGTTCCAGTTTTTTTAAATTAAATTAATGTAGAGGCTACATGTTTAATTCTACATCTATATATATATATATATATATATATATATATATATAAGAGAGAGAGAGAGAGAGAGAGAGAGAGAGGGCTAAGTACTGGGTTTATTGCCCACAAAGAGGAATACCAATGGAATTTAGCTAATTTTGGCACTGTCAATGGACTTGCTTCCTACGTACGGTCAAGGGGAATAAAAACTGAATTAAAACCTGTTAAACATATTTTAGACTTTGAATTGCTCGTGTGCTTGATTAGTTGGTTGGTTTTATTTTACGGCATATCAACCCTTTTCGGGTCACTTAATGCCGAATCAAGTTATTTTGAAATTCGGTTTCTTACAGTACCAACTGTTGCTTAAATGGTCATCCATCTTAGTACCGGACACTGCTCAACTCCAGTGATCTAGCAGAAACTTCTGCTCGTTATGTAAACACATATACTAAGTAAACTAAAGTTGTCAAGGTGGCCCAAAGTCGGTATCAACCATACAGCGAGGAAGTCTATCCTCTTTTCACTAGCCCTAGAACCAGGAGATTGTTTTTGGCGTCTGAAACGGACCGCCACACCTACCACCAGTTCTACGCTTTACCGCACAGATCCCTGTGCTACTCATGCGCTGAGTTTGCGTGGGCCGGTATCGAACACGGAACCTTGTGGTTTGCTAAACGAACGCTCTACCGACTGAGCTAAGCCGGACCTAACGTATACTAAGGGGAGTCAAAATTTGTTCCATGTTTTAAGCCATTTCGTATTAACAATTAGATTAAAAACATAAAACAAATGAAGGATTAAAACATAATAAAAAGCAAATAATTGACACATTTTTGATAATCTTCCCTGGTGAAAAGTGACTATCCATCCAACCATCCATATATATATATATATATATATATATATATATATATATATATATATATATATATATATATATATATATATATCATCGTCCAGAATGAAAAGAATAAATTATTTACTTATTTGCTTCGGTTAGAATGAAATTATTTTTTTATTAAAAAGTCGTTAGAAACGTACTAACTTATAAGATATCCTATATATACACACACACATATATATATATATATATATATATATTTATATATATATATATATATATATATATATATATGTGTGTGTGTGTGTGTGTGTGTGTGTGTGAGGCGACTAAGGGTGTGTGTGTGTAAGGTGACTAAGGTCTTAGTGTCCTGGATATAACGCTAAACTGCATCTGGAGTGCTGCAGTTCCAATTCTGAAGCTCTGGGGTGTGTGGACCACCCCTTAATCACCATTACTCTCTGGTCGACTCTGATCCCGACCGGTAGTAATTGTTGGGGTCCTATCTATGGGTTATATCGATCCTAAAATCACTTTTAAAATGTGTTTGGTTTTTTTAAAATCGAGTTTGAAGAAGAAATTCAATACCCGACAAGAATCAATAAAACAAAATGTCTTCGGGATAAAATAATCTAGGTGTTGACATGCAGTAAAATCCAACTAACCAACCAACCAAAAATCAGCAGTAAAAATGCAAAATAACTTAACCTGGTAACTTGAAGTAGTACAAAACTTTTGATGCATCCAGTTTTAAAGAAACAAAATGGTGAGATTAAAATAACCGTATTTACAGTTCCATTTTCTTCTTTTTCTTCGGGCATTGGAGCTGAGTCTTTAATATTCAATGAAGTTTTCGAATGTCATCGTCCTCGTGGTTTTTCCGTGAGGCGCTGGAACTGGCCATTAATATTCAGTATTTTTTATTTATTTCTTTTTAGACTTGTCTTTAATGCCTTTGGCCGATTATTTAAGACGGATCCTCGTTGACAAAAAAACATGTTTGTTCGTTTCAAATATTTTTGTTTAGTTATTTTATTAGTTTTTTTTAGTTTTTTTTTTTTAGTTTTTTATTTTTTTTTACTCGATCCATATTTGAGGCTAACCTCTTTATTATTCTTCTGACTGTTTTTTCTGTCATCTCTTCTTTGATTTCTCGCGGGTAACAATGCCAATGCTTGTTTTTTGGGTATTTCTTAATTGATAAATGGACACGGCGACCAGAGTTCAAATCCTGGACGAGGCTGTTTGCACATCATGTTGCATTAATACGTTTGGGAAACGCATGAATCCGACTATTCTTCTTCCCCAGGTATTGGTAAAAAGTTGGGTAGACAAGTTTTATATATTTTTATCCGACGAAGTTAGTATTGTGGCCCATTCGGTTTTTTTCTTGTTTTCGACAAGTCACTTTCTTTTTTCATTATATATATATATATATATATATATATATATATATATATATATATATATATATATATCTAACCCCTCTGCACAAGCAGGAAGCTTTGATCTAAAAGTTTTCCTCCTGCTAGACCGGTTGGCGTACCAATGTTAAAATGCCCGTTGTACTCCACTATTTACCCATGATAATGATAAGCATTATACGACAAGCTCCATATATATATATATATATATATATATATATATATATATATATATATATATATATATTACGTCTTGAAACCGTTACTTCAAATTGACTCAACGATAAACTAAACCACTCAAAAAAATATGACATTATAACCCATTATTATATGAAACAATGTCATATATATATATTTATAATTACACAGGATTTGTTCTTTTAATTCATATTGAAGTATAAATTCCTATATAAATCCTTCATACTTTATCAAGAAAGCACAGTGTGTTCAGATCTATTTATCTATCAATGTTTAAGCCAATTTACACCTCTTTAGGACGATCTATACCTATCTATCTATCAATCTATCTATCTCAATCTGTCCATTATATAATATATATATATATATATATATATATATATATATAAAGTAAAGGCATCGGGGCGGCCTAATGTCGGTATCAATCAGACAGCGAGAGAGTCTATCCCCTTTTCACTAGCGCTAGACCGAGGAGATTATTTTAGCATACCGCGGTGGAGCGCCACACCAACCATCAGCTCCTTACTTTACCGCACAGATCCATGTGCTACTCATACGTTGAGTTGGCGAGGGCTGGTATCGAACCAGGAACCTTGTGATTCCTAGCCGAACGCTCTACCGACTGAGCGATATATATATATATATAGCTATTATAATATATATATATATATATATATATATATATATATAATAGCTAGAGACGAAAAGACTTTATGAATAGCCATGCTCATTGATGAGAACAACTTAGAGAATGTTTTCCAGACAGCGATCATATCTTCAATAATAATCACGTTCATTCTAAAACAGCAAGTCTCTTCAAAGCACACAATCCTAACAGGCCACAGTATCAAATTTACTTCGTTTTTATTATTCTCTAGTTAATGTGCACGAATCTCAGAAGATAGAAAAGAAGAAACACACTTTCTCTTTATTGATTGCTATTTAGAAATAGAATCAATGAGAAAAATGGGTTTCCACTTAATTTCATTAACGTTAAGAGCATCGAACTGAAGACCATTTAATTACGAGGAGTTTTTTTTTTGTACTTTAATTACAGTATGAATTATCCTACCAAAGAGCCCATAAGTAAGTACACCAATCATTTTTATCCAGGTATAAGAATTAATGTGATTTCAACTTCAGTAGCTAATACCACTTTCTTATTATGCGTTAAGTGACCTCAGAAGACCACCGAACGCAAGACATTTATTTATTTACATAAAACAGATTCCAACAAATGGTTATAGCAAAACAGAATTTATTGTCTGACATAAACAATACAAAAGAAGCCGAAAGTCTTTAAGGAAAAGAGTCCCTGAAGATGGCTGAGTTATATCCATTAAAAGGTCACTTACTTCGTAATTAGGGTCACGTGAGTGGCTATCTCCATGCAGACATGGGGGTGTATAGAGGCACGTGCGCTTACGAGGATATTCCAGGGCTGCTGAGCCAAAAACCTCTATGAAGATAGAGTATAAAAAAGAGGCCGCGTAAAGACACATGTATAACTTTATAGTTGGGGGGGGGGCTTTCCCGGGGTTGTGTTTAAAGAGCTAGGCTGCAATGCCACCCAGCGACAAATCCTCGTAGCAAGGGAAGATAATCCCATGCCAATTCTACTACAACCAAACAAGGGAGGATAATCGCTGCACAGATATCTGACCGGTCCATTACATGCAACACCCGACTTTGGTCCTTATTTATTTAGGCGAGGCCCGCTCTGATTAATCGGCTGGTCATGTCAAGCCCAAGCACCTATATGATTTTTCCGACCCTATTGCACTTATGACAAATCACCAACCTTTTTTTTTATCATATATGTGCGAGAAGTCATTTGCTGGGAGCCTTAGTGTATTGGGTATGGTGTTATACTGCATCTAGTTCCAAATCTCGAACTTGGGATTTTTGGTTGTTAATCCTTACCTTTTCTATGTTTCTAAGACAAACCAAAACTTTTCTCAACATCCATCATACATATCTACAAAGAAGCATTAGTGGAGCATCTGAAAACACCACATATATATATATATATATATACATATATATATATATATATATATATATATTATTTATATTTTTGCTTGAAGGCAATTACAATGCATGTATCGCATAAAATTCGATACTTATAGAAAATAATCTTGACAAGTGAATCCAGGTTATAGTATACATCGCTGATGAGACTTAATAAAGTCGAAACAGTCTGTACGATGTTCTACACATCGAACAATCCTTTGCCGGGATTCACTTGTCAAGATTAGTTTCTATAAGTATCGAATTTTATGCGATACATGCATTGTAATTGCCTTCAAGCAAAAATATAAATAATAATATATACTTTATTCAACAATGCTTCTAAAAAACAAACATCCAAAAATCTATATATATATATATATATATATATATATATATATATATTAACATAAAGTTACATGGTATTAACCTACTCGAGTTTCACCATAAGGACCTTCAGGGTTAAATCTACTGGATTAATCAAGATATTGATTAATGGCAGTCAATTACGCGTGTGTGTGTGTTTTTTGTGGTAAACGGTTGATTATAAATCCGCGGTCGAAGAACGCTGGTTTTAAATTTTAAAAATTCGAAAGAGCGGAAGTTGCATTTTTTCAAAGGATCAAATATAAACATTGTTAGAAATCCGCTTTGTGCTATTGTTTTAAATATTTACGACAATGATGAGGATTGTCTATATTATTATTGAGTCCGTAGTGATTAAATGTGGTTTTAATAATGTATGTATAAAGTTATTTATTTTGATAAAAGCTAGTAGAATGTGTATATATGTATACACACAGGGGGGGTACCATTTTCGATGATCTTATTATTATTAAAAAATATAAATAGATAAATTAAATCAAATTAAATTAAATTAAATTAAAATAAAATTAAATTAAATTAAATAAATAAATAGAATAAAATAAAATAATAGATTATTATAATAACTTACAGTGGTGGGGTATGAGGTTTTCTTAATGTGTGCTTAAATTATTTTTATTATTATTATTAATTTTTTCCCTTTTATTTTATTTTTTTATTTTTTTTATTTTATCTTCATATATATATATATATATATATATATATATATATATATCCTAATGAATCATATTTACCAACT
Source organism: Doryteuthis pealeii (assembly GCA_023376005.1). NCBI lineage: Eukaryota > Metazoa > Mollusca > Cephalopoda > Myopsida > Loliginidae > Doryteuthis > Doryteuthis pealeii. The sequence goes on along the minus strand of CM042142.1, from coordinate 86,135,138 downwards.
AATAGTTTCGCTTACGTGTTCACCAGGGCAAGAATATGACTCATTAGGAAAAGGCTTCACACTAAAAAGGGCAAGAAGCAGGCGATATCCCGTACAAACAGTCACAGATGCAGACTATGCTGATGACCTTGCACTTCTTGCAGATACACCGGCACAGACTGAGTCACTGCTACATAGCTTAGAGGAGGCAGCAAAGAATATCGGCCTCTATGTGAACTCCGGTAAAACAGAGTTCATGAGTTTCAAAAATAAAGGAAACATCTCCACACTCAACGGCAAGCCTCTTATGCCAGTAGAACAATTCACGTACCTGGGTGGTAATATCTCCTCCACAGAGAGCGATGTTAATACACGGATAGCAAAGGCATGGTCGGCCACAAAGAGATTATCAGTCATATGGAGGTCCGATCTCCCTGACAAGCTGAAGCGACAGTTCTTCCAGGTTGTGGTTGTGTCGGTGCTGCCATATGGCTGCACCACCTGGACCCTAACAAAGCGTCTTGAGAATAAATTAGATGGGAGCTGCACAAGAATGCTGCGTGCAGTCTTGAACAAGTCGTGGAAACAGCACCCCACAAGGAAACAGCTGTACGGTCACCTGCCCCCCATCTCACAAACTATCCGAGTGAGACGGACAAGGCATGTAGGACACTGCTGGAGAAGCAAGGATGAACTCATAAGCGACGTTCTCCTGTGGAAGCCAACACATGGACATGCAAGTGTGGGGCGCCCAGCAAGGACCTACATTGACCAGCTATGCGAAGATGCTATTTGCTCCGCAGAGGAGCTCCCAGGTGCAATGAATGATAGGGAAGGTTGTCATGGATACCCGTGCTGCATGCGCGACATGATGATGATGAGGTATTGAGCACTCTTTACATTTTAGCTTTAGACAATCCTAGCGCCATATATATATATATATATATATATATATATATATATATATATATATATATATATTGCCAAGTGATATAGTTTTTATCGAGTATTTTCGATTGTTGCGACTCTGATGGCCTTTTCTCTTTTCAATTTTTTTTTTCAGGCAATTTTTTTGTAGTATATGTTTTCTAACAAATTATTTGCCGGGTATTTTTCTTAACGCAAGGTTTACTAATAGGATTAGTATATATATATATATATATATATATATATATATATATATATATATATATATATTGTATTTTCGGATGTTTTCGATAAATCTTTTAATTGCCAAAGTTAAGTACATTTGCGAACAATTGCAGAAACTGAACAAAATCACTTTCTTTGATTACATTCATTTTTAAGATTCGAAATCCCTTTAATTCGAGGAAACGGAATATTGAAAAGAAGAAAAATACTTTGTCTTAATTGATTTTCAAAATTATAAAGGCTGATAGAAATGGGTTTACATTGATTAACCTTAAAAGCATTGAAATAAATTTCATTGAATTACACAAGATTTGTTCCTTTAATTCATATTGAAGTATAAATTCCTATATAAATCCTTCATACTTTATCAAGAAAGCACAGTGTGTTTAAGCCAATTTACACCTCTTTAAGACGATCTATCCATATCTATCTATCAATCTATCTATCTCTATCTGTCCATATATATATATATATATATATATATATATATATAAAGTAAAGGCATCAGGGCGGCCTAATGTCGGTATCAGTCAGACAGCGAGGGAGTCTATCCTATTCACTAGCGCTAGGCCGAGAAGATTATTTTAGCATCCGCGGTAGAGCGCCATACCAACCATCAGCTCCTCACTTTACCGCACAAATCCATGTGCTACTCATACGTTGAGTTGGCGAGGGCTGGTATCGAACCAGGAACCTTGTGATTCCTAGCCGAAAGCCCTACCGACTGAAATATATATATATATGTATATATATATATATATATATATATATATATATATATATAACATTCACAGACACCGTGTTTCGACGTATCACGTCTCCTCAGTGTGGATAGAATTTGAAGGCGATTGAAACCTGACCGATTTATCATCAGTTTGAGTGCTTAACCACTGGGCTCTCGGCCACCTGCAAATCGGAATGAGAATTTGACTAATAAATACATACATATGTATATATGTAAATGCCGCCGTAGAGAGCTCGATTAGTTTAATGGGAGAGCATTTCCTTTACGCGTATTCGACGTACATTCATAAATAAATAAATAATAAATACATGAATAAATAAACAATACACACACACACACACACACACACACACACACACACATATATATATATATATATATATATATATATATATATATATATATATGAGGCAGTTATTATCTAAATTTTACCTATCTATGTATTCTTTTATCTATCTATCTCAGGGAGTTTATATCTATAGTTTTATCTATCAATCTCTATACGTTCATTGTCTATCTATTTAACTCTGTTCATATTTCCCTATCGTTCTATCTTTCTATCTTATCTATGCCAGTTCATATCTATATTTCTCCCTATCTATTCATCTATCTGTCTCTGGTATAATTCTAAGCTACATCCTGTGGTGAGGTTCCAGTTCTAGAACTCGGAAGTCGTAGAGTCACCCCATTCATTGCCATTACTCTAATGTCTACACTAACCTGGGGTGGTAATACGTTATCAGTGACGTTATCACCGATGACTAATCGTCTAATGTGTGAGGGCACAAATACAAATCTCGACTCAAACACAGGACCCTCCGTTGTTTATTCCTTTTATTTCGCTCAGTTACTGGGGTTATAAAAACGAATAGCGGACTCTCAATGTTTGGATAAGTATTTTGCCCGTTCTTAGAACACCAATATATTTTTATTTCTCTGGATTTTTTAGATGAGGCTTGACAATTAGTATTATTTGTATTATTCGGACTATTGTCTTCATCCTCATTGTTGTCTGTACAACGTTTCAGCCGATGTGCCCTCCGGCCTTCTTCGGGTATTTCTTGTCGGACTCGGGAACATTCTTGTCGTAATTGGGAACCTTATTGTCGTAATCGGGAGTCATCATGGAACTCTTTTTAATTTGTCTATCATGCCTCCTAGAACATCTTCGTCCCCTCTTTTTTTTATTCTATCTTCTCACAAAACCTATATACTTAACGGATTGAGCACTCTCTGGTGATCTTTACATATATACAGATGTTTGTATTTATCAGTTAAAATCCTCCTCCTAATCTGTAGGTGTGGATGGCTGAGTGGTTAAGAAGCCTGACTGATGGTAAATCGATTGGGTTTCCATCCCAGCTGGGGATAGTCTGCAAATATCTAGCCACACTGAAGACAAGTGATTTGTCGAAATATGGTGTCTGTGAATGACTATATATATATATATATATATATATATATATATATATATATATATATATAAAAGAGAAGAGAGAGAGAGAGAGAGAGAGAGAGAGAGAGAGAGAGAACGAGAGATTCTGTTAAGTAATTCATCCGATAGTTCCAAACAATAATTTGTTAGAATTAAACTAATTTTAATGTATTTGTTGCTGTTAGTCTTAGACTTAAATGCTATACTAACACTAATATAGATATTGTATTAAGAATTTAAGAGGGAATTCATCTTCATTGCCATTTCTCCCAAGACACTCTGATCCTAAGTGATAGTATCTATAGACAATATGAGTGTTTTTGATCTGATAAGACAATTTGTTGCAAAAATATATTAGTCAGCAAAAAATACAATTAGTTCATAAACTTAGTTTTTGAAATCTGCCCTGACAGTAAATTTCCAGTTCAGAGAGAAGGATTATAGAAGTGTTAAAACAACATTTCTAACGAATCTAGCAATTCATTATTTGTTTTAAAATTATCTGTATTTGAATATATCGAGCCATATAATTATTTATATTAAGAATAGTTACTTGAAGTTATAATTGATTACAAAAGATTGTTATTATTAGTTACTTGGAACTATATAATTGCTTGAAATACTTAAAACCATATAATTGCTGGAAAGACTTGAATTCATAAGAGTGTTAGGCAACAAGATTGTTAATAGAATTGAATAGGACTACTTTAAACCATGTAAGATTCCATATAATGACTTGAAACCTAAAATTAATAGATTCTTTCATACAAAATAGCAACAACACTGGAATAACAACATCCACAATAAACTCTTCCAAATCAAACCCACTTTCGGAGACTGGAGACCAGCTTTAAGAAAAATCTAGAAATGAACAAGTCACTGTGTCTCGATTACACATTGGCCACACAAGACGAAGGCAGTCCTATATACTCAAACAAGAACAACAACCACAATGTGAAATATGCCAAACACCTATGACGTTAAACGCTTATTCATGGAATGCAGGGTTTTTGCTTACATCAGAAACTGTTATTTTAATGCAAACAATATGAAAGATCTATTTGAAAATGTCAACACGGAGGATATTCTGTCCTTTTAGAGGGAAATAAAATCATACTATAGACATGAACTTAATCAATACTATACAACATGATTCCCAATGGTGCTAACACATTGTTAAAACCAATTACTAAAAAGTATAAATATAAATACACAACATATATTACTTCTTAACTGTTAGGCATGACATAACCCTGGACGGGTTAATATGCCATTAAAATCAATCAACTAACTAACCATTTAAACCATGTAACTGTGTGTAAAATTTTACATAAAACATTTCTTGTTCGAAGAGAAATATTATAAAAGTGTCAACCATGATTAGTAATTCTGTTTATCATTTTGAATGTTATAAGATTTTTATCTTATAACATTCTACAACAATGCTACAATTGACGATAATTCTACTACAATGCTACAATTGACGATAATAGAACATTTAAAAAGTAAAAAGTAAACACAGAGCTACATTCTGTTGAAGGCAGCATGCCAGGTTCAATTTTGTCGCTGAAAAAAGAGGATAGGTTCTTCGAAATATCGCAAAATAATATTTTGTCAGTATGCTTCAATTCAAACAGCCTTAGATGAAAGTACATTTCGTGCTTGTTTTCTCCAACAATTTATTTGAATTATTTGCATAATTTCTATATAAACGCCAAGTCATCTTTATTACTAACCGCATCTTGTTGCAATTACTTAAAGAAAGTTAAATTATTTAAAAAAAAGATGATGAGTTTTGAATTTTAAATTGATGTAACAGACTTGACGAAGCTACTTGAGGGAATACTAAGTAAATACAATTAATATGTTCATTTTGAATAATATATATATATATATATATATATATATATATATATATATATATACGATAAAGGGAATGACTTACAGGTAAAAAATATTGAGTTAACACCAATATTTGTTTGATACAAGTATCTTATTGGAATTAACTCTGAAGATCCTTGTGGTGAAACTCGAGTAGGTAAATTGTTATACACTGTAGTATATATATATAATATATATATATATATATATATATATATAGTCAATGACGTAATTATTCGTACGACCATCAATTTTGAATATTTTATGCATTTCTCAGAATATAATGTCCACATGATGACATAATTTACAGGTTAATGGGCACCAAGAATGGGAACTCAATTTTTAGAACATTAAATACAACAAATTAAATACAAATTAAATACAACAAAATTCTCATTCTGAGAAATGCACAAAAATATCAAAATTGATGAGTGTACAAATAATTTCTCAATTAAGTCAAAAACCCGTCTCTTACTCACATTCTGCCAATCACTTCCCCTCTCTATGTATATCTAGATTACACCCTCGTTATATATGCTAGTTTTTCAATGAGAGAGAGAGAGAGAGAGAGAGAGAGAGAGAGATTTAGTGATGAGGCTTATTCCATGTACAGTTCAACTGTAATAATACAGCTCATCAGGTGTGTGAGCTCGATGTGCTTTGTTCCAGATGTGTCAAAGGATAGAGAATACATTAATACATTTGCTTCATGTAATAGCCTATTTTAACTGCAACATGTTTAGCTTGTAGCAACATCGTTTAGACATAGATCAAAACCATCATTTTTAACTGATAATTTATAACTATGTTTTCATTAACAAAAATGAGTTTGCTCTACGTCTGATGCTGCTGCTTCGAGTTAAGCTTGTTGCAGTTGAATTAAATTATTACATGAAGCAATATTTTTACCTCATTTATTCATATATATATATATATATATATATATATATATATATATATATATATATATAGTGTTAGATCTTAGCCCTGAAGAGCATTAAGTGAAACTAATAGTAGGTTCGTCTGACTCATTAGATTTATCTTTATTATTTGCTCTACTTAGGTATTGAGCACTTTTTACTTATTAGCTATTCCCCTAACGGATATATGAATATATATATATCTTATATACATATATATACATATAAATTGTTTTTTCTTTTGGCCAAATACTGTACCAATAGATTTTTTTTTTTGTTGGTACGACTATCTTGGTCTTTTCTTTTTTTTTCAAAAAATTTTTCTCCCGGTTGATGTTTGGTAGTATATTTTTACAATCAAACTATTTGCTGTTTTTTTTCTCACCGCAAGGATTTACCAACATGCTTGGTAAATATATATATATATATATATATATATATATATATATATATATATATATATATATATTACATTCTAAGTTATAAACATATTTTTAATTCACTTTTACAAAATCTTCGATAAAAACCAAACAAATAAATTAAGATCCAGTTAAACGTGGTCACTCCTTGGGATTAACAATTTTTTTTTTTCGTGTATCTATTATTTCCTTCATAATATGTACACACACACACATACACACATACACAGGATGGAGCAAAATGATTTGACACATTTACGTTTTAAACATCCAAGAACCCTCAATTTTCATTCAACAATTTTTAAATAGACTGACCGACAAAGCAAAAGGATGTCGCAGTTTTCTAATTTTCTGTTATACATTTATGTTTTCTCATACTAACGAAAGCCCTGATGAAGATCTATCGAAATGTGTCAGATCATTTTGGTTCACCCTGTATATATATATATATATATATATATATATATATATGCGTGAGTATGTGTGAGGGTGGACTTTCATGTAGCAGATTACCTTGTACACATATTTTATTAAATATGACAGACGAGGATTTAGAGCTGTGTCTTTTATTAGCCTTTTCTTATTTGCGAGCGAGATGTCACAAAAAGACATGAACTACATATATATACATATATATATATATATATATAATATATATATATATATATACATGTGCATATAGAGAGATATACATATGTACATATATATATATATATATATATATATACATATACATGTGTGTATATATAAATATATGTATGCATAAATACATACATATATATCTACATATGGATATACATATACACATATATATATGTATAAATAAACATATGTAAATATATATGTATATATATATATGTAGTTAATAGTATGTGAGACGCTCCACCTCAAATGCAAAAACAGTATTCCTGGTCTCGCGCTCACAAAAAGGGGATAGACTCACTCGCTGTCTGGCTGATACCGACAATAGGCCACTCCGTCGACTTTATATATATATATATAGAGAGAGAGAGAGAGACCGAGATCTAAAATGAGAGTGAGAAATATTATTGCGGGTTAATGGATGCAACTGTTTACGCAGTGTTAATGATTGGTTTTTTTCCCGCTTTATTTATTTGAAAATTATATTTTCCTAATATTTGAAAACCTCATTATTTCTCCTCCATTAATAACTAAAGAGAGAATTTCTAACTAAAGAAAGGATCTTTTATTAGGTTCAAAATATTTTCAGTAATTGATTTGTGGCTGAATTTTATTTCATCACGACAGTGAACAATTACATCAATTTTCGTAAAAACACACCTGCATCTATACACATGTATATCTATCTATCTATCTATCTATCTATATATATATATATATATATATATATATATATATATATATATATATTCAAAAAGTTACTACCTCGTTTTCATTGCAGTAGCATAAGTAGTTAACCTAAAAGGGTTCAATATATCTTGTAAAATATAGAGTATTAATAGTTGTAGAAAAGGTTTTCCGCTCTATCACGGTTTCGGTGTTCAGGTATAGAGAAATAGGTCGTTGATATTATATATACTAGCCTGGTTTAAGATTATTTTTATCTATGTCTCCTAAAAATAAACTTTTGTCTCTAAAACTAAACCTTTTTCCTTTGAAATTAATGATTAGTTTACCATATATTCACTGGCAAATGTAATATATATATATATAATTCAATATACCAAGCGTGTTGGTAAATCCTCGCGGTGAGAAGAAAACCAGCAAATAGTTTGATTGTAAAAATATACTACCAAACATCAATCGGGGAGAAAAAAATGTTTGAAAAAAAGAAAAGACCAAGATAGTCGTACCAACAAAAAATAATCTATTGGTACAGTATTTGGCCAAAAGAAAAACAATTTATATGTATATATATGTATATAAGATATATATATATATATTCATATAACTGCTAGGAGAATAGCTAATAAGTAAAAAGTGCTCAATACCTAAGTAGAGCAAATAATAAAGATAAATCTAATGAGTCAGACGAACCTACTATTAGTTTCGCTTAATGCTCTTCAGGGCTAAGAGTCAGAGATATTATATATATATATATATATATATATAGAGAGAGAGAGAGAGAGAGAGAGAGAGAGAGAGAGAAAGAGAGGGAGAGAGAGAGAGAGAAAGGCAGGGAGAGAGAAATATATATATTTATGTATATTATATATTTGTATAGATAATACGGGCACTATATTTATAATTACTCAAAAAATAACAGTGCTCAATATCATGGCAAGAGCATTTATAACTAAGTTAAGCTAGCATGAACAATGGCAGCTGGTTACTGACAGTTTCTCCCCCATGCGATCTTCAACCACTTGATTTGAATATCGCATCTCTATAGCGCAACCTGTTCATATCTGTCTATTGCAATATATTCTCATATATCTATTTATCTAAATATGTTCCTATCTCTCTATGTCTGTTCTCAACAACAAGCTCTCTCTCTCTCTCTCTCTCTCTCTCTCTCTCTCTCTCTCTCTCTCTCTCTCTCTCTCTCTATCCTTGTATCACTACTTTGGTGCCCGTCTCTCACGATGACCAGTACGAGTTCGCCGTATAGTCCTGGAAACATGTCCTGCCCAGTAGAGCTGGGCTTTGGACTTTACTAGGCTGGCCTCAATGCTGGGTGATCTCGCCTGTTCAAGGACTTCAATATTAGTGACAAATACACTCCTGTGGATGTTGAGGGTGATACAGATGCAGCGCGTGTGGGTCCGCTCAAGGATTCGTAGGTGATGACTATAAAAACAGTATGGGGAGTGAACTGTTGTCGGTATCATCCGAACAGCGAGTTGGTCTATTCCCTTTTTGCTAGCGCTAAACTATGGAGATTATTTTACAGAGGTTGAGCGTTACACCGACCGTCAGCTCCAAGTGCTTGACCGCACATATTAGATTACTCAACCTGTGTCACTCATGCGTTGAGTTGGCTTGACTGGTATTGAACCCAATTCAATTCCTCTACCGACTGAGATAAAGTGACCTTGATTATATTAAGTTATCTATCTGATAGTTCCTAATATACGCTCATAATTTTTTTTCTTACCATTATTTTAGAAATCATTCAATTCATTATTTTTTACACTATTGCTCTTTTTGATCTGATTAGGCAATTTGCTTCTCGATTAGCAAAATTTTTTAATAGACTTAGTTTTGGAAATCTGCCTTGACAGTAAATTTCCAATTCGAGGAGTAATACTTAAAAAGTGTCTACCATGATTAGAAATTCTATTTATTATTTTGAAATTTTTAATTAGATCACCTCCTATTTTTTTAGTAGTAAAGTAGTTATTCCTAATTTTTTAATCTCTCCCAGTGATTGTAACTTTTACTCTTTTTCGTAGTATCGGGTGGATTTTCATTTACTGCGACAATCTTAATTATAAAACGGCAAATGTTGAACGTCTTTCACAATTCGTATTTCTGAAAATTTATTAACGAAAATAAAGTTAACTTAGTTTTATTTAAAACTGAAAATTATTTCTTCGAAGCAAGTAATTATGGCAAAATGGTCAATCTAGAGGATTCGTTGTATTTTAAAAGTACTAATTGTGTAAAAAAAATTTTTTTTTTTGTTGAAACTAAAAAGAATCATGAAAATTGTTAAATCCAAAGGGTAACATCTTTTTTTAGGAAAATACTATTTAAATTTAAACAAAAAGAAATTGTAATACGAAATATTTTACATTTTTAATTCTTAACTTCTTTTTTATTGCCCAGACACATTTTAGCTTCTTTGTAAAAACCAATAGATTTTTTTCACTGTAACTCAACAGGCAATAAAGTACTGAATGTACATTTTTTAATATAAGGACTTATTTCTTAAACGTAGTACATTCGTTTTAGAAATAACATGAACCTAGCGAAATTCTGGGTGACCTTTCAGTGGACTCGAAAAACTAAGTTTAATGATATGAAATGAGTAGAAAAAAGACACATTTAAGTTGTCGCAAGTACAATAACAGTTTTTAGAAAAATAAAACAATGTTTCAAAATTCTCACGAGTTTAGGGTTGCATTTAAAAAATATAATAATGTGAATGTAAACAAAAAAACATTTCCTAAAATAAACCAATATTGTAATATACGAATTCTCAGCGATTCCTTTGATAAGAAATTGCTAACATTGTTAGATTATTTTCATCTTACTTACTCTCTTACTCCTGTCTTCCCCTTTCTCTCTCACCTCCTTTCAGTCCGGCCATGGAGCGGGTATAAATATGTGAATAAATAGATATTTTAGATTTTCTATCGATAATCGTTACTTAATGGATTGACAAGGAAGATTATATTGATTAAAAACATTTGCTTATTTCATTATTTATATTAGGGATTTATCTACGAATCAATCTATCATTCTATCTATCTATCTGTATGTCTGTCTGTACTTTTATGTATATGCTGTAATGTTTTTACTAACCCGTATAACAATGTTGTCCATAGTAAGGATTTTTTAAATTATAACCATTATATATATATATGTGTGTGTGTGTGTGTGTGTGTGTGTGAAGAAAGGAAGTGAATCCGACGGTATGTAGTATATTAGGAAAAATGAAAAAACAGGTTTAAATGGGTTAAGTGGCGAGTTTATTGGATAAGAAATTATTTATGTTATTTCTCGTTATTCTGTGATAAATAATTTCTTATCACCTTCCATATACCAACAAATGCCCTGAAGATGATCTAATTAATAGATTGAAACACTGCAGCGTCGGCCAATAAACTCGCCACTCAACCCATTTAAACCTGTGTTTTTTCATTTTTCCTAATATACTATATATATATATATATATAACATTAAGTATTTACCTGTTTAAAATAACTCTGAACTTAATTAATATATTTTGTCAGTGATATTGCAACTAAGTATGAAGTGTTTAACTATTTGAAATGATTGCAAACTTTATTGATATCATCATCATCATAATGTCGCGCCGACAGCACGGATATCCATGATAATCTTTCGCCAACCTTCCCTATCATTTATTGCTCCTGTGAGGTCCTCTGCGTAGTATCCAGTATTCGTGCAGAGCAATGTATCTTTGCTGGTCGGCCCACGCTGGCGTGCTCATGTGATGGCTTCCACAGAAGAAAGTCGCTTATGAGTTCATCCTTGCTTCTCCAACAGTGACCGGCGTGTCTTGTTCGCCTTACATGGATATTTTGTGTGATATGCGGCAGGTGGCCGTACAGCTGTTTTCTTGTGGGGTGTTGTTTCCACGTCTTGTTTAAGACTGCACTCAGCATTCTTGCGCAACTACCGTCTAGTTTATTCTCCAGTCGCTTCGTTAGGGTCCAGATGGTGCAGCCGTACAGTAGCCCTGATACAACTACGGCTTGGAAGAATTGTCGCTTTAACTTGTCAGTGATATTTGCTCTTAAAACATTAATATTGCAACTGAGTGGGAATTGTTTACCTACTTAAAACATTTGTGAACATATATTGTTCTATCGTATATAATTTGAGACCTTAATTGTTAAATTAACTTTGGCATAAAATAACCCTGCAAGAGTTGACATACCGTAGGTATTTACACAAACCGCTTGCCATAGGTAGGATTATGGCGGATTACACAAATTAGCTGAAATTTGGCCTAAGGTCATAAAACGCCACATAAAATACTTCGCTGATGTAATAATATCATAAATGAACTAAAAGACTTTGTCAAAGAAATAGTTAAATCTCTTGTATCAACCTTATATATTAATAATAATGGGTGTGCCAAAAGATGATGAAATTATTCTGTTCAACATTTACGTAAACAGGGGGGTGGGGTCAAGTTTTAAAACTGAGGTTAGAGAGTTAAGATCAAAGGGTGTGTCCTCGGGGTCGGTATCAACCAGACAGCGAGGAGTCTATTCCTTTTTCACTAACGCTAGACCAAGGAGATTGTTTTTGCATCTGAGGTAGAGCGCCACACCTACCATCAGCTCCTTTATTCCACATATCCCTATGCTACTCATACGCTGAGTTGGTGAGCGCCGGTATCGAACCCGGAATCTTGTGGTTCCTCGGCTGACGCTCTACCATGTAAGCTAACCTGGCCAACGAGGCACAAACCTTATGGAGCAGCTGTAGGTATTGATCCAATCTGACAGGTTGTCAGAGAGGCCCCTCCGATCAGTCGGCTAGCCCTAGTGCCAATATGATTGTCCCAACCTTATTGCGTCTTTTGCCAATCTGAAACTATTTTTATTATATATGTGCTAAAAGGCGGTGGGAGAGGGTCTTAGTGCTGTTTGTATGAGGTTAAACTGTGCCTAGTGGCGAAGTTCTAATTCTGGAACTCTGGGGAATGTGGAGTATCCCTTTATCGCCATCACTCCCAGGTCCATCCTGATCTGGACTGGTAGTACCCGTTAGGGTCATATCTACGGGTTAAATATATATAAAAAATAAGTATCAAAATGTGTTTAAAAATTGTGTTTGAAAAAAGATTGAATACCAACAAGGTAGGATGTGACACAAGGTCACAAATATGAAGCATCCATCGACGATCAAATTCGCTATTCAGCTGTAATTGATCTGCAATACTGGTTCGCTAACCATTACACAACGATGGAATGCCTGGGTTTGACATGCCGTAAAATCAAACTTCGAACAGCCTTGGTAATTATAAGTCTGAAATAGGCGCTGCACATAGAAATGTATTCACTTGGTTGAGTCTTGGGCAAGGCTGTACTAGTTGATAATTCCGTGAGGATATAACTCACTCTAGTAGTGTGGGATACCATCTTGTTAACTGTGGCCCAAAGACTTTTGGATACCATCACTCAACGTCAATTACAGTCCGTTGACTACCGATCAGCTCATTAATAGTCGACTGAGGGCAGCTTGTTGACCATTACTCTATTGGCTTTCGGTGATATTAGAACATTTAAACAGAATGTGACAAACGAAGAAATACGGCATTATCCTATGACGCTATATTGTTGTTAGGATTTTACAGCATGTCAACCCTTGTTGGTTTATGTTATTCCAAAGACGTTTTGTTTTATTTATTCTTGATGGAATTCAATTTTTTTTTTAACTCAGTTTTTTAAACACATTGCTTTTCTAACTGATTTTTTTTTCTTTAACCCACAGATGGGCCCTTGTAGGAACTACCACTACAGGTCAAAGTGGACCCGGGAGTAATTGTAATGAAGAGATACTCTACACTCCCCATAATTGTAACTTCACCATTTGATGCAGTTTGACGTCATACTCAGGACAATAAGATCTTCAGCCGCCACCTTCTAGCACATATATGATAAAAAGGGTTGAGGGTTGGTCATAATGGTAATACGATCGGGACAATCATATATGTGCTAGGGCTTGACACGGCCAGCCAATTAATCAGAGGGGACCTCTCCGACCGACTGAATAGCCAAAGTAAGTGCTATGGTAGAGTTTTGCATGTCACGGACTGTTCAGCCACCAGGATTCCATCCTTGAGCATCACGGGTTACCACCACCACCAACAGGTGGCCCTGCTGGGAGAAGTTTACCTATTTGCAATGGTGAAGTCGGTGTATTCTACAGTCCCAATCGGCAGGGCAACCTATATTGTTATCAATTCCCATTCTGAATCAATTAATAAAATATGTATACATTTTTGAGAGCGTTTTTGTGAGATCTGGTAATTGATGTTGAAAATCTTTTCAGGTGTAAGCGCAGATACATTAAGAAATGTTTTATATCATAATTCTGTAATATTGAGATGAGCGGCAACAGTTGTATATTATATGAAAAAAAAAGTATATATCATTTTAGCTATTCTAGATTCTGAATATTATAGATTATCATCGGCTTCCAGACAAAGAACTCGGCTTTGGGCTATAGACTTATTCGTCAAAGCTCTGATTTACAATGTATAGATCTTTTATTCAGAGGTTTGCTCATATATATATATATATATATATATATTATGTATGTGTGTGTGTGTGTGTGTGTGTGTGTGTGTGTTGTATGTATATGTACACACACACATATGTATATGTATAGATTATATGAGAAAAAAGGGGTTCATAACGTAGTTTGAATATTTTTTTCTATTTTCGCGAAGTGTTTAGAATTCTTTAAATTCCTCTTTAAACTATTTCAATTACGGTTTGTGTTGGGTTTTATTTTGATATATAAAAATTTTAATGGTATAGAGGGGGTAATAAATCATATTGGTTAATTCCAGTTGATTCCATGTCCAATCTAACAGTCTGTGTTTATTTCATGGACACCTTTGATCTCCCTCTTTCTCCTCTTATTTTGTCTAGTAAATTCATGTATTTGTGCATGCGTGTGTATGTGTGTGAGTTTATCACACACACACACACACACACACACACATATATATATATATATATATATATATATATACAGTAATTTCTAGAGTGGGAAGGGTAATAAATCGTATTAGTTAATTCCAGTTGATTCCATGTCCATTCTAGTAGCCTGTCTTTATTATGGCTAGTTGAACATTGAACCTTTACCTATCTACTTGTCTAGTACGTACATGTATGTTTTTCTTTTTTTTTTCTTTTTTAATGATGTTGTAGTTTCTACTATGTTTGTATGTATATATGTATATATTTTGTGTGAGTAAGAATATTCAATGGATGTGTCCTGTAAGAAGAATATATATATATTTTTTATGTTTGTGTGTGTGAAGAAGATCCGAGTTTTTATCCCCACAATTTAAATGTATACGACTACGGAAATGTAGTTTCCGTAGAAAACAAAAAAAGAAGATGAAAATTATAAAAGGAACAACTTTATATACAAGATATTACATTTCATATAGTGATATATTGTTCTTTCATTGATGTGCGGGCTGTATGTGTCTGTCGATAGTTGTGTTTTGATGAGTGCGTAAGTTTTGTTTATATTTGTGCATTTGGACTTGTCAAATTTGTAGCAGTTTTGATAAAACAATGTCTGTGATTGAAACTTGTTGTTGTTGAACGGGAGAGAGAGAAAATAGGTAACGAAAATACGAGACCAACCTGATATATCATTTTGTGTCTTCCCATTGTGTCGATGTTGGGGAGAACTTTCGCTCCTACTGTCGAGTTAGGGGGCATTCGCCCCAACTGCCCCTTTTCAGCTAAAATGGACCTTTTTATAATTCTCTTTTGTCATTGTCTACGTGATCATTAAGTTATATTTAATATTGGAATTTTCAAATATCAGCTGTTTTCTAATGACGTAAATATCGGATGATTTTGTTACAATCCGATGGCGTACATATTTTCAATGGAATTTAAACCATTGTTTATATTGTTGCTAAAATATTTCTAAACTAATATTTATTCGATTATCTTTTGTTTACATAATTCTAAACTAACTTATACAATTATAAAATTACTTGTTTCAGAAAACTTAATTATTTTAATGTATCCAATTCCACATGCACGTAAATGGGGGCCAAACTCCCCATAATATATATAATATGGTGTTAATTTTCGTAACTATTGCTTCATGGTATAATGCAATCCTCAAACGGTTAAATATTGAAAAAGTAGCTTTTTCAGCGATTATATAAATGAAGCGTACTCACGCGATAGAATGTTGTTAAGCAAGACTTACATTCAAAAACACAAACGTGCTAAGGTCTTAATGTACGCGGTGTTCAGATGTAAAAAAAAAATTGAATTGATAGAGTGGTAGAAATATGGGATTAATTAGGGTCAGGTGGTAAATGACATAAGAGAAATTTGTTTAAATGTCTACATTTGA
>CM042142.1:86066360-86116360 GCA_023376005.1 Doryteuthis pealeii | reverse complement strand
TGCAGTCCAGCACGTGATTTACTACGACATGGGAAGTCCCCCAGCTAATTAAAAAAATAATAATAATAATATATGTTTTTATGTCTACTAGAAACATCTCTGTTTATTTGGTTTATTTACTGACTGATTGATTTTAACGTCATGTCAACCCGTCTGGATTAATCTTATGCTGGGAGGTTAAGGAATTGTGTTCATTAATAAAAATGTAAAATATTACAGTTACAGGGAAAGATTCGAGGAATTAGGATAACCACTTTATTAGAAAGGTCTGACTGGGAATCACAGGGTTCCGGGTTTGATACCGGCCCTCGCCAACACAGTGTATGAGTAGCACAGGTATCTGTGCAGTAAAGTGAGGAGCTGATGGTAGGTGTGTCCCTCCACCTCAGACGCCAAAGCAATCTCTTTGGTCTAGCCCTAGTGAAAAGGGGATAGACTCCCTTTCTGTCGGGCTGATACCGAATTTAGCTCACAAATAAAGTTAGTAAAAGAAGAAGTAAAGTCGTCGAGACTTTACTTCTTCTTTTACTAACTTTATTAGAAAGAAGAATGAGAGATAATTTAATTGAAACTTTCAAAATGATTAATGGAATTTCTAATTATGAAATAATTTTTTTCTTTTTAAATATTTCTCCCAGAACTGAAATTTTACTGTCAAGGATGATTTTAAAAACTACGTCTATTAATCAATTGGATTTTTTTTTTTTTGCTAATAATTTTTTTTTTTTTTTTGCTAATTAATTTTTCTTCTTTTTTTTTTTTTTTTTTGGCTAATAATTTTTTTGTGGGGTGGGAGGCTAATAAATTTTTGGAAACAAAAAATTAATCAAATCAAAAATGGAAATAGTGTAAAAAGTCTCAGATTGAATTGGATAATTTCAGAAATAATGTTAAAAAAAAAGAAATTAAGAGAACTTTTTTCGAGACTATTCGATGGAGTTGAAAGTAGTTTTACAGTGGAGATCCCTTGCGGCATAAGGATTGATCCTTTCTTGAAGTAGAAAGATGTAGTATCAGTTTTAGTCCTTGTCCGCTGATCCATCCTTAGAGAGTTGTATAATCCTCGTCTGCTGGTTTGTGTTTCTGCATTATAGGACAATTTATCAATACCTATAAGTAGTAAATTAAATACATGTTTGGGTGTTTTTGATTGGCCGATTCAGCCACCGCTCTTTTGGAACAGTTTATAAATATAAGTTGTGATCTTCAGCACAACTTATACCTAGAAATAGACACGTGGTGTAATGGTTAGTAAGCTAGATTCACAGACCATTGTTAGTGAGTTCGATTCTTACTGGGTGTCCCATACTTCTGGCCTTGTGCCACATCTAAGCTCAGCTTAGTAAATAATTAGAGCACCTCATGTGGTGTAATGGTTAGCAAGCTAGATTAGCAGACCATTGTTTGTGAGTTTATTCTCACTGGGCACCCCACACTTCTGGCCTTGTGCCGTATCTAAGTAGCTTAGATACGGCACAAGGCCAGAAGTGTGGAGCTTAGTAAATAACTATACCTAGAAATAGATGTGGTGTAATGGTTAGTAAGCTAGATTCGCAGACCATTGTTAGTGAGTTCGATTCTCACTGGGTGCCCCATACTTCTCACCTCACATCTAAGCTTATGTCAGTAAATAACTATACCTAGAAATAGACACGTGGTGTAATGTTTAGCAAACTAGATTCGCAGACGATTGTAAGTAAGTTTGATTCTCACTGGACGCCTCATACTTCTGGTCTTGTGCCGCATCTTAGTAAATATTTATATCTAAACATAATCCAACAGAGATCGTGCAGTATTGTTCAGATCGGCTAGAACACGCAGCAGCATCCTGGAGACCTGAGGAGACTTGCTGTCACTAAGAATTCAGTGAAAAATCACTAGTTAAAACTGGTGTGAAAAACTCGCAGGTAGCAAAATAATAATATCATTATCATATTTATATTTTTGTATATTTTTTTCTTCAGAGTTTTTATGATATCAAGAATTTCAATCAAATACGGATAATTTTTAAACAGATCTATTTGGTCTATAGATGGGACCCTAACAGCTATTACCGTTCTGTGTCAGAGTAGACTTGAGAGTAATGACAATGAAGGGGGGCAGAAGGACTCCACACTCTCCATTAGGGTAGGCCGATTTTTCACTTTTTTTAAATATCAAATTGTCCATCTATGCGAAAGTTGTTTGTTAGTATACTCAATAGTGATACCAAAAATTAGATCTTTTATTTGTACCATTCTTTGAGGAAATAGCATCAAAGATCGTTTGCTAAAATTCACAAAAAAATCCTTGCTTTACAACATTTGGCCTAGAAATTGCTAAGAAAATTTACCGTTTTCAATATTCAAATCAGAATTGTTATTTTATTTTTATTAAAATGAAATGAATTAAATATCATAAATAGAATTCAAATTGAAAATGTGTACTCCCCATCACCACCAACACCTCTGATATGCTGCTATTTACCTCATTAATTAAGCTGTAACAGACGATCTTTGATGCTATTTCCTCAAAGAATCGTACAAGTAAAAGATTTAATTTTTGGTTTCAGTATTCAGTATACTGATATCACAACTTTCGCATAGATGAACAATTTGATATTTTTAAAAAGTGAAAAATCGACCTACCCTACCATATCTCCAGAAATAGAGAATCACTATTAGATCCAGTTTAGTGTCATATCCTGGATACAACCTGCGAATAATACAGTCAGCGCATTCTAAGCTTCGTCAATAAGGTGATGTAATTAAAGAACACTAATGTAACTCTACCTGTAAATTAGATTAATAACATGATTGACTTGATATTCATACAGAATGTTAACGAGATATTTTAATTACTTTTGCACATAAATTCACTAATTTGTCTCATTTGTGCAACAAATCAATCACCGGTGTCTGTCTCCATAATATATACTTTATTGACGGTGGTCTTCCAATTGGATTGAGATAGATAGAAAGATAGATAGATATTAACAGACTGGGATAGTTAGATTGACATAGATAGATACATACATATAAGCAGACTGGGATAGATAGATAGATAGATAGATAGATAGATAGATATGAATAGACAGGGATAGTTAGATTGACATAGATAGATACATACATATAAGCAGACTGGGATAGATAGATAGATAGATAGATAGATATAAACAGAGTGAGATGGTTAGATATAAACAGAGATAGATAGATAGATAGATAGATAGATAGATATAGACTGGGATAGTTAGATTGATATAGATAGATAGATAGATACATGTAAACAGACTGGGATAGATAGATAGATAGATAGATAGATAGATAGATATGAACAGACTGAGATAGATACATATAAATAGACTGATATAGATTGATAGATATATAGATTGATAGAGAGAGATATAGATAGATATAACAGAATGAGATAGATATTACATGACTGAGATAGATAGATACATACATAAAAACAGACTGAGATAAACATATATATAGGTAGATAGGTAGATAGAAAGACAGGAACAAACTTAGATAGATAGATAGATAGATAGATAGATAGATAGATAGATATGAACAGAGTGTAATAGAAATGGTTTGTTTTGGTTTCTTTGTTTAATGGCATTATCAACCTTCGGGGATTATTTAATGCAAACGCTATCCTTGTAGAAAAACAGTAAAGATCGTTTAAACCATCGTTGGGGGACGACGGTATTCATACTTTTTCAAGTGTGTAGTCAGAAAGTGACTATAATGTCGGGCTCAAACATATTAGCCACACACACACACACACACACGCACATGTATATATATATATATATATATATATATATATATATATATATATATATATATTGTGTGTGTGTGTGTGTGTGTGTATTTGGGCAGCATTCTTTCATTTATACATGTAGAATTAAACAAAAGGCACATCTCCTGTTTAATAATTTTATTTTTGATCTTTTCTAATTTTCTGGCCAACTTTTCAATGTTTGGGTGGAATTGGTGGATAAGTCCACCAAAGTTCAGTTCCCGAGTACTTTCGGCACTTCGAAGTGCATCGGGAACTGAACTTTGGTGGACTTATCCACCAATTCCACCCAAACATTAAAAAGTTGGCCAGAAAATGGTGTTGTTTGTTAACCTGTAATTTATTCTTGATATTTCGAGATAAAATCTCTTTTTAAGAAGAACACTGGAACTGAAATAGTTGTCGTCTTGTTATGGCATTTTTAGTTAATTAATTGATCTCGAAATATCAAGAATAAATCACAGGTTAACAAAATCCTTTCCAAGGAACGCCTCTCAAAAGTATTAAAACACTTTTTGAGAGTGGGGTCCCTGATAGAAAGTTTTTCTTATCTATTATTAGACTCCTTTGAAGCATCAAGTTAATATATATATATATATATATCGAAAATTGTTTCTCCGTTTTTGCAATATAACAAGGGACATTATCTTCCACAAATACTGTGTCACAGATGTTCTAAGAAAATATATAACCTTATATATTTTCTAAGAAATTGGAGATCAGAGGATAAAAGGAGACCATGCAGC
Source organism: Doryteuthis pealeii (assembly GCA_023376005.1). NCBI lineage: Eukaryota > Metazoa > Mollusca > Cephalopoda > Myopsida > Loliginidae > Doryteuthis > Doryteuthis pealeii. The sequence goes on along the minus strand of CM042142.1, from coordinate 86,111,831 downwards.
ACTGTTCAGATCGGCTAGACTACTTCAAAGCGTCCTAGAGACCCAAGGAGACTTGCTGTCACTTAAACTGGTTTAAACTGGTGAGAAAAACTCAAGTAGTAAAATAATGATATCATTGTTAGATTTACATTCTCATGCAGTTGTTTCTTGAGATTTTATTTGTTTTTGTTTTTGATTTTCTTGTTTTTGCACATAGTTATATATCTGTCGAATACGGATGATTATTAAACAGATCTATTTTATATATAGATGGGACCTTAACAGATATTACCACTCCGGGTAGGTTTGAACCTGCGAATAAATACAATGAAGAGGGCAGAGGGGGGACTCTTCACTACCTATATCTAGAACTGGAGCATCATCATTTCATCCAGTTTAGTGTCATGTCAAGAAAATACCCCTTTTTAATAATATATATATAATTAAATATATATAGATATAAGATTTTTGGATTTTTGTTTATTTTAGAAGCATTGTTGAATAAAGTATATATTAATTTTTTACTTGAAGGCACTTACAATGCATGTATCACATAAAATTCGATACTTTTTCTTATAGAAAATGAACTTGACAAGTGTAATCCCGGCAAAGGATCGCTCGGTGTGTAGAACATCGTACAGACTGTTTCGACTTTATTAAGTCTCATCAGCGATATATACTAACGACTTCCCTCCGACAGAAATCGAAACCGGGACCTCAGCAGGCATAGTCAAACTCTATACAGGGATTGTTAGCTGTGTACTGTGGCCAATAATTAGGCTCACACAGGTACACACATATATAAATGAATTGACATTCCGTGTATATCTTAACGGGCGCGTTGTCTTGACGATAAGTGACTAACACTCTGCTGTGAAACCAATGGTAACAATCGCACCTTAAATGTATTGTACACTATAATAAATAAATAAATACGTAATTGAGCACTTCATTTTCAATTTTCCAATACTAGAAAAAACTAACTAACCAACTAACTGCCTAACTAATATATATATATATATATATATATATATATATATATATATATATATATATATATATATAGTTGGTTGGTTAGTTAGTTAGTTAAAGTATGTGTGGTGGCCTATCGTCGGTTTATGCTCCGTTTCACTCACGCTAGAACAAGGAGACTGATTTTTCTGAGATGAAATGCCACACATACCACCAGCTTCCAGGTGCGTTACCGCACAGATCAGATTACCCAAGCTGTTTCACTCATATGCTACGTTGGCGAAGACCTGCATTGAACCTGTAGCTTTGCGATTACAATATATATATAGTTAATTCCTTGTTAGTATTGGAGAAATGATAATAAAGTGCTTAATTACTTCTGTAAGAGCTGTATTTATTTAATTATAGTTAACAATACATTTACATTTAAGAGTCCGTTTTACCAACTATTGTAAACTATAATTAAATATATATATATATATATATATATATATATATATATATATATAGTTTTTGTGTTTGTGTTTGTGTGTGTGCTCGATATACCTTCCACGTTTTAAACTGTTAGGTAAGTGGCAATCGTAACCCATCTAGCTAATGTTGTACCATTTTTTCTGATACGATTAGTTACGTCATGGCTTGAGGTGATCATATTTTTAAAGGTTGAGGAAAATACTAAAATAGAAGAATGCACAATAGACTATGTCACATTTTCTGGAGAAATGTTCAACCCTTAGTAGTAATTACAGATTCACAAATCTTAAAAACGTTTCAACAGCAAATGCAAGGTGTGGGCCGGTCCAGGCTATAATCGTCAGTGATCGTATTTTAAAAATTTAGCAAGCAATTAGCTAGATGTAGATACCATTATGGTAAGTGTGGCGCTCCACCACAGAGGTAAAAAAGATTCCCCAAGCCTAGTGATAGTGAAAAGGGAATACACTCCCTCACTGCCCGGCTGATAATAGGCTGCTTTACTTTAATTTTGTATCTATATCTATCTGTCTATCTATCTATTTATCTATCTATCTATCTATCTATCTATATATATATATATATATATATATATATATATATATATGTGTGTGTGTGTGTGTGTGTGTGTGTGTAATATTGAACAGTTATATGGCATTAAGTAATTCTATATAATACGAATATATCAACTATTCCTATTTAATACAATTAATTTGTACACAGTTCTATGATTTCAAGTATTCTAGTGGAATACTTATAATTTATTCAATGTGTGTTCGTGTGTGCACACGCGTAAGAGTATGTGCGAATGTAAGTGTGTGTGTGTGTGTGTGTGTGTGTGTGTGTGTGTGTGTGTGTGTGTGCGTGCGTGTGTGTGTGTGTGTGTACACGCGCGCTTGCTTGGCTAACTTTGTAATGGAGCAAAATAGAATAATCTTCTAAGAACGCTTCAAATGTATAGTTGAATGGATTTATTATGTCATTCAAAATTGTGACAAATAAAAAAAATAAAAAAGATAAATAAATAAATAAAAATAATTTCTCAAAAAATAAATAATAAATTAATAAATAAATAAATGAAAAGAAAAAAGAAAAAAGAAAAAAGAAAAAAAAATGAAAAGGCAAATTTTCTGTGAAGAGAATGCTTTTATTTCGAAAAGAAAAAGCTCGTAATCCGAACGCGAAACTGCTCTTCGAGATTTCGCGTAAAAACCTGCCGTAATGGGAAGAATTTTTCGATCGACTAACTCCAGACAAAAGGGGAAAATCTGTGTGGGATAAAGAAAACGATGTCTTCTTCTTCTTAGATTGAAACTTTTTAAACGAATATTGAATGAAATCATTCCCAAGACCCGAAATTCCAATTAAATGGTGCCAGTGAATTTCAACAAAGAAATATTTTGTATCAAAAAGAATTTGAACTAGCCATTCCAAAAAATGTTCAACATATTTAGATTTAAAAAAAGAGAAAATGGTAATGACTGATTTTGATTATTATTTCTTTATCTTAATATTCTTTTCACATTTTTCTTACACATTACTCGGAATGTCTGTGTACGACAGTAGAAACGCCACTGACTTGCCGGTAAAGGAAAAGTTATGATGCCACGGTCAATAAAGAAGGTTATGCTAAAACATAAAAAGACCCGTCACTATTGATTTCCTCAAAAGAAGGTGTAACTGTAAACAGTACTTATTGCCTTCCAAATCAAAATTTACCTCATTTATTGAATGATCCTCGTAAATATAGAAAATGGCCAATAAGTGGTGGAAGGGTTGGGTATATTCATATTTCCTAATATCTATCAAATATTTATATTTATGTATAATTATCAGACATTTCTTTGTTTTTTATTCATTATTTCTATAACTTAACTTTTACCAATAAGTTTAGAATCCAATGTTTGACGTCAATTTATCTCCATGGTTACCGTATTCTCTTATTTCCCGCCAAATCTGATATAGACATTATAAATAAAAAATAAAATATAATATTTAATGAACTGCAATTAAATTTATCGTTTAACCTTTTAGATTATTGAAATTAAATAAAATGAACTCTAAAATGTTCGTCGAGATTTCTCATTAAAACTCGTAATGGGAAGAATTTTCCGTTGGACCAACTCAGGGCAAATGCGAAAATCCGTGTGTAATAAAGAAAACGACGACTCCGTCTTAGATTGAAGCTTTTTAAACAAACATTGAATGAAATCAGTTCCGAGACCCAAACGTCCAATTAAATCGTGCCCGTAAATTTCAACAAAGAAATGTTTTGAATCAAAAAGAACTTGAACTGGCCATTCCAAAAATGTTAAATATCTTTAGAATATGAAAAAAAATGGTAATAATTAATGTAAATTACAATTTCTTATTTAATTTTCATTTCAGTGTTTTATTGCACCTTACTCAGAATGTTCGTCTACGACAGTGAAGAATCACACACAGCGAAAGTCATAAAATGTAAGAAGGGATGAAATTCGAACTCGTGTCCCTTTGCTACTGTGAAACCTAGTTAAACTTACTAACTGCTCTAACCAGAATATATGAGTTCGATGTTAGTTACAGTTTGTTTTCAAAAATATTTGAGTAATTTAATGTTTTTGTGTTTTGTTAAGCATTTTGTTTTCCTTTTTCGCTTAAATTATGTAAAAATTAAACATCAAAACACCTAATATATAGATAGAAAGACAGAGAGAGAGAGAGAGAGAGAGAGATGGAGAGAGAGAGAGAGAGATCATCACCATCATCATAATCATAATTACGTCTGATGGCACGGATATCCATGACTCTCCCTCTCCAAACTATCAAAAGTGACCGTTTCCAGGATTTGTTCAAAACAGCTCTCAGCATTCTTGTAAGGGTCCCATCTTACTTTTTCTCGAAGAGTTAGAGTCCAAGTGGTGCGGCCGTACAGTAACACTGATACTGCTACAGTTTGGAAGAATCTTTGCTTTATCTTATCAGTGAGATCAATTTCCATAGGATCAATAACTTATCTATAGCAATCCATGGGTAGCGTAATTACTATGGTCTACGGAGAATTTGGGGACTGAAAAGAAAACGAGAAGAGAAGAAAAAGAAATAAGAACCAAAAGGTTAAAGTTTGGAAGTGTAAACACTCAACGGGTGCTAGCCATTGACCGACCAATGACCCCGGAACTAGATTTTAAAATAAAAACGGAAGTCCCAGGTTTTCTGCGGAGCGTGGAATGGTATGTCTTTCCCCACCCCTGGAACCACAAACGGAAGAAGAGAAAAATCGGTCTTTTTCGTCTGGGCCTTCGTCGGAGACAGACGTTGGTTTCTTGGGGTGACGTGTCTATGCTAGCAACGAACAGCGCACATGAATGTGATTTACAATAGAAGAGCTTGACCCTCTCTCTCTCTCTCTCTCTCTCTCTCTCTATATATATATATATATATATATATATATATATATATATATATATATATATATCTGAAAAAGAACCCACTAGTCTAGAAAAAAAAATAAACAACCCCTTTTCAACTATACGACATGCGTATGTTGTTTCTCTAGGCTAACGACGGCTACTACTACTAACAACTACTACTATAATTCGACCTTGGCCCCTACGCAACACCATGCATTTTCTATGTGTATATTGACATCACTTTCTTTAAATGAGATATTACTACCTAGGTATGTGAACTAGTCTACTAATTTCAGAGACTTACCATCGAGTGTAAAGTTGTCTCCATTATGTTTAAAACATATGAATACCGTTTTATCTGAGTTCACACAGAGGCCAATGTCTCTATGCTATTAGCAGTGATTTTGCTTGTGCATGTGCATTTGCGTGAAGCACTGGATCATCTGTCCGCATCTCTTATAGTTTCTGGAAAGAGACGGAGAGCCTGAATAAATCCCAGCACGGCCAGAATTGAATATAGAAGAATGTAGCAGTGAATAATGTAATAAAAAGTATTCAACACTGTCCTTCTACAAGGATGGCTTTGGCATTAAATAACCCATGAAGGCTGGTATTCCATTAAACAAAGAAACCAAGCCAAGCACATTTCTGCACCATTTTTTGATAAATCTGATTTTCGCATCTGTCATTTGCAAATTTAGTGCGATTAAATTCTACTTATTCCCAGCAGAAATCAAAATCAACTCATAGTCTTGTTCTTTCACGTGAAAGGGTGAAAACACCACATGACATATCACTTGGGAAGCTGATATATGCTAATTACTTACCTCGCCAGCTTTTCAGATTTTATTCTATTTTTATGAAGTCATCAAATAGACGAATTTGGTCGGTTGGTTGGTCGGTTGGTTTTATGTTTTTTTCGGCATGTCAACCATTGTTGGGTTATTTTATGCTGAAGACATTTTGTTTTATTCATTCTTGGTGGGTATTCAAATTGCTTTTTTACATTCAATGTTTTTTTAACTCAATTTTTTAAGAATATTTTTTAAAACTAGTTATTTCTATTTAACCCATAGATAGGTCCCTAACAGGTACTACCACTCTGGCGTACTGGAGAAGCATTGAGAAAAATATCCCGAACAGCGTAGGTGCAAGGACACAGTCCTGCTTTACTCAACTGCTGACAGGGAATGCCTCGGATGTTGCACCATTAAAACCATATATTGTTAAACATATGTTGTGTAAATATTGGAGACTTTCACCCATCTGAAGTTGGAAAATACTCATTTTTTAAAGTGAACCAATATTTTTCTCCTCACTGTAATTGTGTACAAAAAAACCTTAAGAAACAATTGCATAATAAATGTAAATATAAATGTACAATGAAAGCAATTCCATAACATATAGACATGAAATAACCCGAGATAGGTTGAAATGCCGTTAAAATCAGTCAAAATAACGTAACTAATTTTGACATGCTGTAAATCCATCCAACCAACCAACCAACCAACCAACCATGTCTATTAGATATGGGGAGATATCAATTTGTTCACATAGAATCACTGAAGAGACTTGCTTAAGAGTCTTTGAGTAGATTTAACTCAAGTGATATCGAAATACACATTCGATGATAATGTTTCGATTTGCCAGAAGCCATTTGAAAGATCCTTCACTTCGTCTTCTGTGAGAGACAGCAGCAACAAATAGAAGACGTTCACACTCCACTGAGTCTTATGCAAACACATCAGATAGCAACAATTACCAAATAAACGTTTTGTGCCTCGGGCAAAAACACAGTCGCTCTTTGAGTACAAAAAATCTATCTAGCGTGGACATCTTTTTCTTATTTTATTTTTCGGCCCTTTTATCTTTGGTATCACTTTCATATCTTAGTGGAATAATTTCAAAATGAATACCTGGCGGCCAAATAAGATAATCTGAAAATTTATACAATATTTGATAAAATTCACTGCATTTCGATATATCTTGATGTATACAACAGAAAGGCAGTTAAAAAAACAAATAAACAAACCAGAATTATTAAAGACACTTCTAGCATAATACAGAGTCCGGAGGGAATGATCTCTCGGGCTCGGAACATAAATGAAATATATATATATATATATATATATATATATATATATATATATATATATAGATAGATAGATAGATAGATAGATAGATAGATCCTATCTAAAAGGTAATTCAACTAGAGGGTGATTAAAATAATGGCAACATGCTATTAGAAGTATCTGCCCTGTCGGCTGGGACAGTAGAATACGCCAACTGCACTTCTGAAAAGGGTTAAAATCCCCCCATACAATGGAGCCACGTGTTGGTTGTAAATGGCGACCCGTGATGCTTAAGTACGGAATTCTGGTGGCTGAGCAATCAATAACAAACAACACTTCAATTTGGCCCTTACTTGGGCTATACGGGCAGTGGGGGAGGCCCACTCTGATCAATCGGCTGGTCACGTCACTTGTATGATTGTCCAAGCCCTATTATCCTTATAGCCAACTCCCAACCATTTTTATCGGGTATGTGCTTGAAAGCAGTGGCTAGTATTCTGGGTATGATGTTAAAATACATCTAATGGTAAAATCTCATTTCTGGAGCCCTGGGGAGTGTGATCTATCCCCTTATTGCCATTACTGCAAGGTCCACTGTGAAGTCAACAGCAGAATCGCCAGAGCTGCGACAGTTATGGCCAAACTGAACCAGAGAATATTGGACAAAGCCAGCCTTACTAAGAGAACCAAACTGCGTGTCTACAAAGCATGCGTTATCAGCACTCTCCTCTACAGTAGCGAAGCGTTGAACACACACTCATGCCATGAGAGGAAACTGGAAATTTTCATCTCAATGCCTACGCCGCATCCTATGCATACGTTGACAGGACAAAATGCCAAACACAGAAGAGCTGGAACGAGAAAACATGAACAGCATGTTCGCCATCATCTGCGAGAGACGCCTGGATTGGCTTGGCCATATCAGGAGGATGGACAAAGGCTGCATCCCCAAAGACCTACTGTACGGCGAATTAGCAGAGGGCACTCGACCAGTGGGGATACCACGCCTGCGCATTAAAGATGTCTGTAAGTGAAATATGAAGACGTGCCACATTAACACCAACACATGGGAGACTTGGGCAGAAGACCGTTCTACCTGGCGACTCATCGTCAGACACGGAACGAAAAGGAGTGGAAAGGAGAGGAAAGAAGCCGCCACTGAAAAGAGAGCCAAAAGGAAGGAGACATAAAGGCAACTCCAGCAAGCATCACTGTTTGTTTGCAGTCACTGCTCCAGAGACTGCCATTCTAAAATCGGTGGTTCAGCCACTCACGCAATTGCAGATAAACTGATTTTTTTAAATGGACACTACGCCATCGTCTTTAGTAGACGCAAGGATGTCAACAAACCAAAAATATGTTTAACAACATAATTTTAATTAGCATACAAAAATAGTAAATGAATGCAATTTTATTTTGATATATAAAAGGAATTACGAAAAAGAAGGTGAAATAAGTATTCGTTCAAAATCATAAATTACTTTTAATACTTTGTTGCATAGTTATTATTAAGTTTTACTACTAACTCTGATAGTTTCTTAAAAGTATTTTCTTATAAATTGTAATGGTTAGGAAACTAGTCTCTCAGAACCATTATTAGTGAATAGTGAATTCGTTCCTCTTTGGATACCCCATACTTGCGAACATCTATCACATCTTACACGTAGCAAATGGGGTGTGTATGTACCTACACTGTGGGCCATAATTTGATTACATTTCTATAATCAAACGTTGTGTAATATACACACACACACGCACACACTCACACACACACAAACACACACACACACACACACACATATATAATATATATATATATATATATATATATCACATTTATTTATTGCATCATTACTCTTCATATCACAGAGGGATATTTTCTAATTATAATTTCTAATAGAGAGGACAAAGTATATTCAGAAAATTTTCAAAATAGAGGTTATGTTGAAACAAGTAATCATATATATATACACACATACACACATACATACAAACATACAGACACACACACACACACACACACACATTATATATATATATATATATATATATATATATATATATATAGAGAGAGAGAGAGAGAGAGAGAGAGAGATAAAACAAAACATGATAATTTTATCAGCCATTGTGTGTCTTAGTACAATAGCATGCAAACAATAAAGCACTCATTTTTGCAGCTAACAAAACTGAGGGCGTTTTTTGTAACAATGCTTTGGTGTTATTAGGAGATAAATATATATTTGATGAGTAGAGAGAGAGAAAGAGAAATATATTTGACTAACTTAAAATCCGCTCTTTCGGGCGGCAATTAAGCTTGTTGCTGTGGAAGGACCCCGATTGGGTCTTTGGTCCCAAAATGACACTCCATGCATCACGTGCATATCAATTTTTAATTTAAACTTACTATTTAAAAGTTCAAAGATGATTCTTCTGTTATCAATTGATTTAAAAACAATTTGATGTACGTAGGTCCTTAATTTAGATTATTCCCAAATTTATTTTCAAGTTGTAAAAATTGTTATCGTACTAAAGATTGTCGCAAAAATCCATAAAAATCGAAAGAAAGAAAGAGTGTGATAGGAAATATTAAAGAAAGAAAGAAAGAAAGAAAGAAAGAACAAACAAACAAACAAGGAAATTACCACGTTGACTACCTATTAGTACATATATGTACACTATGTATATTACCGATGTATGTAATGGTACATCTTTTTTAAACCAATATTCAGAATATGTACTTATCTATTCTAGATATTGTTTAAAAAAAGAAATAGAAATATTTATATAACTTATAACCTTATTTTTTTAAAATAAACTTGTGATAAAACATTTTAAAATAACCTTATAAATAAGTTGTAAAATAAATGAATAAATAATTATATATATATATATATATAATATATATATGTGTGTGTGTGTGTGTGTGTGTGTGTGTGTGTGTGTGTGTGGTTTTAGCTGTGAATAGATTCCTATTTTTGTTTGATATCTATATCACTTTTTTTAATAAATGCTATGGTTATAGCATAATTTTTTCATCGTTTCTACCGTCTTTAAGTAGTGTATGTAGATACTGCAATGCAATTATGTTTTAACTAGAACTGTTATGTAAAAAGTGATATAGACTTTTTTTTAGAAAGAGTGACATAGATTAAGAAAGAACGAAACGGGCTATAAGAAAGAAAGAGAGTGAATTAGAATAAGAAAGAAAGAAAGAAAGAAAGAAAGAAAATGATTAGGAATACTAAAAAAGAATGAATAAAAGAATGAAAGTAAGAACAAGGGCGAAAGAGAATGAGAAAGAAAGAACTTGAAAAGAAACAAAAAGAAACTTGGAAGATCCTAAAATTAACAATCTAGTAGAGTAAACCCAACCCTCTACCAATAAAAACACTAAAAAGATTTTAACATGAGACCATTTCAAAAAAGATTATGTCAAGGAATATATATATATATATATATATATATATATATATATATATATATATATATATATATATATATATACTCGTTCCTAAATTGTACGACTGTTAACATCTTGCAACGCCCTCTAGTTAAAAATGAGACCATCCAAATCATCCAATAGGAAGTGCAAAAATGTAAATTCTGATTATCTGGTGTTGCTTATCTGCCGAATTCTTATTTCTTATGAGTGTTGTCACCTCAGCAAAATAATGGACCATTCCGTTTTTATCATAAAGAAAGAAAGATAAGAAAAGGACATACTACACAGAAAAAATATAAGAAAGAAAGAAAAAGAGTAAGGAAAAGATAGAGAGAGGTGGGGATACCGCTAGTCTCTTTCAATCGAACATAAAAAAAGAAAAAAGAGAGTTAAATCAAGATTATTATACGTTTTACATATTGAAATATTGTAATAGCTGTTAAGTAAATACATCAAACGTTGTAATAATTATATTATCAGACTATGGTATATTCTCGGGCCCCGCTAGTAGTTGTAGTAATAGATTACATCTTTTTTTATCAGACACAATTGACACATTTCTAAAACAAGGATCAATCGATGATAAAATGTTGTTTGGAAATTGAGAAAGGACAGGGAAAATGTCGGTGCGTCAAATTCAAGTGTCATGAGAATACTGGAAAGAATTGACCAAAATGTCAGGGTCAAATGTTTCAATCAATCAACAAATGTTACATAAACAAATAAGATGTTTGCATTTCACATACTGCTAATACCCTTACATTTTTGCATTTCGTCTTTGACGATTTGGATGGTTTAATTTTTAACCAAAGAGTTTTGCAAGATGATAACGGTCGTATTTTCTAAGAACAAGAGTATTATTATATGTAAAGTAAAGTCGTCGGGGTGGCCTAAAGTCGGTATCAGCCAATCAGCGAGGGAGTCTATCCCCTTTTCACTAGCACTAGACCAAGGAGATTGTTTTTGCATCTGAAGTGGAGCGCCACACCTACCTTCAGCTCCTTACTTTACCGCACAGATCCTTATGCTACTCATACGCTGAGTTGGCGAAGACCGGTATCGAACTAGGAACCTTGTGGTTTCTAGCCGAACGCTCTACCGGCTGAGCTAACCCGGCCCTATATTATTATATAAGTATAATTAATTATTAAAAAGTATCTAGACTGGACCTGTATTTACCAAGACACAAATGACCAATAAATGAAACGTTCATTCTATTCAAAATACGAGCTGTGTACAAAAGGTATCGAGACTGAACATGTATTTACCAAGACACAAATGGCCAATGAATGAAACGTTCATTTTATTCAAAATACGAGCTGTGTACAAAAGGTATCGAGACTGAACATGTATTTACCAAGACACAAATGGCCAATGAATGAAACGTTCATTTTATTCAAAATACGAGCTGTGTACAAAAGGTATCGAGACTGAACATGTATTTACCAAGACACAAATGGCCAATGAATGAAACGTTCATTTTATTCAAAAGCTGTGTCCATAAGGTATCATATTTATCAAGCTGTATTAACCAAGAGAGAAATGAACAATGAATGAAACGTAGCATAATCAAAATACGTAGAGATTCTTGATTAAATTCCTAACTCCAGCCTTTCGACTGGGACAGAAGTATACACCAACTGCACCTCTGCAGAGGAGTTAGATCCCCCAAATAGGGCTACCTGTTGGTCGTGGATGACGACTCGTGAAGCATAAGGATGGAACCCCAGTGGCCGAGGAGTCCATGACATGTAACACTCCACTTTGGTCCTTACTTAGGCTAGACGGGCGGTGAGAAAGGCCCTTTCAATCAATCGGTTGGTCTAGTGATTATATTCTTCCAACACCGTTGCCCTTATGACAAGCCCCAGCCCTTTTAATCATATATATGCTAGATGGAGGTGACTGAGGGTCTTAGTGTCCTGGATATAACGTTAAACTGCATATAATGGTTAAGCTCCGATGTTGGTGCTCTGGAGAGTGTGGACTACCTTTTCATTGCCATTACTCCTTGGTCAGTTCTAACTGGATGTGGTACTACTTTTTAAAGTTCCATCTATAAGTTAAATATTAAAAAAATAAGTTATTGAAATTGTGTTAAAAAAAACAGTAGAGACGTGCTGGGCCCATAACCTGTTACGATTTTTGTGGCCATCTTTAGGCTTCAAGCAAGAGCGCTGTCCAGCAGAGATACTTTGTGTTAAGCAGAGCGCAATCCTTAGTGAAGAATCCTTGCGTTCCTCCTTTGTGTCCCTTAATATTGGGTATGATCCTTTGGTTGTTCCTTGGTGCTCCTCAGTCTTTCAGGACGTTCGTCAATGAATGCAAATGGACGTCTGTCAATATCAAAAAACCGTTTAAGTAGTTAACCAACCACGTATTCGGGCTGTTGGTTTAGACCACGTGACCTCGCTTAGTCTATATATTTATGTGGTGGTTTGCAGCACAGCTTATATCATAAAATAATCCAACAGAGTTTAGTAGGAATTTTTTAATATTCCTCAAGCAGGAATAGAACGAAATATATTCTGCATAAAATAACCCAACAAGTATTGACATGCCGTAAAACCCAATAGACCAAAGCAAACCAATTCGTGTTTTGTTATGTGGTTGAAGAAGTTTTTCGATTTGATATCATTCTAATTCTAACGATTTCCTTTTCTGATCACCTTGCACGAATCACAAGAGACAAAAGCTTTGATGTTTATTAGTTTAAATGTCTCCAGACTTTCTACGTGACTTATTTAATTAGATTTACATCAGACAGGCCATTGCCACCTTTTGTGGGGGAAAAAATGGGGCATTCTGATGTGACCAGAATTAATAATATTTTTTATTATTTTCGGGTTGGCATTGCTGTCCTTTTGCTTTAGAAAAGAAAAAAAAGTTTGGGTTGATTTGTTTAGTTTCACTGCATGTCAACTCTTGTTGGGTTATTTTATGCCTTTGACGTTTTGTTCTATTAATACTTGATGGGTATTCAAAACTTTCTTGTAAACTCAATTTTAATCACATTTTTAAAAACTCATTTCTTTCTATTTAACCAATATATGTAAAATAAATTAACTCATTTTCTTTTAATACATATTTTTAAAACTCATTTCCCCTATTCAACCTTTAGATGGGACCCTAAAAAGTACGAGCACTCCGGGTCAGTGTAGCTTGGAGTAATGGCAATGAAGAGGTACTCCACCCTCCCCAAAGCTCCAAAATTGGAACTTCACTATTAGCTTATTGTGAGTCGGCGTATTCTATCGCCCCAGTCGACAGGGCGGAAAACAGGTATAACCAAGAAGATAGGACCAGTTGATTAAAGAAGAAAACAGCTAATTAAATAAAACCATAATTTATTAAAGAAAACCAGTTTAATCACCAGTTTATTAAAGAGGAAAATGGTTATTTAGTCCAGTCGGCTGGGGTTATGGAATAAGCCTACTGCACCTCTGGATAGGGGTATGACTCTTCCCTAATGGCGTCACCTGTTGATCGTGGGTGGTGACCCATGAGGCTTAAGGACAGATTCCTGATGGCTGAGCAGTTTATGACATACAACACTCAACTTTGGCCCTTATTTATGTTAGACGATCGGTCGGTCGGAAAGGCCCTCTCCGATCAATCGTAGGTCACGTCAAGCCCTAGCACTTATATGATTGTCCCTGCTGTTGCTCTTATGGCAAATCTCACAACCTTTTCTTTCATATATGTGCAGAAAGGCGGTTACTGAGGGTCTTAATGTCCTGTGTATAACGTTTTCGAATCTGGTGGTGATATTCTAATTCTAGAGGTCTTAGGGGTATGGAGTACCCCTTCATTGCCATTACTCCCTGATTCAGTGTGACCCGGAGTGCAGGTACCTGTTAAGGTTCCATGTATTAGTTAAATAGATAAAATGTGTTTAAAAATGTGTTTGAAAAAAAAAAGCATAAAATGACTCAAGACGGGTTGACATGCCATTAAATCCAACCACCTAACCAAAAAACAAACGTTATTAAAGAAAACTATAGTTTTTTAAAGAAGAAATCCCCAGTTATTAAAGAAAAGTTTAATTCAAAAAGATATCACTCACATTTGAAGAAAACCTCAATTTATTCAGATTGTTAAAGAAAACCACAATTTAACTCTTTGCCTACTTTAAACCACTCACAGTGGCTCTTCCACCAATGCGATCCTACCGTAAACCTTTAGCAGCGAGTTTTGCACGTGTCACTTATTTACTCTGAAATATCACTATGTGAATACCTCTACCATCTCTATTTGAATAAAATGAGCTCTAAGATTAATAGATAGTAAGTTTTTTAAATAGCATACAGGTAAAGATTTACTACAATCGTGAGGAAATATTGGTTGGCTAAGAGTTAAAGAAGTAAAAGCTAGTTTATTATAGAAACAAACATTAAGTTATTAATGAAGAAATCCCCAACTATTAAAGAAAATGTTTATTCAAGAAGAAATAACCAGTTGTTAAAGAAATATCGGTTTATACACGAGCAAAACATCTGTTTATTAATACGTTGACTACGTATTGGTACACATATGTACCACTGTGTATATTACCGATGTATGTAGTGGTACCATTCCAAATATTTCCCTTTCTTTTTTAAAGCAATATTGAGAATATATACTTATATATTATAATATTGTTTAAAAAAAGAGAAATATTTATATAATTTATAACCTTATTTTTTTAAATAACCTTGTCATAAAATATCTTTTAATCGCAGATGAATAAATAAATAAATGTGTGTGTGTGTGTGTGTGTGTGTGTGTGTGTGTGTGTGTGTGTGTGTGTGTGTATTTATTTGACTTTGAATAGATACCTATTTTTGTTTTATTACTATATCACTTTTATCAATAAAAGTTCTAGTTATAGCATAATTTTTTCATCGTTTCCGCCTTCTTTAAGTAGTATATGTTGATACGGCTATGTTATTATGTTATAACTAGAACATTTATGCAAAAAAGTAAAGTAGATATGAAACAAAAAAAGGAATCTATTCACAGCCAAATAAATAAATAAACATTATATAAATATATATATATATATATATATATATATATATATATATATATATATATATATATATATATATAAGGTGTGTCAAAAAAGTATCAAGATTAAAGCTATTTACAAAGATAGACATGAAGAATAACTTTCCATTCATTCTTCATTTCTATCTTGGTAAATATAGCTTTAAACTTGTTCCTTTTTTACACACTTTGTATTCTGAAAAACATCAATGTCAATGGAATGTTAATATTTTTTCAGAATACAAGGTGTGTCCAAAAGTATCATGTTTAAAGCTGTATTTAACAAGATAGAAATGAAGAATGAATGGAACGTTATTTTTTCAGAATAGAAGGTGTATCAAAAAGTCAAAAAGTACAAAAAATCTCGATACTTTTTTGACACACCTTGTATATATATTCGGTAGATTTGTACTTTAAAATGGCATATTGATTAAAAAGGAAGCGCGTGTTGTAATAGATAGAGACGTAGGAAATGGGCTCGGTGACTCGAGTTCAAACCCTGGATGAGACTGTTTACGTTTCACATAGCGCTAATACCCTTGGAAAAGGTATCCATCCAACTACTCTCTATCCAAATATTGGTAAATAGTAGGCCAGGCTGGGATCTTTAACGCAGGCTAGATAACCTGTATAGGTGAATGAAAACTCGAAATTCAAACCTGTTAAACCTCGCTTATGAAATAGACATTGTGTCACATCCAACTTGTGCGGAGGGATTGGTAAATATTTATATTGCATAAAAATGAACATAGATAATAAATATGAATTTATTCCACAGTAAAATAAATAATAAAAAAAGAATGGGCGAATGTTTGTATAAGTTTTATGAGTATGCCAAAAAATGTGATATAATTTTATTGAAATAAATAAAAATTCTGAATTCAAACCTGTTAAACCCCACTTATGAAATAGACATTGTGTCACATCCAACTCGTGCAGAGGGATTGGTAAATATTTATATTGCATAAAAATGAACATAAATAATAGATATAAATGTATTCCATAATAAAAAGAAATAACTGTTTGTATAAGTTTTATGAGAATGCCAAAAAAAAATGTTATACAATTTTATTAGATTTTGATGAAGAGCTGCAAATTGCGGTGTACCTTAATGCCGAGGCATTTTCACTGCCTTTGAAAAAATTACGCTGCCTACGCAAACGCGCACTTTAAACAGACACGGAATGAGAAATTAAGAAGAAATTGTTTTTCACTACAATAAAAAAGAAAACATAAACACCAATACATTCCACACAAAGATACAAATATATGGTAACAGTCTTTATTTTCATAGAGCATTACTCAGGTTCTATTGAGCGAGGGAGTATTTGTATACAAAGGACTGAGAGCGTAATCAATAAGAGTTGTTATTTTTATCTATTTTATTGTATTTTCATTTTAGTTAATTATTTGTCTATTTATTTCTATTTTTTATTTATGTATTTATTTTTCATGGTTGCATATAGAAACTCTGTCTTGACAAAGAAAAATGTCGAAGCCTTGCGCTGAAAGTACGCGTCTAGTTTAACATACAAAAAATAAAAAATAAAATCTAAATTTGGAAGCAAAATGTGTCTCTCTTTTATTCTTTTTTCTTTTTACTTTTCTTTATTTTTTGTTTTTTGTTTTATTGTTTTGTTTATCTTTTCTTCTTTTCTACTTCTTTTCTTGCCTTCATTTAGCTCTTCATTCTGTTTTCTTTTCTTTTTCTTTTACTTTTTGGTCTTTGTAGTTTATTTTATTTCTATATGTTTGCATTTATTTTATTCATATTGATCTGTCGCCGAAGCTTTCATCAAACGTCGTTGAAATTCTATTGCTATGGTAATAGGACCCATGTTCACCACCAAAGAGATACCATCACAACAAAAATGACTCGTTATTCTATAATGAGACCAGGATACTTGTCCAACATATACAATACATGTTCAACAAGTATCGAGACTGCAGTTACGATGGTGATTCAAAAATTACCCACATTCTTGTTTTATGGAAGCCGAGTTCATTTTGGATTATTTGATAGGCAGAACCATGACTAATCTGTAGAGAACAAGCTACCTCATCGATGATAATTCGCTGGTTCGCCATAACATCTCTCGAGCTGCTCCGGTCGCTTTTAAACTATTCTATCCACTCATACACACTTCTACGTGGTAGTGCTCTATCCCTTTTTTATGATAAAAGCCTTCGATGAATTTCACCCCTGTCACTCTATCCGACGAAAGAAATCGAGTCATTTCTTTTGTGCATATTACAAATCGAGCTGGTATGTTTACCGCTGTAAAGACAGCAAACATAATGACGCGATCAAGCTTAAATTTCGATCACGAAACGACTACAGTACCAACCATAAGCACGCATGGGCAGAATTTGCAATCCATTGATTGCACGATTATACAATACAGTTTATTATACAGCCTATGGGTAATTCCATGTCAAATCATCCAGGCCAGGTCACCCACCCACTTCGATTTTTTTGAAATTTTGTACATGTGCGGACTAGATTAAAGTTAGACAATCCTCCAAATTTGAGCTTCCATTTCGAAAGATTGGCCGAGTTTTTAGCGGTTTTAAACTCGAAAAATTTGAGGTGGGGCGAGAAAAATGGTGACATTTTATAATTTATTTTTGTCTATAAAATGTGTTCTAGAACTTCCCTAATCCTAAAAATTGGTTTATACAAGCTTTTTGGCTTGCGGAATCCAATAATGTTATCACCATAGGCAGAAAATTAACCTTTTTTAAGTTATTAATGATTTTTGATTTTTTCATAGCAAGATCAATAAGTGGTAAAATCGCAATGTGGCAATGCATATAATTTTTTTTAATTATTATTCTACATATATTGAACATTATTTGTATTATTTTGTACCAAAAATAATGTTTGGTTTTTGCACACAGGCGAAGTTACAACATCAGTTTAAATTTTGCACTTTTATGTTTTGAGTGTTTCCGTTCAGCCATTGAATAAGGATTATATGGAGCAAAATAACTGTCAGAATTCGATAGAAATTATCAGGATTATGTTATGGGTTGGATATATTTTAAGTAATATACAAACAATATATTTCCCTTGTGACAATTTTACTTTTTTCTGGATGATTTGACATGGAATTACACATATATATCTATGTCCATTATACTTGAAGGTTTCGTTAAATTCCAACTGGCAGGTTTTGGAGAAATTGAAAAATTGTCACTGTAATTGAGAGTTACCTCCCATACTTTATGATTACCTCCCTTTTGGAGAACTCTCTATGGAATACTAGACTATATAAATTCTTAAAAAGTGTACCAATTATTCCAAGTAGAATAAAGCTTTCTTAAATCTCTAGGTGTTATCGTTTGTCATTACAGTCACATTGTTAATAATTTGAAACGCAGTATATAGTTGTTTAGGCTTGATATTCATCGGGTGGCGCCTCTCCGACCGACCGTCTAGCCCAAGTAAGAGCTGAGGTGGAGTGTTGCATGTCACCGAACCTCTTAGTCCCCGGGTTACAGACATCTTAGCTAACAGGATGCCTTCCTCAGGTATTATGGGTTGCCACCCACGGTCAATTGGTGACCTCATTAGAGTCGGTTGGGGGAGGGGCTCTGCAATGATACAATCGGCGTATTCTACAACCATAGCCGACAGGGCGAACGAAGAACAAGAAAGATGATATAAGAGATTTTCTTTTCTTTTTTAATCATACAATATTCCTGATGACTGCCTGTATTTAAAGTGGGCAATTAATTTTAGAAATTATACAGTAAAGGTAATTATATCATGATGGTAATTAATTATTCTCGTCGGTGTAATTATGTCTTTATTTCAATGATAGCGGGCAGGATATATCTTGCGGGAGGGGGGTAACAAAAACGATTTTATGAAAGATTTTTCGAAAAATCTAGAAACTGAGTCAATGAAAGCAATTCTCTTCGTTTGAGTAATTTAACCCTCTCCCCCGCTTCCATACTACCCTCATCTCAGTTCACCTTACCTCCTGGAAGAATTGTTCATCAAATTCGTGGTCTAGTCCTTTTATTGGCCGTGTTTATTTACCCGACCTTATTATAAAGATGCACTGGAAATGATTTTAATATATGTCTGTTAAGTAATGAAAATATAGCAACTACTTACGGGCAAATCAAGTCTATATTTTGTCGACTGTCAGTTAACTGGGCAAACCACTCGTCAAAAATGACGCTGTTCCCAAAACATTACTGCTGAACTTGAAACCAATATCAAACAACAATTGAATATTTACAGCCACGTTTAAGATAGATTGGTCATTTGATTTTCTATCGGGTTTACCAACATGAAATTAAAAACAAAAATAAAACAAACTTATTCCTTTCTCTGGGCGACATCGTTTGTTTAGATATTTAGCAAAATCTTTCTTTTCTATTCTAGTATATTATATAATTATTGATTATTAATTAATAAGTATATAGTATATTATATAATTATTAATTAATAATTATTATTATATAATTATTATAATGAAATATACAACTGCTTCAGCATCAAAATGTCATACGTTTATATGAAAAAATCCCTGATTATTTTATGCATCTCATTTGTTGATTTTCTGAATAAGATTGACGGTTGGTCGGACCTTATTTGTTTGCATACAGGCATAACAGACAGGGAATGTGAGTTTCAAGCCTTTAATCGCAAACGGTTAGCACATCTTCCTTCAGCGCAGAACTTCAATTCTACCAATATTTTGCCTTCCAGGAGAAGAGATGGTTCCTGTGTTCACGCACGTCTTCGTGACTCTTTTACTTTTCTTCAACACATATCCTTATGCTACATATACATATATAAACGGCAGTTGGTGTATATGTATGTATGTATGTATGTATGTATGTCCGGAGGAAACTACGAAAATAAGTTAACTAACGACAAAGCAAGGTTCAGATATTTGTCTGTCTTTTCAATTTCTTTGATCTTCACTCTGTAATTTGCTGTGACTGCAAAATCTACCAGTTGACAAGTTCTCTTTTCCTTGTTAATCAAGGTCTGGTCTTCTGGTTGGGATAAGATGATCTGTCTGTATCTCAAAGTCCCAAGGAATTTTATAGGTTTTATTTTCAAGAACGGATTTTAATTTTTTTCATATATTGTTATATTGTATGGCCAAAATCTAGTTTATTGCACAATTCCCAGTGGGTCACCTTTCCAGCCCAGTCGTGCCTCGTATAACCTTGTGTTCTCGTCGCTAGTTTGCTGCATTCGCTTACATGGTTGATAATCTCATTTCTCTCCAGACATTATTATTTTACTCCTTGTGAATTTTTCACGCCAGCGTTAGCTGATGGCCTTTCACTGGAGTCTGAGTGACAACAAGTTTCCTCAGGTCTTCAGGACTCTTCTGGGTATTCTACCCGATTGCAGTAATGCAGTTGTCTGGATGATTTCAATTCTTCCACTGATTTCAAGATCCTCCAGTCATTTTTCCAAATAATTTGGGACCGTTCTAAGTGCACCAACTATAACTGGTATCATATTGACCTTCATATTATTATTATTATTATTATTATTATTATTATTATTGTTGTTGTTTTAAACAAAAAATTTTTTTTTTTTATTTCCCTGAAGAGAAAAGGGCGTAGAAGGATCTGTTGAACTTGAAATTGTCGTTCAAAATGTATTTTCTGTAACTGTGACGATTTGAACAAGCTCTTCGGTCCTAATCGTATTTTCCATAACGTAATCAATAACATTCATTTTTAATGAAAATTTCCCTGGACGAAAAGTCATCAAGGTCATTTTGACTTCGGCAAAATAATTAATTTTGAAACAGAAATACGACGCAGAGTCAAAAGCTTTGGAATATTTTGGTACGATACCAATTGTAGTTGGTGCACTTGGAGTCAAAAGTTTTGGAATATTTTAGTTTACCATGTGTAGATCACGTAACAGAAGCAGTTCAAGACATGGTAGAATATTAAGGGAAGAATCGAAACCATCCGCAGCATTGTTAAAATCAGTTAGAATACTTAGAAGAGTCATGGGAGACCTAAGGAGAGTTAATTATTGAGTTTTTCACATCTGCCGTAGCCGGCGCTTCACTGGAGGCTGGGTGACAGCAAGTCTCCCCCAGGTCTCCAGGACTCTTCTGAGTATTCTGACCGATTGCAGCAATGCAGTTGTCTGGATGGTCTCAATTCTTATTTCCAGTTCCTCCAGTCTTTTTCCAAGCTTTTTGGGGCCGTTCCAAGTGCACCAACTACAATTGGTATCACTTTGACCTTCATATTCCACAGCTTTTTCAGATTCTTGTTTATGCATATACCATTTTGTTCTATGGTCCAAATTTCATTTTTTTTCATAATTCCCAGTGGATCACCTTCCCCCCCCCCCCAGTCGTACCTAACTTTGTATTCCCGTTGTGCTAGTTTGCAACATTCGCTTAATATATGGTCTATGGTTTCATCTCTGTCACCATACAGTCTACATTTATTATTATTAGTAGTAGTAGTAGTAGTAGTAGTAGTAGTAGTAGTACAAAATAAAAAATACCCTCCGGGCGATGTAAAAATAGATTTTTGAAACATATTGCTTGAGGGGTGGGAGTAAAAAATTCAATGTCAGCGAGTTTGTATCCTAAGTAAGTAAAATCTGTACCTGTTAGGGTCCAATCTGTTGGTTAAATAGAAAAATGAGTTTTTAAAAATGTGTTTAGAAAATGGAGTTTTAAAAAAAATTGAATACCCATCAAGAATAAATAAAACAAAACGTCTTCAGCATAAGATAACACTACAAGAATTGACGCGCGTAAAATCCAACCAACAAATAATTATTAAAGCTATATGTAACTCATGACACACTAGCGTTTTTAGAGCTATGGTCTGGACAGTCAAAATTCTTCCTCAGATCTTTAATTCCCGAGGTCTTTTACCCAGGTTCTTGGGAGCCGTTCCAAATGTTCCACCGCCTTGTCCGCTGGGGCGTCAGAATATACTGACTACACTTCTGCATAGGGGTAGAACTCATCCAATGGGGCCATATGTTGGCCGTGGGTGGCGGCCCGTTATGCTCAAGGATGGAACCTAGGTGGCTGAGCAGTCCATGTAGTTATTTGGGCTAGACGGGCGGTCGGAGATCCCCCTTTCGATCAACCGGCTGGTCATGTCAAGCCCTAGCACTTATATGATTGCCCCATCCCTATTGCCTTTATGACAAGCCCCAACCCTTTTTATCATATGGGTGCTAGAAGGCTGTGGCTGTGGCTGAGGGTCTTTGTGTACTGGGAATAACGTTAAACTCTATCTGATGGTGACATTCCAGTTCTGGAGGTTTGGGGAATGTGTAGCTCCCCTTCATTACCATTGCTCCCTGGTCCACTCTGATAGTACCTGTCAGGGTCCCATATATGGGTTAAATAGAAAAACATGAGTTTATAAAAAAAATTATTATCCATTAAGAATGAATTTATTTCAGAACTTGGTCAGCATTAAATGACCCACTGAGGTTGATATGCCGTAAAACAAAACAAACCAAACCAAATGTCCAACTATGATTGGTATCACCCAATATAAAGCTGATATGCTATTAAACAAAGAAACCAACTCTCACAACGCAATATATGGATATTAGAGACTGATTGTCGCTAATCTGTTCTAAGAACAGAATTTAGAAATATGTCTTTTTCGCTCAACGAGCGAGAACGAAATACTGATAGGTGTTATCTTTTCAACGAAGAGAGACTAAAAAGAAAGCTTTAATGGGCTGAATTATCAGGTTACTAATGAACACGAGAGATTTTAGTATTTTTCACAGCACACGCCTCAACATTTGACCTTTCCATTTTGGTTACGTTTGCATTAGCCGAATTCTTAGGGGTTGTTACATTTTAACACAAGAGACGAACATTTATGAAATAATTTAAAACACTCAATCAAATTAGATCAAAACAATAAAAATCTAATTTACTTATATTGATTAACTTATAGATTAAAGTAGATTTAATTTCTTGATAAAATTGCATTAATAAATTGACGTCAATTTCAATAAATTGTATTCTATCAAGCGCAAAAGAGAATGTTGCAAACTTGTTAACATTTCCGGTGCTAACTTCCTTTCTTTCTTTCTCTCTTTCTTCCTATCTTTCTTCTTCTTTCTATCTTTCTTTCTCTCTTTACAACATGTTCAACAAAGTATCGAGGACGCGTGACGAGGGTGATCAAAAATTGTTTTATGGAAGCCGAGTTATTTTGGATTATTTGATAGGCAGAACATCCACTAAATCTTGTAGAGAACAAGCTACATCAATGATAATTCGCTGGTTTGCCATAACATCTCTCGAGTGCTCTCGGTCGCTTTTAAACTTTTCTATCCACTCATACACACTTTTAATTAGTAGGCTCTATCCATTTTTTAATGATAAAAGCCTTCGATGAATTTCACCCCTGTCACTCTATCGACGAAAGAATCGAGTATTCTCTTGATGCTACGGCTAATCGAGCGGGCATGTTTACACTGTAAAGACAGCAAACATAATGACGCGATCAAGCTTAAATTTCGATTACGAAACGACTACAGTAACAACCATAAGCACTGCATGGGCAGATTTGCAATCCATTGATTGCACGATTATACAATACAGTTTATTATACAACATGGGTAATTCCATGTCAAATCATCCAGGCAGGTCACCCACCCACTTCGATTTTTCTGAAATTTTGTACATGTGTGGACTATGTTAGGTTAGATAATCCCCCAAATTTAGATTCCATTTCGAAGATTGGCGTCTTTGTCGATTTTTAAACTCGAAGAATTGAGGGGGGGCGAGAAAATTGTGACATTTTTAATCTATTTTTGCATATAAAATGTGTTCTAGAGTTCCCTAATCCTAAAAATAGTTTATAAAAAGCTTTTTGGCTTCAGGAATCCAATAAGTTTATCAAAATAGGCATAAATTACCCTTTTTAAGTTTGATGATTTCTGATTTTTTCCTAGCAAGATCAATAAGTGGTAAATGCAATATGGCACTGCATATAATTTTTTAAATTATTATCATCTACATATATTGACACATTATTGAGCAAAAAATAATGTTTGGTTTTTGCCACAAACAGTTACATCAGTTTAAATTTTACACTTTATGTTTTGAGTGTTTCCGTTCAGCCATTGAATAAGGATTAATGGAGTTATTTAACTGTCAGAAATTCGATAGAATTTTCAGGATTCGTTATGGGTGATATATTTTAAGTATATACTAAAATATATTTCCCTTGACAATTTTATTTTTTCTGGATGATTTGACATGGAATCCCAATATATCTATGCCCATTATACGTGAAGTTTCGTTAAATTCAACTGGTAGGTTTTGGAGAAATTGAAAAATTGTCACTGTAATTGAGAGTTACCTCCCATACTTTATGATTACCTCCCTTTTGGAGAACTCTCTGGAATACTAGACTATATAATCTTAAAAGTGTACCAATATTTCAAGTAAAAAAAGCTTTCCTAAGTCTCTAGGTTTATCGTTGTCATTACAGTCACATTGTTAATAATTTGAAACGCAGTATATAGTTGTTTGGCTTGATATTATCGGGTTGGAGCCTCTCCGACCACGTAGCCAAGTAAGAGCTGAGGTGGAGTGTTGCATGTCACCACCTCTTAGTCCCGGACAGACATCTTAGCTACCAGGATCCCTTCCTCAGGTATTATGGGTCGCACCCACGGTCATTGGTGACCTCATTAGAGTCGGTTGGGGAGGGGCTCTTGCAATGATACAATCGGCGTATTCTAAACCATAGCCGACAGGGCGAACGAAGAACAAGAAAGATGATATAAGAGATATTCTTCTTTCTTTTTTAATCATACAATATTCCTGATAACTGCCTGTATTTAAGTGGGCAATTAATTTAGAAATTATACAGTAAGTAATTATATCATGATGTATATTAATTTATTCTCTCGGTGTAATGTTTTTATTTCAATGATAGCGGCAGGATAATCTTGCGAGGGGGGAGTAACAAAAACGATTTTATGAAAGATTTTTCGAAAAACTAGAAACTGAGTCAATGAAACAATTCTCTTCGTGGAGTATTTAACCTCTCCCGCTTCCATACAGCCCTCACCTTCAGCTCATCTTACCTCCTGGAGAATTGTTCATCAAATTCGTGGTCTAGTCCTTTATTGACCGTGCTTACTTACCGACCTTATTATAAAGATGCACTGGAATATATTAATATATGTCTGAAGTAATGAAAAATGTTACGTAAAATATAGAACTACTTAAGGCAAATTAAGTCAATATTTTGTCGATCTCAGTTAACTGGGCAACCACTCGTCAAATAAATGACGCTGTTCCCAAACATTACTGTTGAACTTGAAACCATATCAAACAACAATTGAATTATTTACAGCCACGTTTAAGATAGATTGGTCATTTGATTTTCTATCGGGTTTACCAACATGAAATTAAAAACAAAAATAAAACAATTTCCTTTCTTGAGCGACATCGTTTGTTTAGATATTTAGCAAAATCTTTCTTTTCTTTCTAGTTTATTATAATTATTAATTAATAATTATTATATTTTAATTATTAATGAATATACAACTGCTTAGCATCAAAATGCCATACGTTTGTATGAAAAAATCCCTGATAATTTTATGCATCTCAGACCTTGATATATATCCAAGTGAAAGAAAATTATTCAAAAAGCTTATAGAGTTAACATTACACACAATTAGTTACACATAGATCACGGTTATTTAATACAAACCTTCCTTGTTGAGACAGTAGTGTGGTACTATTTCTCTGAATGTTTGAAGATGAGGCTTAAGATTAGTTTATTCTGCGTTTATTCGGACTATTGTCCCCATCTTCATGTATTTGTACAACGTTTCGGCCGATATACCCTCCGGCCTTCTTCAGTTTCTTGTCAGACTCGGAAAAAAAACACATATGAGTCTAGTTAAAAATCATACTTAAGTAAATGGTATATTCTAGCAAATCAAGACATTAGGTTTTAATTCCCAAAATTCACATCAATTGTCCAATTGGAAACATGCCAGTGGATAAGGCAGTAGGTTAAGACAGTTCTAAGTGACAGTTATCTCTGGTACTCATGCTGAGGAAAGCAGTTAGAAAAATAATTGATTAACACAACTCCTACCAGCTATGGTTAGCGGAATGAAACAGGACCTCTGGTCGGACCTCTATTGTTTGCATCTAACATGCAGGCATAACAGACAGGAATGAGTTTCAAGCCTTTAATCGCAAACGGTTAGCACATCTTCCTTCAAGCGCAGAACTTCAATCTACCAATATTTGCCTTCCAGGAGAAGAGATGGTTCCTGTGTTCACGCACGTCTTCGTGACTCTTTACTTTTCTTAACACATATCCTTGTGCTACATATACATATATAAACGGCAGTTGGTTATGTATATGATGTATGTATGTATATATGTATGTCCGGATGAAACTACGAAAAGAAAATAACTAACGACAAAGCAAGGTTCAGATATTGTCTGTCTTTTCAATTTCTTTGATCTTCACTCTGTAATTTGCTGTGACTGCAAAATCTACCAGTTGACAAGTTCTCTTTCTTGTTAATCAAGTCTGTCTTCTGGTTGGATAAGATGATCTGTCTGTATCTCAAAGTCCCAGGAATTTTATAGGTTTTATTTTCAAGAACGGATTTTAATTTTTTTCATATATTGTATATTTATGGCCAAAATCTAGTTTATTGCACAATTCCAGTGGGGTCACCTTCCAGCCCAGTCGTGCCTCGTATAACCTTGTTTCTCGTCGCTAGTTTGCTGCATTCGCTTACATGGTTGATAATCTCATTTCTCTCCACATTATTATTTTACTCCTTGTGAGTTTTTCACGCCAGTGTTAGCTGATGGCCTTTCACTGGAGTCTGAGTGACAACAAGTTTCCTCAGGTCTTCAGACTCTTCTGGGTATTCTACCATCGCAGCAATGCAGTAGTCTGGAATGTTCAATTCTTCACTGATTTCAAGATCCTCCAGTCATTTTCCAAATAATTTGGACCGTTCTAAGTGCACCAACTATAATGTTCATATTGACCTTCATATTATATATTATAATATTTTATTATTATTGTTTTGTTTTGTTGTTTTTAAAACAAAAATTTTTTTTTTTCCTGAAGAAGAAAAGGGCGTAGAAGATCTGTTGAACTTGAATATGTCGTTCAAAATGTATTTTCTGTAACTTGACGATTTGAACAAGCCTTCGGTCCTAATCGTATTTTCCATAACGTAATCAATACATTCATTTTAATGAAATTTCCTGGACGAAAAGTCATCAGGTCATTTTGACTTCGGCAAAATAATTAATTTTGAAACAGAAATACGACGCAGAGTCAAAAGCTTTGGAATATTTTACGTCTAATTGTAGTTGGTGCACTGGAGTCAAAGTTTTGAATATTTAGTTTACATGGTATATCACGTACAGAAAGCAGTTCAAAACAATGAGAATATTAAGGGAAGAATCGAAACCATCCACAGCCATTGTTAAATCAGTTAGAATACTTAGAAGAGTCATGGAGACCAGGAGAGTTATTATTGAGTTTTTCATCTGCCGTAGCCGGCGCTTCACTGGAGGCTGAGTGGCAGCAAGTCTCCCAGGTCTCCAGGAATCTCTGGTATTTGCCAAGTGGAGCAATGCAGTTGTCGGGTGGTCTCAATTCTTATTTCCAGTTCTCCAGTTTTTTCCAAGCTTTTGGCCGTTCCAAATGCACCAATACAATGTATCACTTTGACCTCATATTCCACAGCTTTTTCAGATTCTTGTTTATGCATATACATTTTTGTATGGTCCAAATTTTCATTTTTTTTCATAATTCCCGTGGATCACCTTCCCCCCCAGTCGTCCTACTTTGTATTCCGTTGTGTGTTGCAACATTCGCTTAATATATGGTCTATGGTTTCATCTCTGTCACCATACAGTCTACATTTATAATTATTAGTTATAGTAGTAAGTAGTGTAGTACAAAATAAAAATACCTCCGCGATGTAAAAATAGAGTTTTGAAACATATGCCTGAGGGGGTGAAGTAAAAAGTTCTTCTTAGTTTGCTTTCTAACTGCTTCACATACAATGCTATCACCTTCACCTCATATTCCAAGTTTTTTAATTCTTGCAAGGTCCAAGATCTCTCTTTTCGTTTTCTTTCATCTTTCACACAGTGATCAGTTTAGACAGCAAATCTACCACTCGACAAGTTCTCTTTGTAATTAATACTTGTCAGGTTTTCTGGCTGGAATAAGATGATACGTCTTTATCTGAAAGTCCAAGAGAATTTATGTTCTCTCAAGAATGGTTCGTGCACTATATTATGTGTGTATGTCCAAATTGAGTTCTTGCATAATCCCCATGCATCAACCTTCCAACCAGTCGTGCCTAAGCCTATATTATTATTATTTATTATTATTTATTATATATTATATTATTACTAGCAAATATTGCACCCTCCGGGTGCAAGTTTTGTTAAATTCTATAATAAAATATGATATTAATTAGAAAGGCAATGAAACTGAAATAAGAATGTAGATAAAAAGATTTGAACAGAGGATGATTAAAAATAGAACAACCTTTGAAACTAATCTTCCATCATTTTCGTTACTCCCGTCTTTCATGGTAAAAGTTCTAATTAAACGGTTTAGTTAAAATAGGAAGTAAAGATTATTACAGTTATTTCTTCTTGTTAGGATTTCTTTAAGATTATTGAGGTGTTTTTGCTCATATTCAATAAGATAAAACAAACAATTAGAAATCAATAATACTAAGCATTATATTTATTAAAATCAATTTTTTAAGATCAATATGCAAATTAGCCTTCCTTCTCATACTGTAAACCTCTATTTTGTATATATATAATACAATTGATGTTATTAGCACTGTACATATGGTCACAGTGTAAGTAATGTAAAACATTTTATTAATAATTGAGGTTTAAATAAAAAAAAAAAATCATGAGAATATGATATAAATAACTAAAGGAATTGTGACTTGTATATATATAGTTTCGGTTACAGACAGATAACCCACAAATCTCTACATAAGATTATTATTTCACGTTTGGTAAATTTCATACCAGTGTAAGCTTATGGTCTTCACTGAAGGCTGATGAGAAAAGTCTCTGTCAGGTCTCGGGTATTTAGCTGATCTTTAACAATGCTGGTTTTTTATTATCTTGATTCTACCTCTTGTTCCAACACATCCAAACTCTTTCCCAAACCCTGGTGGCAGTTCAGAGCACTGATTACAATGGTAGTTAAATACATGTGCTGGGCACGGTCTCAATGTATGTAGTTATGTATGAGAACGATGCTGCCGGCTGAGTACTCAGTCGTTTCGTGGATGAATACAATACTATCGGCCCTGACGGAAGTGTTGTAGTCTCTGTTCCAACTCGGCTGAAAAGCCGATCCCAAAAGCTGTCAAAGGGGTCAAACCAAAATAAACAGAACGCTTCTGATATTATCTCAAGTATATACATTTATTGTTTTTTATATACAATGATTTATATTCCTTATATATGTCAGAAGAGCGAAGTAGTTCTTTTGATAATGGACTGGCGATCTACTGCTAATAAAATAACCAACCTGGTTTGTTACCGAGTGCGGGCCTCAGAGAACATTGGTCGAGAAGGGATGCAGTTTGTGTGAGTGGTGTGTTGCTCTCCTTCTCTCTTCTTTGATCTGTCTTCTTTAGGGAATCCAGACCTCCCCACCCTAACTTATGTCTCTGATGATCAGCACTCGATACTATTGTCCTAGTGTCTAAATGGCTTGTACAGCCCTAGCGTGTATCTTTCATTTGGATTTTCCAACTCCAACGAGTCAAGTAACATTGTTTTATTTTTAAGTTTTTGAAATTGTTGACCAACATACGACTTTACCTTAATTATCACATTTTTTCAGTAGTCTGGTCAGTCCAATTACTGTTCAATCTTTTCTTTTTCTTTCGTTTTCTGCGGAAGATAACAGGTCCTTCTTCTTGATAATTAACACTAGGTCTGGAGTCGTGTATCCGTCTGTATTCAAAGTCCCAAAGATTTTATTCTCATCTCTACGACAGATTTTTAATATCAATTAGTAATATGTGAAATTTAATTTCTTGCAAATCTCCATTTAGAGGAGTACAACATCATGAGTCACCTGTTGTCCTTTGTTAGTGATTCCGATGCTTAGGAGGATTCCTGCATGATGGCAGTTCATGACATCAACCAATCCATTTGGCTCATACTTCGGGAGGCTCCTTTCGATCAATCAGCTGGTCATGTCAACCCTAACAACTATATGGTTGTCCCAACATCTTCTGCTCTTATGGCAACTCCTAACCCTTTTATCGTATATGTGCTAAAGGCCGGTGGTTGATGTTCTTAATGTCTGTGTATGACAATACACAATCAGACTTTACCATTAAACTGCCTTAATGGTAGTTCTGATGTGTAGCTCTGGGGATTGTGTGACCCTTATCCCATTATCTAGTTCCACTCTGACGCAGTGGTAAGTACTGTTAGTCAATTAAGCACATATCCTCCAAAAATTGTCGGCTAAAAGCCATATAAAAATAAACACATTTGTTTGTTTACTTACCTTCATACTGTCGTGTTACAAGTCAATAAAAAGTGGAATATAAATAATTTTCAAAACAAACGAAGAATCTGGGAATAGCCAGCTAGTGTAACGGTTAGAGTCCTCGCCTGTCAGCTTAGTACTCGAGGTTTCGTCACACACGGAGCAGTCTCCCATGTCCATAACCTTGCTGATGAGAACTAATAGGTTGAAATGTACGTTCAGGGATCGACATTTTCTCGATTTTTTTAGCCTTAGATTTGAACATATATGCCCGCCTAAATTCATTAATCATTATCTAATCAATTTTCAAAATTAGGTATGACTTCAATTAAGCACATATCCTCCAAATATATATATATATATATATATATATATATATATAAGGTGTGTCAAAAAAGTATCGAGATTGAAGCTATTTACTAAGATAGACATGAAGAATAACTTTCCCTTCATTCTTCATTTCTATCTTGGTAAATATAGCTTTAAACTTGTTCCATTTTGACACACTTTGTATTCTGAAAAACATCAATGTGAATGGAATGTTAATATTTTTTCAGAATACAAGGTGTGTCCAAAAGTACTAAGTTTAAAGCTGTATTTAACAAGATAGAAATGAAGAATGAATGGAACATTATTTTTTCAGAATAGAAGGTGTGTCAAAAAGTCAAAAAGTACAAAAAATCACGATACTTTTTTGACACACCTTGTATATATATTCGGTAGATTTGTACTTTAAAATGGCATATTGGTTAAAAAGGAAGCGCGAGTTGTAATAGAGTCGTAGGAAATGGGCTCGGTGACTCGAGTTCAAACCCTGGATGAGACTGTTTGCGTTTCACATAGCGCTAATACCCTTGGGAAAGGTATCCATCCAACTACTCTCTATCCAAATATTGGTAAATAGTAGGCTAGGCTGGGATCTTTAACGCTGGCTAGATAACCTGTATAGGTGAATGAAAACTCTAAATTCAAACCTGTTAAACCCCGCTAATGAAATAGACATTGTGTCACATCCAACTTGTGCGGAGGGATTGTTAAATATTTATATTGCATAAAAATGAACATAGATAATAAATATGAATTTATTCCACAGTAAAATAAATAATAAAATAAAAAGAATGGGCGAATGTTTGTATAAGTTTTATGAGTATGCAAAAAAATGTGATATAATTTTATTGAAATAAATAAACATTCTGAATTCAAACCAGTTAAACCCCACTTATGAAATAGACATTGTGTCACATCCAACTCGTGCAGAGGGATTGGTAAATATTTATATTGCATAAAAATGAACATAAATAATAGATATAAATGTATTCCATAATAAAAAGAAATAACTGTTTGTATAAGTTTTATGAGAATGCCAAAAAAAAATGTTATACAATTTTATTAGATTTTGATGAAGAGCTGCAAATTGCGGTGTACCTTAATGCCGAGGCATTTTCACTGCCTTTGAAAAAATTACGCTGCCTACGCAAACGCGCACTTTAAACAGACACGGAATGAGAAATTAAGAAGAAATTGTTTTGTCACTACAATAAAAAAGAAAACATAAACACCAATACATTCCACACAAAGATACAAATATATGGTAACAGTCTTTATTTTCATAGAGCATTACTCAGGTTCTATTGAGCGAGGGGAGTATTTGTATACAAAGGACTGAGAGCGTAATCAATAAGAGTTGTTATTTTTATCTATTTTATTGTATTTTCATTTTAGTTAATTTATTTGTTCTATTTATTTCTATTTTTTATTTATGTATTTATTTTTCATGGTTGCATATAGAAACTCTGTCTTGACAAAGAAAAATGTCGAAGCCTTGCGCTGAAAGTACGCGTCTAGTTTAACATACAAAAAAAATAATAAAATCTAAATTTGGAAACAAAATGTGTCTCTCTTTTATTCTTTTTTCTTTTTACTTTTCTTTATTTTTTGTTTTTTGTTTTATTGTTTTGTTTATCTTTTCTTCTTTTCTACTTCTTTTCTTGCCTTCATTTAGCTCTTCATTCTGTTTTCTTTTCTTTTTCTTTTACTTTTTGGTCTTTGTAGTTTATTTTATTTCTATATGTTTGCATTTATTTTATTCATATTGATCTGTCGCCGAAGCTTTCATCAAACGTCGTTGAAATTCTATTGCTATGGTAATAGGACCCATGTTCACCGCGAAAGAGATACCATCACAACAAAAATGACTCGTTATTCTATAATGAGACCAGGATACTTGTCCAACATATACAATACATGTTCAACAAGTATCGAGACTGCAGTTACGAGGGTGATTCAAAAATTGTTTTATGGAAGCCGAGTTCATTTTGGATTATTTGATAGGCAGAACCATCACTAATCTGTAGAGAACAAGCTACCTCATCAATGATAATTCGCTGGTTTGCCATAACATCTCTCGAGCTGCTCCGGTCGCTTTTAAACTTTTCTATCCACTCATACACACTTTTACGTGGTAGTGCTCTATCCATTTTTTAATGATAAAAGCCTTCGATGAATTTCACCCCTGTCACTCTATCCGACGAAAGAAATCGAGTCATTTCTTTGATGCATACGGCTAATCGAGCGGGCATGTTTACACTGTAAAGACAGCAAACATAATGACGCGATCAAGCTTAAATTTCGATTACGAAACGACTACAGTACCAACCATAAGCACTCATGGGCAGAATTTGCAATCCATTGATTGCACGATTATACAATACAGTTTATTATACAACCAATGGGTAATTCCATGTCAAATCATCCAGGCCAGGTCACCCACCCACTTCGATTTTTCTGAAATTTTGTACATGTGTGGACTATGTTAAGGTTAGATAATCCCCCAAATTTGAGCTTCCATTTCGAAAGATTGGCCGAGTTTTGTCGATTTTAAACTCGAAGAATTTGAGGGGGGGGCGAGAAAAATTGTGACATTTTGTAATCTATTTTTGCATATAAAATGTGTTCTAGAGCTTCCCTAATCCTAAAAATTAGTTTATAAAAGCTTTTTGGCTTCAGGAATCCAATAATGTTATCAAAATAGGCATAAAATTAACCCTTTTTAAGTTATTGATGATTTCTGATTTTTTCCTAGCAAGATCAATAAGTGGTAAAATCGCAATATGGCACTGCATATAATTTTTTTAAATTATTATTCTACATATATTGAACATTATTTGTAGCAAAAATAATGTTTGGTTTTTGCACACAAGCGAAGTTACATCAGTTTAAATTTTACACTTTTATGTTTTGAGTGTTTCCGTTCAGCCATTGAATAAGGATTATATGGAGTTATTTTAACTGTCAGAATTCGATAGAAATTTTCAGGATTCTGTTATGGGTTGGATATATTTTAAGTAATATACTAAAAATATATTTCCCTTGTGACAATTTTACTTTTTTCTGGATGATTTGACATGGAATTACCCCAATATATCTATGCCCATTATACCGTGAAGTTTTCGTTAAATTCCAACTGGTAGGTTTTGGAGAAATTGAAAAATTGTCACTGTAATTGAGAGTTACCTCCCATACTTTATGATTACCTCCCTTTTGGAGAACTCTCTATGGAATACTAGACTATATAAATTCTTAAAAAGTGTACCAATTATTTCAAGTAAAATAAAGCTTTCCTAAGTCTCTAGGTTTTATCGTTTGTCATTACAGTCACATTGTTAATAATTTGAAACGCAGTATATAGTTGTTTAGGCTTGATATTCATCGGGTGGAGCCTCTCCGACCGACCGTCTAGCCCAAGTAAGAGCTGAGGTGGAGTGTTGCATGTCACCGAACCTCTTAGTCCCCGGGTTACAGACATCTTAGCTACCAGGATCCCTTCCTCAGGTATTATGGGTCGCCACCCACGGTCAATTGGTGACCTCATTAGAGTCGGTTGGGGGAGGGGCTCTGCAATGATACAATCGGCGTATTCTACAACCATAGCCGACAGGGCGAACGAAGAACAAGAAAGATGATATAAGAGATTTTCTTTTCTTTTTTAATCATACAATATTCCTGATAACTGCCTGTATTTAAAGTGGGCAATTAATTTTAGAAATTATACAGTAAAGGTAATTATATCATGATGGTAATTAATTATTCTCGTCGGTGTAATTATGTTTTTATTTCAATGATAGCGGGCAGGATATATCTTGCGGGAGGGGGGGAGTAACAAAAACGATTTTATGAAAGATTTTTCGAAAAATCTAGAAACTGAGTCAATGAAAGCAATTCTCTTCGTTGGAGTATTTTAACCCTCTCCCCCGCTTCCATACAGCCCTCACCTCAGCTCATCTTACCTCCTGGAAGAATTGTTCATCAAATTCGTGGTCTAGTCCTTTTATTGACCGTGCTTACTTACCCGACCTTATTATAAAGATGCACTGGAAATTATTTTAATATATGTCTGTTAAGTAATGAAACTGATTACGTAAAAATATAGCAACTACTTAAGGGCAAATCAAGTCAATATTTTGTCGACTCTCAGTTAACTGGGCAA
This sequence comes from Doryteuthis pealeii, assembly GCA_023376005.1. Taxonomy (NCBI): domain Eukaryota; kingdom Metazoa; phylum Mollusca; class Cephalopoda; order Myopsida; family Loliginidae; genus Doryteuthis; species Doryteuthis pealeii. Next base: position 86,076,428 of record CM042142.1, on the reverse strand, counting down.
ACCACTCGTCAAAAATAAATGACGCTGTTCCCAAAACATTACTGTTGAACTTGAAACCAATATCAAACAACAATTGAATATTTACAGCCACGTTTAAGATAGATTGGTCATTTGATTTTCTATCGGGTTTACCAACATGAAATTAAAAACAAAAATAAAACAAATTTATTCCTTTCTCTGAGCGACATCGTTTGTTTAGATATTTAGCAAAATCTTTCTTTTCTATTCTAGTATATTATATAATTATTAATTAATAATTATTATTATATAATTATTATAATGAAATATACAACTGCTTTAGCATCAAAATGCCATACGTTTGTATGAAAAAATCCCTGATAATTTTATGCATCTCAGACCTTGATATATATCCAGTGAAAGAAAATTATTTCAAAAAGCGTTATAGAGTTACATTACACACAATAGAGTTACACATAGATCACAGGTTATTTAATACCAAAACCTTCCTTGTTGAAGAACAGTAGTGTGGTACTATTTCTCTGAATGTTTGAGATGAGGCTTAAAGATTAGTATTATCTGCGTTATTCGGACTATTGTCCCCATCTTCATTGTTATTTGTACAACGTTTCGGCCGATATACCCTCCGGCCTTCTTCAGGTATTTCTTGTCAGACTCGGGAAAAAAAACACAATATGAGTCTAGTTAAAAAATCATACTTAAGTAAATAGGTAGATATTCTAGCCAAATCAAGACATTAGGTTTATAAGTTCCCAAAATTCACACTCAATTGTCCAATTGGACACATGGCCGAGTGGATAAGGCAGTTAGGTTAAGACAGTTCTAAGTGACAGTTATCTCTGGTACCTCAATGCTGAGTGAAAGCAGTTAGAAAAATAATTGATTAACACAACTCCTACCCCAGCTATGGTTAGCGGAATGAGAACAGGACCTCATTGGTCGGACCTTATTTGTTTGCATACTAACATGGCAGGCATAACAGACAGGGAATGTGAGTTTCAAGCCTTTAATCGCAAACGGTTAGCACATCTTCCTTCAACGCAGAACTTCAATTCTACCAATATTTTGCCTTCCAGGAGAAGAGATGGTTCCTGTGTTCACGCACGTCTTCGTGACTCTTTTACTTTTCTTCAACACATATCCTTGTGCTACATATACATATATAAACGGCAGTTGGTGTATATGTATGTATGTATGTATATATGTATGTCCGGATGAAACTACGAAAAGAAAATAACTAACGACAAAGCAAGGTTCAGATATTTGTCTGTCTTTTCAATTTCTTTGATCTTCACTCTGTAATTTGCTGTGACTGCAAAATCTACCAGTTGACAAGTTCTCTTTTCCTTGTTAATCAAGGTCTGGTCTTTTGGTTGGGATAAGATGATCTGTCTGTATCTAAAAGTCCCAGGGAATTTTATAGGTTTTATTTTCAAGAACGGATTTTAATTTTTTTCATATATTGTTATATTGTATGGCCAAAATCTAGTTTATTGCACAATTCCCAGTGGGTCACCTTTCCAGCCCAGTCGTGCCTCGTATAACCTTGTGTTCTCGTCGCTAGTTTGCTGCATTCGCTTACATGGTTGATAATCTCATTTCTCTCCACACATTATTATTTTACTCCTTGTGAGTTTTTCACGCCAGTGTTAGCTGATGGCCTTTCACTGGAGTCTGAGTGACAACAAGTTTCCTCAGGTCTTCAGGACTCTTCTGGGTATTCTACCCAATTGCAGCAATGCAGTAGTCTGGATGGTCTCAATTCTTCCACTGATTTCAAGATCCTCCAGTCATTTTTCCAAATAATTTGGGACCGTTCTAAGTGCACCAACTATAACTGGTATCATATTGACCTTCATATTATTATTATTATTATTATTATTATTATTATTATTGTTGTTGTTGTTGTTGTTGTTGTTTTAAACAAAAATTGTTTTTTTTATTTCCCTGAAGAGAAAAGGGCGTAGAAGAATCTGTTGAACTTGAAATTGTCGTTCAAAATGTATTTTCTGTAACTGTGACGATTTGAACAAGCTCTTCGGTCCTAATCGTATTTTCCATAACGTAATCAATAACATTCATTTTTAATGAAAATTTCCCTGGACGAAAAGTCATCAAGGTCATTTTGACTTCGGCAAAATAATTAATTTTGAAACAGAAATACGACGCAGAGTCAAAAGCTTTGGAATATTTTGGTACGATACCAATTGTAGTTGGTGCACTTGGAGTCAAAAGTTTTTGAATATTTTAGTTTACGATGCGTATATCACGTAACAGAAGCAGTTCAAAACATGGTAGAATATTAAGGGAAGAATCGAAACCATCCACAGCATTGTTTAAATCAGTTAGAATACTTAGAAGAGTCATGGAAGACCCAAGGAGAGTTAATTATTGAGTTTTTTACATCTGCCGTAGCCGGCGCTTCACTGGAGGCTGAGTGGCAGCAAGTCTCCCCAGGGTCTCCAGGACTCTCCTGGGTATTCTGGCCAAGTGGAGCAATGCAGTTGTCTGGATGGTCTCAATTCTTATTTCCAGTTCCTCCAGTATTTTTCCAAGCTTTTTGGGGCCGTTCCAAATGCACCAACGACAAATGGTATCACTTTGACCCTCATATTCCACAGCTTTTTCAGATTCTTGTTTATGCATATACCATTTTGTTGTATGGTCCAAATTTCATTTTTTTTCATAATTCCCAGTGGATCACCTTCCCCACCCAGTCGTGCCTAGCTTTGTATTCTCGTTGTGCTAGTTTGCAACATTCGCTTAATATATGGTCTATGGTTTCATCTCTGTCACCATACAGTCTACATTTATTATTATTATTAGTAGTAGTAGTAGTAGTAGTACAAAATAAAAATACCCTCCGGGCGATGTAAAAATAGAGTTTTGAAACATATTGCCTGAGGGGTGGAAGTAAAAAGTTCTTCTAGTTTGCTTTCTAACTGCTTCAACTACAATTGCTATCACCTTCACCTCATATTCCAATGTTTTTTTTAATTCTCTGGCAAGGTCCAGATATCTTTCTTTTCGTTTTCTTTCATCTTCACACAGTGATCAGTTTAGACAGCAAAATCTACCACTCGACAAGTTCTCTTCTTGTTAATTAATACTTGGTCAGGTTTTCTGGCTGGAATAAGATGATACGTCTTTATCTGAAAGTCCAAGAGAATTTTATGTTTCATTCTCAAGAATGGTTCGTGCATATATTATTTTGTTGTATGGTCAAAATTGAGTTTCTTGCATAATTCCCAGTGCATCAACTTTCCAACCCAGTCGTGCCTAGCCTATTATTATTATTATTATTATTATTATTATTATTATTATTATTATTACTAGCAAATATATGCACCCTCCGGGTGCAAGTATTTTAGTTAAATTCTATAATAAAATATGATATTAAATTAGAAAGGCTAATGAAACTGAATAAGAATGTAGATAAAAAGATTCTGAACAGAGGGGGTATGATTGAAAAATAGAACAACTTTGAAACTAACTCTTCCATCATTTTCCGTTACTCCCGTCTTTCATTGGTAAATGTTCCTAATTAAACGGTTTAGTTAAAATAGGAAGTAAAGAATAATATTACAGTTATTTCTTCTTGTTAAGGGATTTCTTTTAAGATTTATTGAGGTGATTTTTGCTCATATTCAATAAGATAAAACCAAACAATTAGAAATCAATAATACTAAGCATATATTTATTAAAATCAATTTTTTAAGATCAATATGCAAATTAGCCTTCCCATTCATACTGTAAACCTCTATTTTGTTGTATATATAAATACAATTGCATGTTATTAGCATGTACATATGGTCAACAGTGTAAGTAATGTAAAACAATTTTATTAATAATTGAGGTTTAAATAAAAAATAAAATCATGGAGAATATGATATAAATAACTAAAGGAATTGTGACTTGTATAGTAATATAGTTTCGGTTACAGACAGATAAACCCACAATCTCCATTATAATAAGATTATTATTTCACGTTTGGATAATTTTTCATACCAGTGTAAGCTTATGGTCTTTCACTGAAGGCTGAGTGAGAACAAGTCTCGTCAGGTCTCTGGGTATTCTAGCTGATCTTAACAATGCTGGGTTTTTTATTATCTTGATTCTACCTCTGATTTCCAACACATCCAAACTCTTTTCCAAACCCTTGGTGGCAGTTTCAAGGGCACTGATTACAATTGGTACGTATAATAACATGTGCTGGGGCACGGTCTCAATGTATGTATGTTATGTATGAGAACGATGCTCCGGCTGAGTACTACAGTCGTTTCGTGGATGATACAATACTATCGGGCCCTGACGGAAAGCTGTTGTAGTCTCTGTTCCAACTCGGCTGAAAAGCGATACCCAAAAGCTGTCAACGGGGTCAAACCAAAATAAACAGGAACGCCTTCTGATAATTATGTACAAGATATATACATTTATTGTTTTTTTATATACAATGATTTATATTCCTTTATAATGTCAGAAGAGCGAAGTGATGTTCTTTTGATAATGGACTGGCGATCTACTGCTAATAAATAACTTAACTTGGTTTGTTACCGAGTGGCGGGCCTTCAGAGAACAGTAGGGTCGGTGACAAGGGATGCGATTCTGTGGCAGTGGTGTGTCTGACTCTCCTTCTCTCTTTCTGATCTGTCTTCTTTATGGGATCCAGACCTCCCCACCCCTAACTTATGTCTCTGATTGATCAGCAACTCGATACTATTGTCTACGTGTCTAAATGGCCTTGTACCAGCCTAGCGTGTATCTTTCCATTTGGATTTTCCAACTCCAACGAGTCAAGGTCAACCATTGTTTTATTTATTTAAGTTTTTGAAATTGTTGACCAACATACGACTTTTACCTTAATGTTCCACATTTTTTCAGTAGTCTGGTCAGGTCCAATTACTTGTCAATCTGTTCTTTTTCTTTCGTTTTCTGCGGAAGATAACAGGTTCTCTTCTTCTTGATAATTAACACTAGGTCTGGGAGTCGGTGATCCGTCTGTATCTCAAAGTCCCAAAGAATTTTATTCTCATTCTCTACGACAGATTTGTATATATACCATTTAGTAATATGGTGAAAATTTAATTTCTTGCAAAATCTCCATTTAGAGGAGTAAAACACATCCAATGGAGTCACCTGTTGTCCTTTGTTAGTGACTTCCGATGCTTAAGGACGGATTCCTGATGACTGAGCAGTTCATGACATGCAACAATCCATTTTGGCTCATACTTCGGAGAGGCTCCTTTCGATCAATCAGCTGGTCATGTCAACCCTACCAACTATATGGTTGTCCCAACATCTTTGCTCTTATGGCAAACCTCTAAACCTTTTTATCGTATATGTGCTAGAAGGCGGTGGTTGATGTTCTTAATGTCCTGTGTATGACAATACACAATCAGAACTTTACCATTAAACTGCATCTAATGGTAAAGTTCTGATTGTGTAGCTCTGGGGATTGTGGTGTACCCCTTTATCACCATTACTCCTAGTTCCACTCTGACCCGGAGTGGTAGTACCTGTTAGGGTCCAATCTGTTGGTTAAATAGAAAACTGAGTTTTTAAAAATGTGTTTAGAAAATGGAGTTTTTTTTTTAAATTGAATACCCATCAAGAATGAATAAAACAAAACGTCTTCAGCATAAGATAACACTACAAGAATTGACATGCCGTAAGATCCAACCAACAAATAATTATTAAAGCTATATGTAACTCATGACACACTAGCGTTTTTAGAGCTATGGTCTGGAAAGTAAAAATTCTTCCTCAGATTTTTAATTCCCGAGGTCTTTTACCCAGGTTCTTGGGAGCCGTTCCAAATGTTCCACCGCCTTGTCGGCTGGGGCGTCAGAATATACTGACTACACCTCTGCATAGGGGTAGAACTCATCCAATGGGGCCATATGTTGGCCGTGGGTGGCGGCCCGTTATGCTCAAGGATGGAACCTAGGTGACTGAGCAGTCCATGTAGTTATTTGGGCTAGACGGGCGGTCGGAGATCCCCCTTTCGATCAACCGGCTGGTCATGTCAAGCCCTAGCACTTATATGATTGCCCCATCCCTATTGCCTTTATGACAAGCCCCAACCCTTTTTATCATATGGGTGCTAGAAGGCTGTGGCTGTGGTTGAGGGTCTTTGTGTACTGGGAATAACGTTAAACTCTATCTGATGGTGACATTCCAGTTCTGGAGGTTTGGGGAATGTGGAGCTCCCCTTCATTACCATTGCTCCCTGGTCCACTCTGATAGTACCTGTCAGGGTCCCATCTATAGGTTAAATAGAAAAACATGAGTTTATAAAAAGAATTATTATCAATTAAGAATGAATTTATTTCAGAACTTTGTCAGCATTAAATGATCCACTGAGGTTGATATGCCGTAAAACAAAACAAACCAAACCAAATGTCCAACTATGATTGGTATCACCGAATATAAAGCTGATATGCTATTAAACAAAGAAACCAACTCTCACAAAGCAATATATGGATATTAGTGACTGATTGTCGCTAATCTGTTCTAAGAACAGAATTTAGAAATATGTCTTTTTCGCTCAACGAGCGAGAACGAAATACTGATAGGTGTTATCTTTTCAACGAAGAGAGACTAAAAAGAAAGCTTTAATGGGCTGAATTATCATGTTACTAATGTACACGAGAGATTCTGGTATTTTTCACAGCACACCCTTCAACAATTGACCTTTCTATTTTGGTTACGTTTGCATTAGCCGAATTCTTAGGGGTTGTTACATTTTAACACAAGAGACGAACATTTATGAAATAATTTAAAACACTCAATCAAATTAGATCAAAACAATAAAAATGTAATTTACTTACATTGATTAACTTATAGATTAAAGTAGATTTAATTTCTTGATAAAATTGCATTAATAAATTGACGTCAATTTCAATAAATTGTATTCTATCAAGCGCAAAAGAGAATGTTGCAAACTTGTTAACATTTCCGGTGCTAACTTCCTTTCTTTCTTTCTCTCTTTCTTCCTATCTTTCTTTCTTTCTTTCTATCTTTCTTTCTCTCTTTCTTTGGGTCTACTTTCTTTCTCTCTTTCTTTGTCTTTACTTTCTTTCTTCATTTCTTTCTTTGGCTCTATTTTCTTTCTCTCTTTTTTTTTTTTTTTTTGGTTCTACTTTCTTTCTTTCTTTCTTTGATTCTACTTTCTTTCTTTCGTTGGCTCGAACCTTTCTTTCTTTCTTTCTTTCTTTCTTTCTTTGGCTCTACTTTCTTTCTCTCTTTTTTTGTCTTTACTTTTTTTTCATTTCTTTCTTTGGCTCTATTTTCTTTCTTTCTTCCTCTCTTTCTTTGGTTTTACTTTCGGTCTTTCTTTCTTTCTATCTATCTTTCTTTGGCTCTCTTTCTCTATTTCTTTGGCTCTACTTTCTTTCTTTCTTCTTTCTTTCTTTCTTTCTTTGACTCTCTTTCTCTCTTTCATCGGCCCTACTTTCTTTCTTTCTTTCTTTCTTTCTTTCTATCTTTGTCTCTACTTTCTCTCTTTCTTTGGTTCAAATTTTTCTTCTTCTTTCTCTCTTTCGTTGTGTTTACATTCTTTCTTCCTTCCTTTCTTTGGCTCTACTTTCTTTCTTTCTTTCTTTCTTTCTATCTTTGTCTCTACCTTCTCTCTTTCTTTGTTCAATTTTTTCTCCTTTCTTTCCGTCTTTCCTTGTGTTTACTTTCTTTCTTCCTTCCTTTCTTTCCTTGCTTTCGCTTTACTTTTATACATTTTCTTCTTTGCTTTATACACACACACACTCTCTCTCTCTCTCTCTCTCTCTCTCTTCCTCTCTCTCTCTCTCTCTCTCTCTCTCTCTCAATTTTTCTTTCTTCTTTTCTTCCTTAGCTTGCTGTATTTTTACTTCAGTCGTTCCTTCCGTTCACACACCAGGAAAAAAAATAGAAATGCCGGTGTTTATTGGCTCCCTCGCTAGAAACTCACAACTATTGGCCAACACCCGACCAACACCACTTCTATGCAAATCAGTCCCACTTCGACGATGGTGGACTCCAAACATTTATTCCTACACAAGAGATCGAGAGTTCGATCCACAGAAGAGGCACTAATCCTCCTGAGTTCGTTTTGCACCAAGCACAACCAAATTTGAGCCTTAAAAATCTTTTCACACCAATTATTTCTTTTTTTTTAAAGTAAAATAGAAACACAGATAAACCGACGTAGTAGGTGGAATTTGATGAATAATCCGTATTTATAAACCAAACAAAAAATAATCCTAGGAAATCATTTATTTGAGTGTCCCATCTGTTACGTTACGCTCTCTTTTCGAAATGGAGAGATGGCGTGTCAACGTTCGTTACGTTCTGGTTCTTACTTCAAATTGAGTGATGATGTGTTGATATATAATATATATATATATCAACAAAAAGATGTTTTATATGTCTAATCGATTTCAAAGATTTGAAATCGATTAGACATATAAAACATATTTTTGTCTTTATTTTTTACGCATTGTATTGCCTTCGAATTTTATTATTTTATAATATATTATATATAATATTATATATATATATATATATATATAGTTAATTCTTGTTAGTATTGGAGAAATTATAATAAAGTGCACATTTACTTCTGTAAGAGCTGTATTGATTTATTAATAGTTTACAATACATTTAAAAGTCCGTTTTACTAATGATTTCGGAACATCACCTTTAGGTGATTGGTCGTCATCAGAAACCTTTTTTTCTTTTTCTGATGACGACCAATCACCTAAAGATGATGTTCCGAAACCATTGGTAAAACGGACTTTTAAATGTATTGTAAACTATATATATTGTAAACTATATATATATATATATATATATATATATATATATATATATATATATATATATATCAACTTCTCCGCACGAACCAATTTGACCGGAGTTTAACAGGTTTGAATTCAGAGTTTCCCTTCTCCTAGACAGGTTACCATGGTTAAAGAGCCCAATTCGGCCAACTATTTGCCCATAGCTAGAGGGAAAGTAGTTGGTTTCATACCTTTCCCAAGGGTATTAGCGCTATGTGAAATGCTAACAGGATTTGAACTCGGGTCGGCGAGTCAATTTCCTACGACTCTAACCATTACACCACGCACATCCAACATGATGTGTTAATACAGAAGTATTTAGTTGTATACTTATCTCTGGACCGGTTCTACATTGGAGAGGCCCGAAGTTTGGTTGCTGGGTTCATGCCGGCGTTAGCTGACAATTTCTGCAAACCAGCTTGGAGTGCTGGGAGATACCTCGCCTTGTGTCATTTAGAGTTTTTAGTAATAATACTAGGCCTTTTCTTTTTCCCATGAGATTTTTTTATTTCCCCCAAAGTCACAACTGCTGAAAGCAAAAGCCCATGTCTCTCTCTCTCTCTCTCTCTCTCTCTCTCTCTCTCTCTCTCTCTCTCTCTCTCTCTCTCTCAACGCATTGTACCAGACTCATCCACACTCACACCTCTCCCTCCTCGTCTCTCCCAATTCGTCACGTCTCACGGCTCGTCCAATAAAACACTTCATGTGGCATTGTGAGGATTAAATTTATCTATTCTCATCTAACACTTAATTCTTGCTAAAAACTTTTCTGTGCTAATTTTCATTTCAGTTTTGTATTTATAGCTCTACCCCCATTATGTTACACCATCGTGTTGTAACGGTTATCAAACTAAACTTGCAGATCCATTACTACTGAAAAGCGAGTTTGATCCTCGCTGTTTCCCCATGTCACATCCTACCTATGGCGAACGAATTAGGTAAATACCAACGTATGTATTTGTTGCATACCCTTCTCGTTACTTCTTCTTTACTTCTATTCTTCTTCTGTTCTTCTGACATCTTAGGTTCTTCTAGGTCTCTTCTAACATCTCTTCTTCGTCTGGAATCTTCTAAGGTCTGGACTTTCTTGGGGACTTTGGGTCTGGTCTTCTATTGGGGATTTCTTTTTATCAGAAGCCCTGTGTCATTGTTAGTTTTTAGAGATAATAACACAAGACTCCAATTTGCTTTGATCTTACTTTATTTTTAAATCCCCAACCAGACATCTGCGCAGATTAAGATGGGAGCGCGTGTAACGCGACTTACCCTTCCG
>CM042142.1:86048860-86061360 GCA_023376005.1 Doryteuthis pealeii | reverse complement strand
TCTATAAGCATAAGATGCTAGTTCATGTATAATTCTTAATTTTAAGTATATCAACTTCATTTTAAGGATATATCAAATAAATTCAAATTTACAAATGCACACAAAAAATCTTGTTGAATGATAAGATGTTCCCGAAGGAGATTACGTTGCATATTCATTTGTACGGCTTTCAAATCACATACGGAGTGTAGTGCTTACAGTCAAGTCACGTTGAAAGCACATGTTTACGCTGGATCCCAGAAGTTAAGCAGCGTTAGACCTGTTCAATACTTAGATGGGTGCAATTGTAGCTTAATATCAAAATGACTTCATTCGGCATTAAATGAATCGAAAAGTGTTGATATGCCGTAAAAAATATCGAAAGAAATCAATGGATTGAAGTAATAAACAACATGTCAACGCACTAACTACTACGATACTAACAACTACAGCACTATCTACCATGGCTTGAAATGGCTCGGTCATACGCGCCGCAAACTAGCACGTACCAGAATATTGCAATACTTTTAACTCACTCTATTGATATAGTAGGTTATTTTTATTTTGTTTTGTTTCGTTTCGTTTTGTCTTTTTAGTTTTTGTACGCCGAAATTTCATTGGGAAAAATGGTTTTCTCGAAAAGGTAATTTACATACAGTACTGACCATAGCAATGGGCAATGTTAGCTCCGTCGATAGAGCGTTCGGCTAGAAACCACAAGATTCCGAGTTCGATACCGGTCCTCGCCAACTCAGCGTATGAGTAGCATAGGGATCTGTGCGGTAAAGTAAGGAGCTGTCGGTAGGTGTGGCGCTCCACCTCAAACGCTAAAATAATCTCCATGGTCTAGCACAAGTGAAAAGGGGATAGCCTCCCTCGCTGATTGGCTGATACCGACTTTAGGCCGCCCCGACGACTTTACTTACTTTATTTACTGACCATAGCTCCAAGAGTCAGTCTGTAATTAATTTTCTTAGTCACGTTTCTCATAATAATGTTGATATATTCGTGTTAGACTCTCTATTCTTTTTACTATTTCTTTCTTTCTTTCTTTCTTTCTTTCTTTTGAAAGTCCATCGCAGACGACGATGACGTCACTCCGTATCTTCAGTTGTGGACCCTCCGGTGGCTCGTTATTCCATTTCTAGACTTGTAGATGCGGTCACACACATTGCAGACGAAATTCCCATCTACATTTGGTTGTTCATGACGACGAAGACGTCACCGCTCTGCAGTCCTGTTTATCTCGATATTGAGCTGCTTAGCACGTGTATCGTCAACCCTGTCTCCTGGAGGCCAGATCTTCCACGCTTGAAGGTGTGATGATACATTTCTTCAGCGTTGTCTTAATATGGTCTTTGAACCGCTTTGGAGGGTGGGCTCCTGTCTTCCGCGTGTCATCTGTGAGTTCACTGTAAAGTATTTTACGGAGCGGTCTACCTATTACCTATATATTAATACACTAGTAACTATTTTCGTGTGTCCCACTTTAACATCCACTGATCTGGAGAGGCTTAAGACTTGGGGAGTTAGTCGGCGGTTAGGGACTTGGTTTGGGGGGGGAGTAATCACCTGAGCTAAATAATGGACCATTCCATTTTTTATTGTGAAGAAAGAAATGGAAGAAACAGGGAATGCTACACATCAGAAAGAATATAAGAAAGAAAGAAAGAAAGATTACTGGTTTGTTGGATTTTACAGTATGTCAACTCTTGTTGGGTTATTTTATGCTGAAGACATTTTGTTTCATTCATTCTTGATGGGTATTCAAAATTATTTTTTAACTCAGATATTTAAAAATACTCATTTTTTCTATTCAACCCATAGATGGGATTCTAACGTACTACCACGCCGGCTCAGGGTGGACCTAGGAGTAATGGCGATGAAAGGGTACTCCACGCTCTCCAGAGCTCCAGAACAGGAACTTCACCATTAGATGAAGTTTAACGTCATACCCAGAACACTAAAACACTCAGCCACCGCCTTCTGGCATATATAAGATAAAAAGGGTTTGGCAGCAATACGTCAGGACATTCCTATAGGTGCTAGGGCTTGAGGTGATCGGGGAGCCTCTCTGACAACCCGTCAAGTCAATGTAAAGAAAGAAAGAAAGAAAGAAAGAAGAAAGAGAGTGGGGGAAGGTAGAGAGAGAGGTAGCGTGAGCGTGGAAGTGATAACGCTAATCTGTTTCAATCGAATTTAATGCAATGAAAAGATGAAAAGAAGGATAAAATTGAGAAAAGATTGAGAAAGAGAGAAGGTTGTTTGAATCAAGATTACTATACTTTTTACATATTGAACTTTTTAGCAATAGCTCTTAAATATACATATTAAAGAGGTAATAATTAAATTATAACACAATAGTATATCCACAGGCCCCACAAATCATTATTATCTTCTTAACTTGGATATATCTTCTATGTCTGCTACCCGGGAAGATTTCTCTCGTCTTCTGTGTCTTTCGTAAATGGGCCGTCTTTGATTGGCTGGGATGTTTCTTGGGTTATATATCTCCGCGTCTATTTTCTGTTAGTTTTTAATCAAATCAGGAACACGAAGATGTAGTTCAATTGTAACGGTTTTATCCCAACATTTCCTGTCCACTGAGAAAAATTTAAACAGACGCATTATTCGCGTCCGCCTCCGTCGATACTTTAAGTTCAACTCAATATCTTTCTAAACTTTTCCCACATATTTCAGTCACGTAATATTCTAAACGAATAACGTCCAGATCAATAAGGGGTTAGAAGCTGTCTGTCAAAATCTATGTTTATTTTCCATGACGACACGTTAACCTTTAAATGTAAATATTTTTACACTACATGACAAAATGAATAGAAATCACTATTTCTTATGTAACATTTGGATCCTGATTGAACCCCCACCTCCCCCCCAAAAGAATTCAGCTTTGAGTAGGTGGTGCCTAGCAAGCTGGATTAATAGATCATTATTTGTGAATTCGATTCTCACTTATTGTCCCATATTTTCGAATAAGCCTAGTAAACAATTATATATTCATGCACCAGGAAAAAAGTAAGAGACATTTTTAAGTATAATACCTCTGTCCTGAATTATTCGCCTTATTATCAGAGCTCGTAAAAAAATTATTCATTGAATGCATTCAGTTTAGATGTAAAGGTCAAATATTGTTATAATGAACCAGTCGAAATTCCCTTCTTGACATTTCAACCTAATTGGATTGGGTTGATTTTTGTTTTATTTATTCATTCATCTATCTATTTATTTCTGTACATATCTATCTATCTATCTATCTACATATTTCAGTCCGTTCATATCTCTCTATCTATCTCTGTTTGTTCGTATCTATCTATTTATCTATCTATCTATCATTTAATCGGTCTCAGTCCGTTCATATTCCTCAGTCTATCTATTTCAGCCTGTTCATACATATCTATGTATCTATCTATCTATCTATCTATCTCAATTTGTTTGCATATATATCAGTTTGTTATCTCCTCTCTCTCTCTCTCTCTCTCTCTCTCTCTCTCTCTCTCTCTCTCTCTCTCTCTCTCTCTCTCTAAATATATATATATATATATATATGTATATATATATATGTATATATATATATATATATATATGTATATATATGTATATATATATATATATATATATATATATATATATATATATATATATGTATATATATATGTATATATATATATATATATATTTATCTTTCTCAATTCGTTTCTATCTACCTATATGCTTCAGTCTGGTCATATCTATCTATCTATCTATCTATCTATCAAGCTATCTATCTATTTATCTATCTCTCTATCTACCTACATACCTACCTATATATCTATCTCAGTTTGTTCGAATCTATTTATTTATCTATCTGTTTATTGCCTTCTACAAAATAAATTACGAGTAAGATAAAAGTGTTTATCATACGAATCTAACATCAACACGATTTTTTATTGATTCTCTTACATTTTCATGGGGACTTAACGAGCAAAAACAGCCAATGACAGAACCACACACTCACTATATTATATTAATATATAATATCTTAACGTGAGTCCTTAACCTCGAGGCATAAAAAAACCCTAGATAGGTTGATATGTCATTAAAATCGATCAATCAACCAACATTTTTCGTGAAGTCTTGATTTATTCTTCAGCTCGTTTATGAAGATTTACGTATATATATATATATATATATTAACAAGTGGGTTCCACGTATGCTTCTTATATAAATATACATTATATAAATCTCATGACCTATATATGACAATAATGTTAATAACTAAGCATTGAAAATAATGCTTCAATTCCAACTTAATATATAAGTACCATTATGTTTTTATTTATTTCAACGTTTTTTAGGTATTAGCATTCATTCCATATTTGACATGTAATTTTTATCATGTTTATATATATATATATATATATATATATATATATATATATATATATATATATATATATATATATATATATGCAAGTGTGTATGTGTGTGTTGAGGAATAATAAGTGAGAGGAAAAAATAGGAAATGTAAGGATGATTTAATGATATATGAAAAAACATATATTTGCTGACATTCAATATTTTGATTGGAAATGTACAGTATCTAATATTTATTTAAGATTAATATATATCAGACATGCGTCTCCAATATATACTTTTTTTAAATATATATTCGATACTGTACATTATGGATCGAAACTGATTGTGGACAAATATATATTTATCAAATATCAATCAATCATCTTTACGTTACCTATTTTTCACTCTCACTAATTATTCTTCAACATACTGCTGGATTCATTTTCTTTTTTCCCTCATATATATATATATATATATATATATATATATATATATATTTATATATATTTATATATTCAAGTAAAAGAAAAAAATTATCTAAAAATTTTCGGACTTTCGTTCCAGCAATAAACCAATGATTTCTTGGACTGATATTTCGTCACACAATTTTAATAGGAAAGCTATCGTTACGTTTTGATTTCAATTTTTTTCTTACATTTTGAGTATCGACAAAGGCCTTTAAACACCCTAAACAACGACTCTACATTTTCCATTTCATAGGATTAATTATTATTAGCCCTGTTAATGTTTGACATAAAACCGAAACTTTATAGCGTCGGCTTCAAAAATTTCAATTTTTGTCGTATTTCCATGTTATTTCACAAACATTTACACTGTCGAATTTATATCCATTTCTTTCTTCATATATATATATATATATATATATATATATATATATACGACTCAGAAAAGAGATGTCATTGAGCATTAAAATCGCGCATGTTTAAAATCCGGAAAAGAACAAAATGTATCATTGATTTTTACTTATTAAATGATAATTCAATAATTTTTAAAATCAATTGACTCGTAAAATTCTTCACAAAATCATGTAAAAATGAATAAAATGTTTCACTGTAATTCAACAGGCAATTAAGAAGTGAATTAAAAAATTTGCTATATGTACAAAAATATTTTAGGAAAATGGAATTATATTTCAAAATATACACGAGTTTAGGGTTACATTTTTTTAATTATATTTTATATGTAGGCCTTTTGTAGGTATAAGCCAGACAAAGGGGGAGTCAATCCCCTTTTCGCTAGCACTAGACCAGGGAGATTTTTTTTGTTTTTTGTCGTCAGCTCCCGACTTTAATACACAGATCAGATTCCTCAATCGTGGTACTTATTCGCTTAGTTGGCGATAACTGGTATCGAACCTGGAACCTTGCGATGGGTGTACTACCGACTGAGCTAAAACAGTCCCCGTATTTTAGATCTAAAAAAATTCTTAAATAAATGAACATTGTAATATGCGAATTGTTAACTATCATTTATTAGCTGGATAAGGAATTTGAAAAATTATTTCTCTCTCTCTCTCTCTCTCTCTCTCTCTCTCTCTCTCTCTCTCTCTCTCTCTCTCTCTCTCTCTCTCACACACACACACACATACACATACAAACACACTCACGAGGAAATTTAGAAGCCTTTTGAAAAATAATAAGCGTAGCTGTTAAGGATTTTGGTGAGAAAACTTTTGTTTATAAATTTTATTTTTTTAGCAATATATATATATATATATATATATATATGTGTGTGTGTGTGTGTGCGTGTGTGTGTGTTAACAAAAAAATAAAAAGACAAACAAGAATATCTTTATATGTTATTTATTTTTTAATTGTTCTCAACAAGTTTCGACCTTAAGTGTAAAAATGACAAGTCGCAAAAATTATTTTCAGAAGAATCTACAACCGGGACATGTCCGTTTGTTTAGTGGAAACCATCTGGTTAAATTCGTTTGGATTGGGATTTTTATATATATTTTGATAAATGTATGTAATCTATATATATATATATATATATATATATATATATATATATATATATATATATATAAGTAAAAAGTAAAAGTAAAGTCGTCGGGTGGCATAAAATCGGTACCAGCCAATCAGCGAGGGAGTCTATCCCCTTTTCACTAGCGCTAGACCAAGGAGATTGTTTTAGCGACTGAAGTGGAACGCCACACCTACCACTAGCTCCTTACTTTACCGCACAGATCCCTGGTGCTACTCATATGCTGAGTTGGCGAGGACCGGTATCGAACTAGGAACCTTCTGGTTTCTAGCCGAACGCTCTACCGACGGAGCTAACCCGGCCCTTATATATCAATTATCTATCAGAGTGGTTCGTTAGCATATTAGGTCGTGTAAATATAATGGTATCTTACGGAGAATGCTGTACGGCTATGCCCAAAGGTAAATATTGAATATTCACTGCCAGCAGCAATTATCTGCTTTCTCTGATTGGGAGATGTAGTGGCTAACGTACTAGACCACAACATTGTAGTAAGTAAGTTTAAGATCCAGTCAGACTATTAGGTTCACTTTTGGACTAATACCCTAGGGCAGTGATTCCCAACGTGAAGCCTACACGCCACTGGGGGAGGGGCAATTCAATAATAATAGGGGGCAATATGAAAAATATAATAATAACAACATTTTTTATTTTACCCTATATGAGTAAAAATTATAAATTAATAGGGTAAAATTATAATTACAACCTAGCTGAGCTCAACCCTATAGTTTTATTTGAAAGGTACAATTTTTTAAGTTAAAAACTGATATTGTTATATTATACTAAACATTTAACGGGTGGGGGGCATGAGAAATTTGTGATGAAAAAGTGGGCATGATACTAAAATGGTTGGGAACCACTTCCCTGGGGAAAGATATAAACTCTCTCATTTCCACCCAGCAATGGATTGAATAATATCATTAGTATTTCTCTTTCTTTTTTTTTTTTTTTTTTCATTTTTTCCCTATCTGGGTATTTATTTCTCCCCCAATAATAAAGACCATGTGTTTAGAATGTGTCTAACTTGGGAATATCGTAAATTGTGGCGATGTCTGTTTCATCACTGTCATCTGTGGGACTAAAGCACTGTCATATAGCCCATTAATTTTTTCACCATTTTACTATATTGTACTTATCTGCTACTAGGCAAAATTGGATCGTCTATTTCCTGTCTGGGTATATGGATTGGTCTCCCGTTATTCTGGTCCATTTCTTTGGGACTGCTTCATCTGTTTTTGGTTTTAATAAGGAACTCAAAGATTTGGTTATTTTTCAGATCTATTTGCTTTAGCTCAAGTTAACCATAACGCTCAGAAGAAATAACCATCTTGGAGACAAGTCTGTTTCCTTGAAAACCTAAGTTGGAACTGTCAAAATTTCAAGTTCACCTCCCACTTCCACGAACCAAACTGACCAATCAGAGGACAGCCAAAAGGTCACTAAAATATCAGATTTCTGTGAATTCAGTTTGATGTGGGGGATTGCCATTAAATGTGGTACACACCATTCTTGGTTGGGTTTTCTCTATGCTGCTTAGTGATTTTAAATCATGAGGACTGAGAAGCATTCGTACACCTGCTGTGGTGTCATTGACAGAGTTTTTCTATGCGAATGCCGAAACAAAACTCTATCCATTACTGGTTTCATGATTTTTTAGCTCCAGTTCATTATGGTAATGTCAATGTTCTTGTATGCATATAATGTCTATATTCTTATCGGCTGCAGACACTGTTAACTGAAGTAATTGACTTATTGTTTTTAATGTACTAACGTTAAAAGCTGCTATGTTGAAAGTTTTGTTTTTTTCCTTTTAAGTAAGTTTGGTTTTTGTCAGTACGACATGATGATGATGATGATGATGATGATGATGATGATTGTTTTTCTACTTATTATGCTTTGGCATCAAATAACCCACGAATGTTGATATGCCATTAAAAAAAAGAAACCAAACCAAACCAAAATAATCACTCGATTTCTAAAATATTTACAACGATTTCTTTGGCATTAAATAACCCATGAAGGTACGTATGCCAACAAAGTAACCAAAACAAACAAAAATAATCACTCGATTTTTAGAATATTTACAACGATGTCTTTCCCAGTAAATAACCCACGAATGTTGATATGCCATTAAACAAAGAAATCAAAACCAACCATAATAATCACTCGATCTCTAAAATATTTCAAACGATGTATTTGGCATTAAATAACCCACGAAGGTTGATATGCCTTTAATAAAGAAACCAGAAAAAGCCAAAATAATCATTCGATTTCTAAATATTTACAAGGATGACTTATGCATCAAATAACCCATGAAGGTAGATATGCCATTACACAAAAAATCAAATCAAACCAAAATAATTACTCGATTTCTAAAACATTTACAAGAATACCTTTGGAATTAAATAACCCACGAAAGTTGATATGCCGTTAATGAAAGAAATCAAACCAAACCGAAAGATTTCTCTGCTTAGTCCTATCATCTGATGGAAATGTATTTCTCTACCATGACTAAGCTTTCAATGGATTTAATCAAACAGGTTTTACTTACGGATAAATCGGCGTAATGGTATAACAGCGGAATGGACCCCCTCCCCATAATGACACGCTATAACCAACGTCCAGCCATTGGATGACAAGAGCTTCGGTCATGTGTAACAATCAGTCTCTTGTGATATTATATATTCCCCCCGGGGTCTCAGGTCCATTACTGGCGCAGGTGGATGCGGAATCGGAAGTCAGGAACACGCTGCGTTAAATGATGACGAGGTAAGTGTTTCGAACAATCACAAATTTAGTGAATCAAGTAATGGTATTTCTTGCCTCCGCCGCCTCTCCCCAACCCCAGCCCCACACACACATCACCGCCAAGAGTTAACGACTTACAAGTCGAGAAATATGATCACCTGATTATCGATTTCATTAATTTTACGGGAAAAATATATCGATTTACAGTATTTACACCGCATGCCCCCGAGCAAATGTCGACAATCTAAAAATCCAGTTTTTAGGTTTAAAAAACACATCAAAGTCTAAAAATACTTAAATTTTTAGCCGGTTGTCACGGAGCGTATTAAGGTGTTTACAACAAGAATATATAGGAATAGAAATGAATAACTGCCGTTCAATCACACATGCATTCTTGAAGTAGGGTTCTTTTCCAATACATTCCTATAGTAAAAATTATTTTTAGTGCTTTCATATAGTAAAATCATTTTCAATGCATTCCTATAGTAAAAATTATTTTTAGTGCTTTCATATAATAAAATCATTTTCAATGCATTTCTATAGTAAAAATTATTTTTAGTGCTTTCATATAGTAAAATCATTTTCAATGCATTCCTATAGTAAAAATTTTTAGTGATTTCATATAGTAAAAATTTTTCAATATTCCTATAGTAAAAATTATTTTTAGTGCTTTCATATAGTAAAATCATTTTCAATGCATTCCTATAGTAAAAATTATTTTAGTGCTTTCATATAATAAAATCATTTAAATGCATTTCTATAGTAAAAATTTATTTTTGTGCTTTCATATATAAAATCATTTTAAATGCATTTCTATAGTAAAAATTATTTTTAGTGCTTTCATATAATAAAATCATTTTAAATGCATTTCTATAGTAAAATTATTTTTAGTGCTTTCATATAGTAAATCATTTTCAATGCATTCCTATAGTAAAATTATTTTTAGTGCTTTCATATAATAAAATCATTTTCAATGCATTTTTATAGTAAAAATTATTTTTAGTTTTCATATAGTAAAATCATTTTCAATGCATTTCTATAGTAAAAATTATTTTTAGTGCTTTCATATAATCAAATAATTTTCCATACATTCCTATAGTAAGATAATCTACAATATATTCCAATAGTAAAATCATTTGCTATGCATTCCTATAGTAAAATCAATTCAATTCATTCCTATAATAAAATCATCGACAATACATCCTATAATAAAATCATTTTCAATGCATTCCTATGGTAAAACCACTTACAGTGGATTCCTATTGTAAAATCACTTGCAATGCATTTCTTTTGCGAAATCGTTTGCATGCATTCCAGTCGAAAATCATTAGCAATGCATTCCTGTAGTAAAATTAACTTATAATGCATTCCTATCATAAAATCATTTGCAATACAATCCTATATTAAATTCATTTACAATACAATCTTATTGTAACATCATTTGTAATGCATTCCTAGAGTAAAATCACTTACAATGGATTCCTATAGTAAAAGCCATTTGCAATGCATTCCTATTGTAAAATCATTTGTTATGGATTCCTATAGTAAAATCATTTATTATGCATCCTATAATAAAATCATTGACAATGCATTCCTATAGTAAAATTATTATCAGTGTTTTTCTAGAATAAAATCATTTACAGTGGATTCCTCTGATAAGATAATCAACAATGTATTCCTATAGTAAAATCATTTGCAATGCATCCTATTAAAATCATTGACAATGCATTCCTATAGCAAAATTATTTTCTGTGCTTTCCTATCTTAAAATAATTTCCTATAGTAAAAGTATTTACTTATTTGCTGACCGTTCTGAAATGTTTAATGCCACACTTAATACTGTTATACAGACATATCCATTTTGGATACTCTTCATCTTTTGGAATATACAAAGATGAAGATTATCCGAAATTTTTCATAATCACTGAATATTTGTATTTTGAAATGTGAATTTCAATAAAATAGAAGTTCTGTATTTCTTTTAGAGTTTCAAAATTTGAACACTTAGTCTTTTGCGATTTTTAATGTGCCTTGCAATTTGTATTCAAATTTTTCATTTTCATATTTCGAAGGAAAAAACTTGCTTTCTTCTAAGGTAAAAAAATATTATTAATAATTTTAATGAGTTCGAAAAAGAAAGCATAAGTCCATGAGAATAAAAAGCGCAACAAGACAACCTGTATTGGTTTTCTGGCTGACAGAACGGCATCATGAAAAGGTCTAGCTTTATCACCTTGGCTAAACCATATTTTTATTCATCACTGAATATCACCTTCATCCAATTGTCTACACGCCATGATTATTTCTTTCTAGCTCACTTTACATTTTTCTGGTTATGTGTTCTGGCTAGTTTTCTCTATGTAAATACCATTTCATTCGGTCGATTTCTTACAGTTCTGTCACAAACATTAACCCATCTGTCTTTCATTTATTTTATTGTTTATTTTCTACTTTCAATGCATATTGCTTTGTTTTCTCTTTTAATATATTCCGTAGTCCATCAGTGGGTTTTAACCGCTCCATTTATTCTATATTTGCACCAAATTTTAGACACAGCTGACTGATAACAGGTAGAGGTAGATAAATATAGGAATAGACTGAGGTGAATATCGAATACTGACACAAATGATCTACTTAATTGATTTAATCGCTTTTCCGTGCGAATCCCCGTGGAATAGAGGTTAACGTGCTGGACTGTGACATCGTACTAAAGTAGTTCGAATTCCAGTTACGCTATTACCTTTACTTTCGGATTAATACCCTTGTGAAAGTTATGACCCCCCCCCCATATAGGATAAATATACCCGGCTATAGGATAAATAGTACCACTGCTGTTATTCTACAAGGGTGACTTTGGCATTAAATTACCCACAAAGTTTGATATACCATTAAACAAAGAAATCAAACCAAACCTTCATCGCCTATTTTTGGCCTAGGATTAAAGATTGTTATCGATTCCCAATGTTTCTAACCAAAAATAAAATGTCTATGGTGCCTTGACATGGCAGATTTTAGAAGTATGAAATTGACGACGTAAATATTTACATTTTTAAAGCGGATCACGAGTAAATACTTGTTATCCAACAGATGCAACCAGGCCGTCAAAGCCCTGTCGGCTGGAGCTGTAGAATACGCCGACTGCACCTTTGCAGAGAGGGGTAGGACCCAACCCAATTGGTGCCACCTGTTGGCCGTGTTTAGTGAGCCGTGGTGCTTAAGGACGGAATCTTGGTGGTTTAGTAGTCCATCACATGCAACACTCCACTTTGTTCCTTACTTGGGATAGATGGATGGTCGGAAACGCCTCCTCCGATCATTCGGTTGGTTACGTGCTGTATCGTCGAGGTGGAAAAGATACACAGGGAACGGTGTGCTTAATACATTTATCAAGCACTAGCATCCGGTGCTAA
>CM042142.1:86041360-86043860 GCA_023376005.1 Doryteuthis pealeii | reverse complement strand
CGGAAGTAAAGAATAATATTACAGTTATTTCTTCTTGTTAACGGATATCTTTTGAGTTTTAATCCAGAAGATTTTGCTCATATTTATTAAAATAAACCAAACAATTAGAAATCAATAATACTAAGCAAATATTTATTCAAATCAAATTTTTAAGATCAATATGCAAATTAGCCTGCCCATTCACACTGTAAACCGCTATTTTGTTGTATATATAAATACAACTGCATGTTATTAGTATGTAGAGATGGTCAATAGTCTTAATGATGTAAGACGATTTTGTTAATAATTGAGGTTTAAATAAAAATAAAATCACGGAGAATGTGATGTAAATAAAAAAGGGAATTGTGACTTGTATAGTAATATAGTTTCGGTTACAGACAGACAAACCCACAATCTCCATTATAATAAGATACACACACAAACACCCGCTCGCGTTTTAATGTAAACACACAGGAGCACACCCACCGATTCTATACTAAAAGAAATGATACCATTAATTTGATAAAATATAATCTAGTTTGTTTAAGGCATATTTTATGAAGCGCGAATGTTTAGTTATCAATTTTTTTTCAAAATGTGACTTACCTGTTATTAGTTTATTTACTGCTAAAGATCTGGAGGATATAGTATCGGAAATTGGGTTATCTGCCCGCACCCGGAAGTCCGGACAATAGGGGGGCAGAGGATAGAACCCTGACTCAGCAGTACAGACCCGGCAGGCAAAGGGAGCAGTACTAGCTGATACAAGCAGATAGAACAGATACGGCAGGCACGAGGGTAAGACCCGAGTCGGCACCCGTGAGAAACACGTCAACTACGACTAGCAGAACAACAGAAACACAGCGACTTTACCGGACAACTTAGAGATATTGCAAAGACCTATACAACTAAGATAAGTGTATTTGAAACTCCTTGTATTACCTAAAAATATATCCCCGCCAGGAGAAATCCTCTGGCAACTCTTAAAGACATTTACACAGCTCTCAAAGACATTTTACAGAATTGTATACACTCTAACACATTAACCTAAATATAAACCTTATAATTGCCTTGTACCGTTCCTTCTCAAATACCGTCATATTTGTAACGTTACTATGTTTACTTTATTTCTGTTACTAGAGTACTCTTATTTGGCAGTATTCCCAGGTTCACTCTGACCCGGATTGGTTTTTGTTGTTTTGTGTTTTTTGTTGATTGGCATATCAACCCTTGTGGCTTAATTAATTCCAAAGCCATACTTGTAGATAAACAGACAGCTGTGCTACTATTTAACCAATAACAGGGAGAGAAGATTTCATGCCTTTTCGAACGTAAAAGGACGACTAGAGTTTAAACTCGCTACGAAATCCAGCATATTAGCCACTATACCACGGGGACTTCCCCACCGTCTGACCTGGAGCGGTAGTAACTGTTCGGGCTGTATCAATGAGTCGAATACATAGGTTTAAAAATTGGTCACATGTTTTGTAAATCCCATAGGCGAGAAACTGTCAGTAACCAAACGACGTTGATCTAATATCCACGCTATCCTAAGATATACATGATCTATCTACGATATTAGGCACTATTTAGTTACAAATATAGCAAAATATATCATGAATATATATATATATATATATATATATATATATATATATATATATATATATATATAATCCAAAGTCCAGAGAAGAAATCTTCCTTACGACACAAGAGTTTATTTTTAAAAAAAACGTCCCTGAAATAGACTATAATGCTAAATCTCTAAGTCTTTTGTCATTTCTTTACTTATATATATATATATTTGTTATTTTTTACTTGTATATATATTTCTTTACTTTATATATATATATATATATTATATATATATATAATATATATATATATATATATATAATATTTGTTATTTCTTTACTTACATTTGTTATTTCTTTACTTATATATATATATATATATATGTGTGGTGTGTGTGTGTGTGTGTGTGTGTGTTTTTTTCTTTACTTATATATATTTTTTACTTATATATATATTTCTTTACTTATATATATATATTTGTTATTTTTTTACTTATATATATATATATATATATATATTATATAATATATATATATATAAGTAAAAAAATAACAAATATATATATAATAGTAAAGAAATATATATATAAGTAAAGAAATAACAAATATATATATAAAATAAAGAAATAACAATATAATATAAGAATATAAATACATATATAAGTATATATATATATATATATATATATATATATATATATATATATATATATATATATATAAATATATATATATAAGTAAAGATATAATATATATAGTAGTAAGAAATATATATATAAGTAAAGAAATAACAAATATATATATATAAGTAAAGAAATATATATATAAGTAAAGAAATAACAAATATATATATAT
The DNA here is from genome assembly GCA_023376005.1 of Doryteuthis pealeii. Lineage (NCBI taxonomy): Eukaryota > Metazoa > Mollusca > Cephalopoda > Myopsida > Loliginidae > Doryteuthis > Doryteuthis pealeii. The sequence goes on along the minus strand of CM042142.1, from coordinate 86,041,452 downwards.
ATATATATATAAGTAAAGAAATGACAAAAGACTTAGAGATTTAGCATTATAGTCTATTTCAGGGAGGTTTTTTTTAGATAAAAACTCTTGTG
>CM042142.1:86033860-86036360 GCA_023376005.1 Doryteuthis pealeii | reverse complement strand
CATTTATGTATATCTTTCTTTCTGTAAGTAGTTATTTGATTCATTCTTCTTAATTTCTTTTATCTATTTATTTATTTATTCATTTATTTCTAAAGTCAATCAATTAAAGAATTCTCAAAGAAAAAGAAAATTCCGAAAAAATAAGACAATAAAGATAAGTATGTGACACCTCCGGTGATAAATGTTCCCCGTTGAGATATTGCGAGCCGATAATAACAGAGTCGGTTAATTATTTTATACAAAAATAACCACTAAGATCCGAGCAAAATCATTCGTTCAGAATTAATAATCTTGGTAAATATTTATGGTAAATTTCAGAAACCTAGCAAACAATAATATAACTTCTTCTACGCTAATTCATCAAATTAATATACATAGTTGATTTGTTCTCGTGAAAAGAAAATTACATTAGAAATTATTAAGTATAGATTCTCAAGTCTAATGATAGATTGACAGATGGATAGGAAAAGAATATGATAGATAGATAGATAGATAGATAGATAGAGGGAGAGAGAGAGAGAGAGAGGGGGGGAGGGAAAGCCCAGATTAATACAATAAGATAGATTGATAGATAGATAGATAGATAAATAGATAGATAGATAGATAGATAGAAAAGAGCTCAGATTAATAAGATAAGATTTATAGATAGATAGATAGATACATACATACATACATACATACATAGAAAGAATAATCAGATAGAAAAAAAGACAAAGATAGATAGATAGAAAGTAAAAGACGTTATAAGATGAGCTAGATAGATATATGGATGGATGGATGGATGGATGGATAGATACATATTTACATAGAAAGAAAATTATTAGATAAAAAGACTAAACAGATCGGTAGATTATATATATATATATATATATATATATATATATATATATATATATATATATATATAGAGAGAGAGAGAGAGAGAGAGAGAGAGAGAGAGAGAGAGAGATTGAAAAAGGCTCAGATTAATAAGATAAGATAGATACATACATACATACACACATACATACATACATACATACATACATAGAAAGAACGAAAAGTAATTAGATATATAAAAAGACGAAGATAGATAGATGGTAAAAGAGGTAATAAAATGAGATAGATGGATGAATGGATAGATACATATTTACATAGAAAGAAAAATTATTAGATAAAAAGACTAAGATAGATAGATAGATAGATAGATAGATAGATATGAATACGCTAAGATACAAGGAAAGACAGACAGATAGATAGATAGATAGATATAGATCGATCTGAAAAGGCTAATACAAGGAGATAGATAGATAGATAGATAGATAGATAGATCTGAAAAGGCTAATACAAGGAGATAGATAGGTAGATATATAGGTAGTTAGATGGATGGATAGATATGAATATGCTAAGATACAAGGAGATAGATAGATGGATAGATGGATAGATAGATAGATATGAATAACCTAAGGCACAAGGAAAGAGACAGATACATACATACATAGAAAGAACGAAGAATACGCTAAGATACAAGGAAAGGGACAGACAGATAGATAGATAGATAGATAGATAGATAGATAGATAGATCTGAAAAGGCTAATACAAGGAGATAGATAGGTAGATATATAGGTAGATAGACGGATGGGTAGATATAAATATGCTAAGATACAAGGAGATAGATAGATAGATAGATAGATAGATATGAATAACCTAAGATACAAGGAAAGAGATAAATAGATAGATAGATAGATAGATAGATAGATATGAATAACCTAAGATACAAGGAAAGAGATAGATAGATAGATAGATAGATAGATATGAATAGGCTGATACAAGGAGATAGATAGATAGGCTGATAGATAGGTAGATAGATGGATAGATATGAATAAGCTGATACAAGGAGATGGATAGATAGGTTGATAGATAGGTAGATAGATTGATGGATTGATTGATATTAATAGGCTAAGATACAAGGAGATAGATAGATAGATAGATAGATTCGAACATTGTGAGTTAAGTGAACATATTTGATGAGCATTGATTTTATATGCAGGTAATTAGATTCCTTAACATTTATGTTTGTTTTCCATCGTGTTCTATGTTTCCTATTATTAACTAATTGGCGGAAATTGTTTGCCTTTTTATTTAATTATTTCACTCTGATCGCCATTTTGCAATTACAATTCAGCCTCGAAATCACATTTTTGTTGCTATTTATTCTGTCTCGACACAAACACTCTTCCTGTCCCGCGCTTTCTTGTTTTGTTTTTAACTCGTTTTGACACTCCTCGTCAAATGCAGACAACAGAAAAAGCCAGCAGAAGCCACGGTCTCTTGAGCCCTCGAAAATCATGAATTACAATTAGAGCCAATCAAACATCGTGCGGTTATACTGATTGCTTAGCTAAATGCATCGCCCTGGATGTTGGCTTGTACAAGGGTATTCGTTGACATGTAGTTTGTTCTTTTTGAAAATGGCGCTACTTTTCCCTTTGGTAGCGGAAGAACATATTGTTTTTGTTTT
>CM042142.1:86018472-86033760 GCA_023376005.1 Doryteuthis pealeii | reverse complement strand
GAGAGAGAGATCGGTTTTTCTTAAATTTTTGACCACACACACACACACCACAAACGACACACACACCACACCATATTATAATTAAAATAAATGAAGGTAAATAAATAATAAATATATATTTTAGTATATATTTATTTGTATGGAAACAAATAAATAATATACCTAAAAATATATCCTTTAAATTATTTTTTTTCCATTATCGGCTCCTATCCACAGAAATATTGAGGCAGTCCATCCTAATAAATAACTGTACGTTGGCTCACTACGCCTCTTCAAAGTGTTAATAATGCCACATACCAAATTATATATATTTAAATATATATAATAGTATATATTATATATATTAGGTATATATATATTATAATCAGAGCACTAGTAACGGGGCTTTGAGTAAAATATTATTGCACATTATTTTACGAATTTCGGAATTTTACATTTTTGTCCCTCTCGGATACCCCCCCCCAAAAAAATTGACAAGGGGAAAAAAGGTAAGAATTGCTCAATTTTAAACTGACTCTGGACCACCACCGTACTGGCCCCACACCTCCATATTCTTCGAGTCTCAATTTACTGTAACCTCTTGAAAGCAAAAGGCCTCATTTCCCAAATTAAACCCTTCATTTCACTTACAATTCAATCTCCTTTTATGCTCTGTCACATCCATCAAATTTCCCGCCATTTCTTAGGCTTTTAATTCATTTCCTTTGCACTGGTCTTCGTCCAATTTAAATACAATACTTCATTGGGATCGACTTTGGGAATGGATTCAAAAAATAAACCCGGAACACTGGCGGCGGTGCGCCCAACTGCCGTACGGTTAAATTTAAAGCACGGGGAAATAAATCTTATATGGTTTCGATTGTGACTTAAAGGTAGTATGTGGTTGGTTTTGTGGGTTTTTACGGCATGTTACCCTTAGTTGTTTTATGTGCGACAACCTGTTTTTTATTTGTCTATTTTGTTGGTTATTCAATTAAAACTCCATTTATTTTAAAAACACTTTTTAAAACTTATTTTTATACCTATTTTATATGCCCATTAGAATGAGATCCTATACAGTACTGATTTCTCCGGAGATTCGGGTGGACCTGGAAATAATGGCAATTAAAAGGTCCCCCACACAATGCCAAAGCTCTAAGAATTGGAACCTCACGACTAGATGTAGTTTAATGTGGTACCAGACACTAAGATTCAAGCCACACCCTTCTACGCACATATATCATAAAAAGGGTTGGGACGAGAACAGATGAACTCATACTGTTGTAAGCAAGGATATTTTTCGTACAAGAAAGTTGGACTTCGTCCAACTGAAGACATAAAAATACCGACTGACATGAAGGTATGGTCGGTAGTCTTTGCTAAACAGAGTAGCCACTTGTTGAAAAACTGCGCGTTTTGATACTATCTATATATTAATTACTCCTGTTCATCGTAATCTTCCCCGACCGTTATTGTCTTGCAACAAACACCCTCTAGTTTAAAAATCAGAGGGGTCCAAATCGCTCCAAGTACGAAATGCAAAATTGTAAATCTTGGTTAACTGGATATTTCTTATGAGTGTCGTCACTCAAGCTAAATAACGGATCATTCCGTTTTTTATAATAAAGAAAGAAAGGGAAGGAAATTTTTTTTTCTGTATCACACCGATACAGAAAAATATATTAAGAAAGAAAAAGGGAGTAGGGGAAAGGTAGGGAGAAAGGGATGAGCGCGACCGGAAGTGATAAACGATAATCTGTTTCAATTGAACATAGTGAAGAAGATTAAAAGATAGGAAAGAAGAAAAGAAAAGAGGTGGGAAAGGGTTAAATCAAGTTTTATTATACCTAATTTACATATTTGAAACTATTCCAATAGCTTCTTAAGGTCATACTAAACGTTGTAATAATTAAATTTTTATCATAGGCTGTGGTATAGGTCCAGAGGTCCTGCTACCTTTCTATTATTTTTCTGTACCAAAAAAGGTAATGAAACCTATTTTTGCTAACCCCTTTTCCAGATTTATGTTGATAAATTCCAGAATAAACGCAGTCACAGCACATACCTTTCCAGATTTCATGAGCGCTAAGCGCTGGATTTGAACTCTGGCCGGGCGGATGTTATAATACCCCTATAACCATATTGTGTATATAATTGGAGAAAGAGAGAGAAGGGAGAGAGAGAGAGAGAGAGAGAGAGAGAGAGAGAGAAGATATATGATGAGATGAATGAGTTTCTTATTTTTCTGCTTGTTCCACTTTCGTCGGGTCGTCCATCTTCCTCTGAGCTGATTTCCCTTCGCCCAGGGCTGGGAGTGGTCTTCTCCATTCTCCTTTGTTTAATAAAGCAGGAAATTTAAGACTTTTGGGTTGGTTTTTTATGAACTTTATTAAGAACGACGCACAAGACCAAAAGGGTCTAGACCAAACCCCGGTGGAGAGAAGTTCGGCCATCTTAGGAGCGAGGGGGCCCTAAACCGTGCTGCTCCCCGCCTGACTAGGGGACTACCGAAATCTAACCAACCTGAACTAATTTTCTTTCCCACCAGGACCCTTGTCCTAATGCCCTGGTTTTCGGGGGTGGATCAAGTAAAGGTTATTACTGCAATGAATAACTATAAACGGCTAGCGGTAACTTTCCATTTACTGCTGCCTCCACGGCAGGATTTTGAATATTCACGAAACTTCATTCAAATTTAACTACACTGTCACATAATTCGTGAGGCGACCTACAAGCAGCCGATTTCCATTTCCTACAACGATAACCGTTTCGCGAGCAAGCCTTCACGAGGTGGAACAGTAAGCCAGAGTAACATTTCGATGAATAGTTTATGCTACTATCTCCACGGTTATGCTTTTTCTTGAACCAATGTAGCCGTTCGATTCGAAAAACAAATAATGAAGAAAGGGGTGGCAGGAACAGGGGCAGGGGAAGGGAGACATATCAAAATTGGCGCATACGATCTTAATTTTTTTGGCGCAAAATCATCAAATTATTTTTTTTCCGAATCGAACCGAGTAATTGGTCAAGAAAAGCAGAATATACCTGTACATAAATATTCATCGATGTACTCTGGCTACTGTTCCCACCTCGGAGGCTTGCTTCGCGAAACGGTTATCGTTGTAGGAAATGGAATCGGCTGCTTGTAGGTCGCCTACGAATTATGTGTGAAGTGTAGTTAAATTTTGAATTGAAAGTTCGTTGAATATTCAAAAATCTGGTGGGGAGCATAAATGGAAAGTTACCGCTAGCCGTTATAGTTTTATTGGCAGGTAATAACCTTTACTTGATCCCACCCCGAAACCAGCCAATAGAAAGGCTGTGAAAGAAAATTAGGTTTAGTTGTTAGATTTCGGTAGTCAGTCAGCGGGAGCAGACGTTAGGGCCCTCGCTCCTAAGATGCCGACCTCTCACCGGGTGGTTAGAACCCTTTTGGTCTGTGGGTTCTTAATAAGTCTATAAAAAAACAACAAAGTCTTATTTCGTTATTAACAAAGGAATGAGAAGACACTCAGCCCTGGAAGAAATCAGCTCAGAGGAAGATGGCGACCGACGAAGTGGAACAAGCAGAAAATAAGAACTCATCATCTCATCATTATCTCTCTCTCTCTCTCTCTCTCCTCTCTCTTCTCTCTCTCTCTCTCTCTCTCTCAATTATATACACAATATGTGTATAGGGGTATATAACATCCGCGGCCAGAGTTCAAATCCAGCGCTTAGCGCTCATGATCTTGGAAAGGTATGTGCTGTGACTGCGTTTATCTGAATTTATCAAACATTAAATCTGGAAAAGGTTAGCAAAAATAGGTTCATTACCTTTTGGTACAGGGAAAAATAATAGAAAGTAGCAGGACCTCTGGATATACCACAGTATGATAATTTAATTATTACAACGTTTGATATGACCTTAAGAGCTATTGGAATAGTTCAATATGTAAATAGTATAATAAACTTGATTTAACCCTTTCTCACTCTTTTCTTTTCTTTCTTTCCTTCTTTTAATCTTTTCACTATGTTCAATTGAAACAGATTATCGTTATCACTTCCGCGCGCTCATCCCTTCTCCCTACCTTTCCCCTACTCCCTTTCTTTCTTTCTTAATATATTTTTCTGTATCGGTGTGATACAGAAAAATTTCCTTCCCTTTCTTTCTTTATTATAAAAACGGAATGATCCGTTATTTAGCTGAGGTGACGACACTCATAAGAAATATCAGTTAACCAAGATTTACAATTTTGCATTTCGTACTTGGACGATTTGGACCCTCTGATTTTTAACTAGAGGGTGTTTGTTGCAAGACAATAACGGTCGGAAGATTAATGAACAGGAGTATTAATATATAGATAGTATCAAACGCGCAGTTTTTCAACAAGTGGCTACTCTGTTAGCAAGACTACCGACCATACCTTCATGTAGTCGGTATTTTTATGTCTTTCGTTGGACGAGTCCAACTTTCTTGTACGAAAAATATCCTTGCTTACAACAGTATGAGTTCATCTGTTCTCGTCCCAACCCTTTTTATGATATATGTGCTAGAAGGTTGTGGCTGTGAATCTTAGTGTCTTGGGTACCACATTAAACTACATCTAGTCGTGAGGTTCCAATTCTAGAGCTTTGGATTGTGTGGGGGACCTTTTAATTGCCATTATTTCCAGGTCCACCCGAATCTCGAGAAATAGTACCTGTTAGGATCTCATCTATGGGTTAAATAGGTAATAAAAATAAGTTTTAAAAATGTGTTTAAAATAAATGAGTTTTAAAAATTGAATAACCAACAAGAATGAATAAAATAAAAACGTTGTCGCCATAAAACAACCTAAGGGTTAACATGCCGTAAAAACCAACAAACCAACCAACATACCTCCTTTAGTCACAATCGAAACCATTATAAGATTTATTTCCGTGCTAAATTTAACCGTACGGCAGTTGGCGCACGCGCAGTGGTTCCCGTTTATTTTTGTGAATTCCATTTCAAAGTCGATCCCAATGAAGTATTGTATTTAAATTGGACGAAGACCAGTGCAAAGGAAATGAATTAAAAGCCTAAGAAATGGCGGGAATTTGATGGATGTGACGAGCATAAAAGAGATTGGAATTGTAAGTGAAATGAAGGGTTTAATGGGATGAGGCTTTTGCTCAAAAGAGGTTACAGTAAATTGAGACTCGAAGAATATGGAGGTGGTGGCCAGTACGGTGGTGGTCAGAGTCAGTTTAAAATTGAGACAATTCTTACTTTTTTTCCTTGTCATTTTTTTTTTGGGGGGGGGGTATCCGAGAGGACAAAAATGTAAAATTCCGAAATTTCGTAAATAAAATGTGCAATAATATTTTACTTCAAAGCCGTTACTAGTGCTCTGATTATATATATATATATATATATATATATATATATATATATATATATATATATATATAATTTGTATGGTTGGCATTATTACACTTGAAGAGGCAGTAGTGAGCCAACGTACAGTATTATTAGGAGACTGCTCAATATCTGTGATAGAGCGATAATGAATAAATAAATAATAAATATATATTTTAGTATATATTTATTTGTTTCCATACAAATAAATATATACTAAAATATATATTTATTATTTATTTATTCATTTATATATATATGTGTGTGTGTGTGTGTGTGTGTGTGTGTGTGTGGTCAAAAATTAAGAAAAACCGGATAGGGCACAAACAACATCATTCAATTGATATTTCGCCTCGGTATGTACACGAACTTTTGCCAGAAAGTTTATTTGAGATAATGAAACTACAGTCTGTTTATATGTTGAAAGGGTAGAAAGAAGGCGAGGAGAGGTGGTGGAGGGCGGATACATCGAAAGGTGTGGGGAAAAAATAAAAACAGAGGAAGAGTAAGTATCGACAGGGATATGATAGGTTGTGAGTTCAAAGCGGTGCCGTTAGGGTAAATGAAAGTTAGATGTGGAAGAAGGCACCGGAGACTAGTTGGTGTCTGTTTTTAATTTGTTTATGCTTTATCCGTTTTTCCTCAATTTTTATCACATTTTGTTGGATTTACCCAATCCGTTACTCCTCATATATATATATATATATTATATATATATATATATATATATATATATATATATAGTTTTCACTGAATTGAAAATGGTTTTAACTAAACGGAACTTGTCACTTACCGATACATTTTCCACCCTAACTTTTGTAGCTTTTCAAACACTTTGAATTTTTTAAAAATTCTTTAGAAACAATATCCCTCTCTCTCTCTCTCTCTCTCTCTCTCTCTCTTCTCTCTCTCTCTCTCTCTCTCTCTCTCTCTCTCTCTTCTCAATATTACGCAGGAAACCCTTCTTTCTGAGTAGGGAGTGACTTTAAACCCATACGGACAGCCGTCAAGGCATTCGCTAAAGCCGGTGGTTACCGTGACCTTCCAACATTTCTTTTAACTTTGTCTTCAAACGAGTTGACCAAGAATATATTTCATAGTTAGTGGCCCAAAATGAGAGTTGCCAACCTGAAAAATAAAACGTGTATCATTATTTTCTCGTGTGCATATCTATGCGAATGTTTGTTAGCCCGGAAATATCCTCATGCATCAAATGGATATAGTCTGTTAGCGGAAAACAGGAAGAAATTATCCATAAAAGGTGGATTAATTTAGCAACGCTTGTTAAATTTGGCGCGAAAGTAATTTTGGCTCGCATCCAATATTGGATCATTGTCTGTGGCTTCAAGAAGAGTCGCATTTTTCAACGTGTCTCCAAGGCAGACATGCTGGTTTACAGGCCTATTAGAAAGTGACAAAGACGGACAATCATTTAGCAAAGGTGTAAGAATAAAATAAGAGATTACAATGTCAGAGATAAACAAACGAAGAAAGTGTAATTTAGATAGATAGATAGATAGATACATACATACATACATACATACATACATACATACATATGAACGGATTGAGATAAATATATATATAGATACATAGATATATAGATAGATATGAACGGATTGAGATAGAAAAATAGATAGATATGGACAGACTGAGATAGATAGATAGATAGATAGATATGAATAGACTGAGATAGATATGAACAAATTGAGACAGATAGATAGATAGATAGATAGATAGATATGAATAGACTGAGATAGATATGAACAAATTGAGACAGATAGATAGATAGATAGATATGAATAGACTGAGATAGATATGAACAAATTGAGACAGATAGATAGATAAATAGATAGGTATGAATAGACTGATAGTTAGATACATAGATAGATATAAAGACTGAGATAGATAGATATAAACAGACTGAGATAGATAGATATAAACAGACTGAGATAGATAGATAGATAGATAGATAGATAGATAGATAGATAGATATGAACAGACTCAGATTGATAGATAGATAGATAGATAGATAGATAGATAGATAGATAGATATGAACAGACTGTAAATAGATAGATAGATAGATAGATAGATAGATATGAACAGACTGTAATAGATAGATAGATAGATAGATAGATGAAAAGACTGTAATAGATTGATAGATAGATAGATAGATAGATAGATAGATATGAACAGACTGTAATAGATTGATAGATAGATAGATAGATGATAGATATGAACAGACTGTAATAGATTGATAGAATAGATAGATAGATAGATAGATATGAACAGAAGATAGATAGATAGATAGATAGATAGAATGAACAGACTGATATAGATAGATAGATAGATAGATATGAACAGACTGTAATAGATTGATAGATAGATAGATAGATAGATATGAACAGACTGTAATAGATAGATAGATAGATAGATAGATAGATATGAACAGACTGTAATAGATTGATTGATAGATAGATGGATAGATATGAACACAGATAGATCGATCTGTTCATTTAGGACACCAATTTTATTAATGGCCGTTTTTCATGACTACCTAAACCTAAATATGTCCATTCATGGACAGAAGTGTTTATAATGTTTTTAACTATAATAGTCCGTTATTTAGTAGCTTATTTTAGACCAGTTTTGACCACTATTCTTATTATAGTAAGTTATATCTGTACTAAATATTTGAAAAGTGAGGCATTCTTCTGTACGAATATAAGATTATCTTGTCATGCACAACGTCTAAGTGCTCAGCAGATCAGTTAACGTTATCTACCACTGTCATCTGTAATAGCGTGGTGAAATGATTGATCAGCTATTATAATATCGCTGATCCATTACTACTATGTATTCATTTAATTCATTTCTCTTTTCTTTTCTTTTTTTTTTAATTCTAAACCATTTTCTAAGAGGTGATAATCTCAGATGTTTTCGGGGTGGGTTCGGGCGGTTTTGGGTGTTCTGGTAGATAAAAGGTTAAATATGAGAACAAGACGGGTGGTTTATTTATAGGGGTGAGGCGTTGGGTACATTTTGGCGCGGTCTTTTTGGCACCGCTATTTTGTCACAGAACTGTTTTGGCACTTAACAATTTTGGTGATATTGGTTTGTTTGTTTTTGGGCTTTACGGCATGTCAACCCATTGAGTCCTTTTATACCGAAGATGTTTTTGTGCCATTCATTCTTGATGGGTACTCAATTTTATTTCAAGCTCATTTGTTTCTATTTAACCCATAGATGGGATCCCAACCCGCTGGGTCAGAGTGGACCTGGGAGCAATGGTGATGAAAGGGTCCTCCACATTCCATAGTCCTTCAGAACTGGAACCTCCCAATCAGAGTTTTTTGTCATACCCTATAAGAGTAAAACTACAAGGTTAGTACAAGGTTAAGTCCTGTCTATCACTTATACAGTTTTTCCATGATTTACAATTACCTTTTTTTTAAATTTCTACACTGTCGTACATAATTTATTGACAACCTATCAATTATATAACAGTAGTCCGTTGCACTGCCCGTTGATTGCTGTTGTTCGTTTCTCCCTATAACACAAAAATATTATTAACATTCGGATTTGGCGCTAAGACAGCTCAGCGTTAAAACAATTCAATGCGAAAACGGCGATGCCAAGATTTCAGCCCCAAAATTTCGGTGTCATATTGTCCTATTTAAGTTGAGGACGCTTGCGTGGAACAAGCCATAGTTTTTAGATGAGTTGATAAAAGAAAAGGATATTCCCCCCGAACAATTCTTCCGAATAATTTTCTTCTGGTTTTGAATTCAGTATTTTTCCTTCTCCCTGGCCCGTTGCCGCATCAAGGATAAATAACTCAGTTTATCCTACCATATTAGTGATAGATTTACTAATATATTATAGTATGTATGTTAAATTGGTTGGAAAAATATTTTTAGTATCACGTGGCTTGTTAACAACTCTGTAGCTAGTGTCTTTGGGTATAAAACTGCTATTTTACTTTCAGACTTGATGCAAGTTTTTTGTGAGTTTTATTTATTTTTTCATCTATTTATTCATTTTTAAGGCACAAATGTATGTATCATTTCATCCATCACTCTGTAACAGATAGAAGGTCGATTTTAAGCGGAGTACAGCTGGTTTGAATTAAGATTCCTTTTCTTATACTGGTTGCTTCACCAGAGGTAAAAAGCAATGTCTAGTCTACTATTTACTCTAGTTTTACAATTGTTCAAATTATTTTCCTCCAAACAGACATCACTTTTTCCCCCTTCTTTTAAGATGGTTGGTTAGTTGATACGGCATTTCAAACATTGGACGATTACTTTAATAACAAACAATAAAACATTGAATTTGATGATAGAGTTTATTTATCTTTTTTTCAATTCTTTGGCAGTTATTAAGAACTAACAATTTTATAAAAGGAAGAAATAAATAAAACCGTACAATGCTAAGTTTTTATTTTGGTGCACACGTCAAATTCGTTTTTTCTAGGGTGGAGGGGGCGATACGTTCACCAGATTTACCAAAATTTTACACATAACTAAACCAAATAAAAACAAAACATATAGGTTAAATGATATTATTTTACGATTCAACTAATCTTTCTCTCTCTTCACAATGTCGTGACTGGAATTGTTTGTTTTTTTTAGTCTTCATTTTTTTTCAGCTTCTGGAAAATGATTTCGTTTCCAGAATCAATAAACCAACGCCAATAAAGAAAAAAGAAAAGAAAAAAAAGACAAAGCCGACTAAATAGGCCGACTGAAGAGGCGGATAGAAAAAAATATTAGAACCTGCGTTTCGTGCACCAAATTCAAAAAAATAACGTCTGTGTATTGTCAAAAGCCACATCGGCACGACCCACCGCGTAAATAGTTCAAATCAGACCAATCAAAAAATTATTTATATCCGTGGATGAAAGAATATTACCTCCCGACACCGCCCGACAAAGTCCGACACCGCCCTGCAATACCTTTGAAGTAAATCTCAAAATTCTGATTACCACCGAATTGTCTAGCTTAGCCAAAATACTGCCCGAAAACCTTTATCCGGAGGGCGCTAACATTTCTGGCGTCCCTCATTACCGACCAACATTCTTTTGAAGAACTGACCAACTTACAAAAGAAAATTATTTCAAATAGATCTGTTTAAGAATTAGTTTTAAAAAATCGATACAACCGTGTGAAAAAAAAAGATCTCTTAAGAAATACCTACACAAACATGAAAATAAAATGAACGCGATTCTCTTATCTCTAGGTACAAAATAATGGGTTAATATGCTAGTAAAATCAATCAGACCAATCAGTCAATCAATGATAATATTGCACGGTTCAAATTATTTTATAAACAAAATATATAACGTTTTAAAGGCATTTTTAAAAGATACATGTATGCAAGTTCTTCATCATCATCATCATGTCGTGCAGGCAGCACGGATATCCATGACAATCTCTCGCCAACCTTCCCTATCATTCATCGCCACAGGGAGTTCTTCTTCGCTGCAGCCAGCATCTTTACATAGCTGGTCGATATAGGTCCTTGCTGGGCGGCCCACACTGGCATATCCATGTGTTGACTTCCACAGGAGAACATCACTTATGAGTTCATCCTTGCTTCTCCAGCAGTGCCCTGCATGCCTAGTCCGTCTCACTCGGATAGTCTGTGAGATAGGGGGCAGGTGACCATACAGCTGCTCCCTTGTGGGATGCTGTTTCCACGACTTGTTCAGAACTGCTCGCAGCATTCTTGTGCAGCTCCCATCTAGCTTATTCTCGAGGCGCCTCCTTAGGGTCCAGGTAGTGCATCCATACAGCAGTACTGATATGACTACAGCCTGGAAGAGATGTCGCTTTAGCTTGTCAGTGAGATCAGACTTCCATATGACAGACAATTTGTTTGTGGCCATCCATGCCTTTCCTATTCGTGTGTTAATATCGTTATCTGTGGATGAGATATTACTACCCAGGTACGTGAATTGTTCTACTGGCTTAAGGGGCTTACCGTCTAACGTGGAGATGTCTCCTTTCTTTCTGAAGCTCATGAACTCTGTTTTAGCAGAGTTCACATGCAGGCCGATGCTTTTTGCTGCCTCCTCCAGGCTATGCAGTAGTGCCTCAGCCTGTGCCGGTGTATCTGCAAGAAGTGCGAGGTCATCAGCATAGTCTGCATCTGTGACTGTTTGTGCAGGATATCTCCTGCTTCTTGCCTTTCTTAGTGTAAAACCTTTTTCTTTTATGGTATCTAATGATGTTCGGAGTACATAGTCTAGGCATATTATAAATATATATGGTGCCAATGTATCACCTTGTAGGACTCCGGCGACGATGTCAAAGAAATCCGTATCGCCATCAGGTGAGCGTACCATTGCTTTAGTATCTTTGTAGAGCATCATTATAGCTGAAGTAGTTTCTTTGGGGAGACTATATGCCAGTAGTATTTGTTCCATTTTCCGTCTATGTATAGAATCAAATGCTTTGGAGAAATCTACGAATAGTAATGTTGCCTCCAAATTCTTTGCTCGAACCCCTTCTATGATGCGTCGTACAGTCAAGATTTGAGAGGTTGTGGACCTATTTCTGCGGAAACCATTTTGGTTTTTCCTGAGGACTTTCTCTATCTCGGGTCGGATTCGATTAAGAAGAAGGGCATTATATATCTTAGCTGCAATGGCAGTAAGGGTTATGCCTCTGTAGTTTTTAGCTATTCCTAGGTCTCCTTACTGGCTAACAGTGGTGTGTCAATGTGTAAGTGTCCACAACAGAACGTCACTTATGAGTTCGTTGTTATTTTTCCAGCAGTGTGATGAAAGTTTCGCCAATTAAATTGGATTGATTGATTAATTCATTTATTTTAGCAGCATGTCAACACGTCTAGGGTTAATTTATGCCTATCACGTTCGTTGTACGTTCATATTTATATTTCTTGTATACTCGTTTCTTAAGAAATTTGTGTGATTTTTTCAAATGCTCCTATTGAATACGAACAATTTTTAAAGAGATCTATTCAACCCATAGATTGTTTGATTCTCACTGGGTGTCCCATAGTCCTGGTCTTGTTCAATATAGTAATTACTTACATGCTTAGCTAGCTGATCGTTGTTAGTGAGTTTGATTCTCACTGGGTGTCTCATATTTGCGGTAAATTTTTTGTTCGCTTTTTCCTCTTTTTTAGATTTTTGATTGTAATTAAGTAACTTGTGGTAGCTTTGGAACGACCAGAACCCATTTTTCTTGTGGTACAAGCAGTTGTTTTTGGTAAAATGCATACCAATTCTCTCCACAGTGGAGAAGGGTGTTTGTACGTTTTCACTATTTAACATATCAAACTATATCTGGTTGTATTGCATCCCAATCAGTGCCATTCTCATAATATTTTTCGTTAGGTTGAGGACATTTCTTCTACAATATATATATATATATATATATATATATATATATATATATATAAAGGGAATGAGTTACCGGTAAAAATACTGGGTTTAGTCTCAATATTTGGTTGGTATAAGTATTACTCGGATAAATCAGCGTTATAACAAATATAAAGTGTTCAATACGTTAGTAGAGCGGATTTAGTATTATAGTATGTACAGAAATAATCTACTCGAGTTTCACCATAAGGATCTTCAAGGTTAAATCCACTGTATTAATAAAGATATTGATTAATTACAATTAATTGCGGGAGTCAATATTGTAATTATCTATTATTGTATAATTACAATATGGACTACACTATAATACTATATATATATATATATATATATATATATATATATATAATATACCAAACTTGTTGGTAAATCCTCGCGGTGAGAGAAAACCCAGCAAATAGTTTGATTGTAAAAATATACTACCAAACATCACCCGGGGAGAAAAAAATTTTGGAAAAAAGAAAAGACCAAGATAATCGTACCAACCAAAAATAATCTATTGGTACAATATTTGGCCAAAAGAAAAACAATTTATACGTATATATATATATATATATATATATATATATATATATATATATATATATATATATTCATACAAAACCGCCAGGAAACTAAAGCTAATAAGTAAAAAGCGCTCAATACCTAAGTAGAGCAAATAATAAATATAAACCTAATGAGTCAGATAAACCTACTAAAAGTTTCGCTAAGTGCTCTTCAGGGCTCGGATCTTAGCCCTGAAGAGCACTTAGCGAAGTATATTCACCTGGTCTCCCTCCAGCTGAGTAAAGAACAGAGCAGGCTGAGTTCTTTAACCTTGGTTAGATAACCAGTCTAGGAGAAAGAAAACTCTGAATTTAAAAATGTTGTAAAATTTACTTTGTGTCACATCCTGCTCATGTGGTGGGGTGGTTAAGTACGCATATGAGTCGAATAGATCTATTTAGAAATCATTTCTTAGCATGAAATAAGGCCTAAAGGTGTTAACATGTTAAAGTCAATCAATCCTTCTTGGCCAAATTCAGTCTACAAATTTCTTGAAAGTTTGGTTGGTTTGATTTCGTTGTTTAATGGTACATCAACCTTCATTTATTGCGAAATCCATCCTTTTAGAAGAACAGTAGTGGTACTATTTAACCTATAGCTTGAGAGATGGAGAGATTCATACCTTTCCAAAGATATTAGTTCGAAAATGAACGTAATAGCGCGACTGGAGTTCGAACACCGCACTATGATGTCGTAGTCCAGCATGTTAGCCACTACGCCAGCAAAGTTTGGTTGACACCGAGCCTATATGTACGGACGGACGGCCGGTTGCACGGACAATTGTTGAATTACAAGATATGGTCATTACAAGTGTGAGTGACGTGGGGGTGGGGAGATGTCATAAAATCTCATTTATTCTGTTCTCGGCAATTAGATCTTCGTCAATACATTGAAAACATCAAAAAGGAATCTCAGTCGAGGAAATGTTGAATTGCCAGAGGGGTGATTGAATTTTCATAAGCGGTTGCTTGCTTCTATAATAATCGAAGCTTCTGGAAGAGAGATGACACTAGTCAAATGAATGTCGTCCTTCCATTCGCCATCCAAACAATGGCGGATCTACAGTCGTTCCTGAATGTCAAAGTCAAGTAGCAGGAGTCAAAATCGAGAGCGAACAATTTATTCTACAAACACAACTGATCTTATAAAAGAAGGGGAAAAAAGCAAACAAGACAAAACTGTATGTTTTGATATATTCTAAAGGTCATGGATACTATAACAAAAACTGAGTATAAGAAAAACTAAGCTTTCATAGTTTTTATATTATATACCTCTAATTTATTAAGAGCGTCCCATTCTGGAGTAATTGTTAGCAAGCTAGTGTCGCAAACCCATTACTACTAAATAGCAAGTTCGAATCTTGCTGGATGCCCCATATTACAACCTTGTATCACATCCCACCTGTGGCAAACGGGTTTGGTAGAAAGAGCGCCTTATCCATGTGTAAGGAAGCTATTCTTTCATACCAATTACTTCAAGAAATATCAAGAAAAGAAATACTACTACTACTACAAATAATAATAATAATAATAATAATAATAATGTGATTTTGAGATACAATAGGATTCCCTAATCCCGACCAGAAGACCAGCAAACACAAAGGAAGTTGTTACCTAGTGGTTTTCGTCGTTCCGGTGAACCATAGAGTAAAGATGAAAGAAAGCGAAAAGATAAACAAATACTTAGACCTTGCCAGAGATGTGTTTAAAAAAAACATCATATGGAAGATGAGGTGACAATGGTGTGTATTGTAGTTGATGCTCTTGGAACGGTCTCCAAAGCTTTGTGTGTCCTGGGTATCTTGTTAAACTGTATCTAATGGTGAGGTTCCAATTTGGAGCCTTGAAGAGCGTAGAATACCCCATTCATTGCTATTACTCCCATGTCCACTCTGACACAGAGTGATATTACTTGTTAAGATTCCATGTATGGGTCAAATAGTTTTTTTTAAAAAAGAGTTTACAAAAAATTTGTTATCTCTCTTCTTTT
>CM042142.1:85996876-86018372 GCA_023376005.1 Doryteuthis pealeii | reverse complement strand
TCTATTCTATTTATTCCTACCTTTAGTCAATTTAGTTCCCATTATTTTCTAACGTAATTGGCAATTAAAAATTCTTCAAAAGAAAAAGTGAAACAATTCCGAAAATTTAAAGCCCCAATACAAATAAGTAATCATGCTGACACCTCCGGGTGAACAATGATGTTCCCGTTAGGAGACTATTGCGAGCCGATAATAACAGAGTCGGTTAAAATTATTTATACAAAAATAACCAAACAAGATCCGAGCCAAAATCATTCAGTTCAGAATTAACAATCTTTTGGTAAAGTATTTATCGTAAATTTCATTAAACCTAGCAACACAATAACTATAACTATCTTTCATACGCCGTACATTCCATCACAATTAACTATACAACTAGTGATTTAGTATCTTCGTGAAAAGAAAAATTAAATTAGAAATTAATTAAGTATTAGATTATCAACGTCTAATGAATAGATTGGAAGCCAATGGATAGAGAGATAAGAAACTTGACTAGGAATAGATAGAATAGATAGACTTTAGATAGAGGGAGAGAGAGGGGACCAGTGCAGAGACAGTGAGACAGTGAGAGACGAGAGAGGAAGGAGAAGACCCCAGATTAATACCGATAAGATTGATAGATGGATTAGACATACTTATAAAAATACGACTTAACAATAGATAACGAAGACAGAAGCTCAGAATTAATAGATAAGAACTTTGTTCTTAGCAGATGCTAGAGTGATAGATAGCAATAGATAGATACGCTACACAGCATACATACATACTATAGGAGCAATATAATCTCAATAAGACTAATAAAGCACGAAACTGATTAGAACTCAAGAAAGATAAAGACTCCAACTCAAGATGACAGAAATAATCTCTATTGCGAAAAAACGAATCTAAATTTATGGATAATAGCATAGGAATTGGCATGCAGACTTAAGCGAACTCACACCTAGTTATCACTATTAATAGTAAAGACGACGCATCTTAGTTATAGCATAAACAACAGAGGACTAAATCAGATACAGGTATCCCCTAAATATTCATAACGTTCTAATTATATATATACACGTTCTTCATTATATACTAATGAATGCTACGTTACTACATACCGTATGAGAGACGAGACGACTCAACGACACGAGAATAAGAGAGAGAGAGAGAGAGAGAAGGAAAGACTCAGTAATAAGATTAAGATTGATAGATGCGATAGATAGATACACTCTCGTATAATAATACATAACAATACATTTAATATAATATACCATAACACCTACAGTATCTCTCAAATACCATCTCAAATATAATTACTACTCATATAGTATAAGTGAGGCAGAAGAGATAGGACACGACGAAGAGAGAGAGAGATAGATAGAATAGATTGTTAATACAAAAGGCCTCACTAGTACATTTAACGATAATCGATTAAGACTAGATAAGAGCTAACATACATACATACATACATACATAGAAAGAACGAAAGGAATAATCAGATAGATAAAAAAGACGAAAGATAGGAATAGATAGATAGATAGATAGATAGAAGGTAAAAGACGTAATAAAATGAGATAGATGGATGAATGGATAGATACATATTTACATAGAAAGAAAAATTATTAGATAAAAAGACTAAGATAGATAGATAGATAGATACATCGATAGATAGATATGAATACGCTAAGATATAAGGAAAGAGACAGACAGATAGATAGATAGGTAGATAGATAGATAGATAGATAGATAGATAAATAGATCTGAAAAGGCTAATACAAGGAGATAAATAGGTAGATATATAGGTAGATAGACGGATGGATAGATATAAATATGCTAAGATACAAGGAGATAGATAGATAGATAGATAGATAGATAGATAGATAGATATGAATAGGCTGATACAAGGAGATAGATAGATAGGCTGATAGATAGGTAGATAGATGGATAGATATGAATAAGCTGATACAAGGAGATGGATAGATAGGTTGATAGATAGGTAGATAGATTGATGGATTGATTGATATTAATAGGCTAAGATACAAGGAGATAGATAGATAGATAGATAGATAGATAGATAGATAGATAGATTCGAACATTGTGAGTTAAGTGAACATATTTGATGAGCATTGATTTTATATGCAGGTAATTAGATTCCTTAACATTTATGTTTGTTTTCCATCGTGTTCTATGTTTCCTATTATTAACTAATTGGCGGAAATTGTTTGCCTTTTTATTTAATTATTTTACTCTGATCGCCATTTTGCAATTACAATTCAGCCTCGAAATCACATTTTTGTTGCTGTTTATTCTGTCTCGACACAACACTCTTCCTGTCCCGCGCTTTCTTGTTTTGTTTTTAACTCGCTTTGACACTCCTCGTCAAATGCAGAAAAAGCCAGCAGAAGCCACGGTCTCTTGAGCCCTCGAAAATCATGAATTACAATTAGAGCCAATCAAACATCGTGCGGTTATACTGATTGCTTAGCTAAATGTCGCCCTGGATGTTGACTTGTACAAGGGTATTCGTTGACATGTAGTTTGTTCTTTTTCAAAAATGGCGCTACTTTTCCCTTTGGTAGCGGAGAAATATTGTTTGTTTTTTTCGGTTTTTTTTTTTTTTTTTGGTTTGTTTTGTTTTACGGCATATCAACCTCAGTGGGTCATTTAATGCCAATAAAGTTTTGAAATAAATCAATTCTTAATGGATAATACAATTTTTTTATAAATACATTTTTCTATTTAACCCATAGATGGGACCCTAACAGGTACTACCACTCCGGGTCAAAGTGGACCAGGGAGCAATGGTGATGAAGGGGTGCTCCACATTCCCCAAACCTCCAGAACTGGAACCTCACCATCAGATAGAGTTTAACGTCATTCCCAGGACATGTAGACCTGCAGCCACCGCCTTCTAGCACCCATATGATAAAAAGGGGTTGGGGCTTGCCATAAGGGCAATAGGGTTGGGGCAATCATATAGATTGCTAGGGTTTGACGTGACCAGTCGATTGATCGGAGGGGGCCTCTCCGACCGCCTGTCTAGCCCAAGATAGGGCCAAAGTGGAGTGTTGCATGTCATGAACTGCTCATCCACCTGGGCTCTATGCTTAAGCATCACGGGTCGCCACCCACGGCCAACAGGTGGCCCCATTGGGGGAGTCTTACCCCTCTGCAGAGGTGCAGTCGGTGCATTCTAACGCCCCAGCCGACAGGGCGGGGAGAAATATTTACATTAGGAATAAATACATATACACATACATATACACAAAACAAAATAAAAAATAAATGTGCGGTTATCTGCCCTTGTTTAATAAGATTCTCTAGCCCCAGGAACAACAAAATGATTCTTTACCAAGGATTTCTGCTGGACAAGTGCTCTTGCTTGGAGCCTAAAGTATGGCCCATAAAATCGTAACAGAAATACCCTTGGAAAAGGAACCTCTTCATCCCATAGCTATGGTATAAATAGTACCACTACGGTTCTTCCACAAGGATAGATTTGGAATTAAATAAATCACGAAGGTTAATATGCATATTTACCAGTCTTTTCCAAATAATAATTAAAGGTTTTTATGTGACAACGAATCAAAATGTTAAAAACTGAAACTATCAGATTTGGAATGTTGTAGAAAAAGCAGAATTAACATTAATGAATCTTTAATTAATCTTTTGTATATATATATATATATATATATATATATATATATATTATATATATATATATAAGTTTTGTTGAATTGAACAGACAAATCCTGTCTGACAAGTCTTTCATTGATCCGTTCCAATCTTCGGGCCATCCTTCTGGTGTCAGGGTGGAACTGGTATAACAGTCCACCGAAGTTTTCAACACTAGCGCTTTCGGCAATACACTTTGCCATCCTCAGGTGGGAAACGATGGAATAGTTTTCATGTCTCGTTTTTAACGAGAACGAGTAGTAGCAAGGAATTAGTGGGAGGTAATATCAATTTGTAGTGGGAGGTTTTTGGAATGGTAGTAGTTTGAACAAAGCAGTGATGATTTTTTGGAGGGGGCACAGGTTGTGATAAGGGGAGGGGGAATAATGGAAGTAATGTAGGCAGAAAATTATAAGCATTTTAATATATGTTGACTTACTTCAAAGTTTATTTTGTTCAGGGTAGGTTTTTTTTTGTTTTATATATAAAGCTTCAATTATTTGAAGTTTTTGTTCAAACAAAAGAAAAAATGCTGCCAAAATACACTTATATATATATATATATATATACCAACTCCTCAACATGTGCAGAATGTGACACAAGGCCAGTTTCTTTTGCGAAGTTTAACAGGTTTCAATTCGGATATTTCTTTTTCCTAGTCTGGTTGCCTGACCAAGGTTAAAGATTCAAGTCAGTCCTACTATTTATCCATAACTAGAAAGGGAATAATTGGGTTCGTATTTTTACCATGGGTGTTAGCGCTATGGGAAATGCAAACAGCCTCGTCCAGGATTTGAACACGTCTCACCGTGTCCATATCCCTCGACGGTAGCCATTATACCATGCACCTTTACGAAGTTTAATATCCCATTGAGAAAAAAACTAAACAAAACTGTGTGACTTTAGAAATATCT
Source organism: Doryteuthis pealeii (assembly GCA_023376005.1). Lineage (NCBI taxonomy): Eukaryota > Metazoa > Mollusca > Cephalopoda > Myopsida > Loliginidae > Doryteuthis > Doryteuthis pealeii. The sequence goes on along the minus strand of CM042142.1, from coordinate 86,013,801 downwards.
ACGTATAAATACAATATATAAATCGATTGATGTGTTTTCACTACAATATCTAAGCTTATAAAAGTGTTTCCATACTGTCATTATTGCCATGGTGGTATCATTTGATATCTTAGGGCTGGTGAGGAGTAAAGTTGGAGGAGGTAATTATTACTTTTATCGTATTTTTAGCGCGAAGTCAATCAATAACTTTACGGCGTTTTATTTTCTTGCAAACTTAACTGTGATCCAGTCAATGTGAAGATTCTTTAGTATTTATAGGGAACAACACCATTGTTAACCCATAGGGTCCTTAAATGCTCAATAAAATCTTTTAGATAAGAATAATTATTTATGTATATTTATCCAACCTACTCCGAAGGATGAAATATAAAGTCAATTCTAAAGCTGTAATAAAAGACAAGATAATTACTTTAAACTAAAAAAAAAAAACTAAACCAATATGTGAGACGTTTGAAATATCTACGTATACATACAATATATAAATCAATTGATGTGTTTTTTACTGCAATAGCGTATGAAAGTGTTTCCATAATCTTGCTATTGCCATGGCGGTATCACGTGATATCTTGGGGCTGGTGAGGGAAAAAGCTGGATGAGGTAATTATTGCCTTTATCGTATTCTTTAGCGCGTAGACAATCAATAATTCTTCTGCTTCTTATTTACTTGCAAATATTTTTGGAAATTATTGAAGATTTTCAAGATTCGTAGATGTAAGACACCATTTTGGAAGAATTTGAAAATCAATAGCTTATCTTCTATTAGAAAAAGATTGTCATGCTAAACTTCTTTTTTTTCTTACTGGAAGCGAGAATTTCTGTAGTTGGTTGGTTGGCTGGTTGGTTGGTTGGTTGGTTGGTGTCACGGCTTGTTAACCCTTGGGTTATTTTGTGCCGAAGACGTTTTTTTGTTTTATTCGTTTTTGTGGTATACACTTTTTAAAACTAATTTTAAACACATTTTTTAAATTCACTATTTGATCTATTTAAGCAATAGATGAGACGCTAACAGGTACTAACACTCTAGGTCAGAGTGGACCTGGGAGTAATGGCAATCTGGTTAGTCCAACTCCCAACCAGAATTTGAACCTCGCCACTAGATGCAATTTAACATTTTTTAATGTTTTTGGTTGCTTCCGTGGCGTTATGATCCAGTTCAAACTAATATAGCATATGTTCCCGATTTTTTACTCCATTGTATTTTCCTATGTGGATTTTTCTCAAATCATACACAGAATAAAGCAATGCACACGTTTCAGCACAACAACTACTACAATACCACCAACCACAGCAGACTTGAAATGCTTCGGACATGTGATACATTCACCACAAACAAGCACATAACAAAATATTGCAAAATATTTTGTTTGTTTGTTTTACGGCATATCAACCTCGGTTGGTCATTTAATGCCGACAAAGTTTTGAAAAGAGATTTATTCTTTATGAGTACTCAATTTTTTAAAACACATTTTTCTACTTAACTCATAGATGGGACCCTAACACGTACTACCACTCCGAGTGAGATTGGACTTGGAAGTAATGGTGATGAAGGGGTACACCACATTCCCAGAGCTCCATAATTGGAACTTTACCATTAGATAGAGTCTAGCGTCATACCCTCAGCCACCGCCTTCTAACACATATATATAATAAAAAGGGTTGGGGCTTGCCATAAGGGCAATAGGGTTGGGGAAATCATATAAGTTCTAGAGCTTGATGTGATCAGCCGATTGATCTAAGGGGGCCTCCGACTTCCCGTCCAACATAAGTAAGGGTCTAAATGAAGTTTTGCATGTCATGGACTGCTCATCCATCAGGATTCCTTCCTTAAACATCACGGGTTGCCACTCACTGTCAACAGGTGGCCCCATTGGGTTGAGTCTTACTCCTCTGCAGAGGTGCTGTCGGTGTATTCTAAAGCCCCAGCCGACAGGTCTGGGTGGTTGTAGTTGTAATGATATTGGTGTTGTATGTTGTTGTTGATGGTGGTGGTAGTGTTCATCTACTTTTTGACTATTTTTTAAACTAATGTAAACGTGGTTGAATTGGAAAGCGCCAAATAAAAATGATCAGATATTTACTAAGCTTAGCTCACCTCGTTGAAGGATGACGTAGAATACGCCGACTGCATCTCCTAAAGAGGGGAAACTTTTTGTCCATCTACCCATAACCTTTTTGAGCAATCAATTAATAAACTTCTTTTTTTACTTCAAAAAGAAAAGATCACTGCTTATCTACGGCGTGGTCAATTATTTTTATAACTAAAATGTCTTGTACACAGCTGAACAAGTTATGATTAGACGCAACAGGAGCCAGGAGACTTCGGCTTAAAGGAACAAAGAGAGTTCTTCAGAAAATTTGTGGTCATTCATGCAATAGGAAATAGCGACTATGTTGCTTTGTGGGTAGCCCATTACGATAGAAAAAAACCGCACATCTAACATAATAATAAACTGAAACACTATCTCTAATAATAACTTTGGTCCCTTATATCATTTTAATGCCATTTAGAATAACCCACCACCCGCTTTCATTGCCTTCGACGAATTGACTATATGATCTACTGCAAGGGTCAGAATACACAGAACGAAGGTCTATATCACGAGATATGTGATTTGCTCACAAGCAAGCTACCATGTTGTGACTGAATACGCTGACTGTATCCCCTAGAGAGGTAAGACCATTCTCTACCCGCAAAAACGGGTCTTGGGTGTGGCACTAAAATGCATTTGAGGTTTAGGGTCTAGTTATGGTGATCTGGGAAAGATCGGTGCCCTCTTCATTGCCATTACTCCGGTCTATGGATCTAATAGACCTGTTCGAAAATTATTCGTATTCGATAGGACCGTATGCAAAATAAAACTATTAAGAAACAAATACACACAAAATGTAAGTATGAACCAACAATGAATGAACCTCTAGGCATCAAATAATCCTCGACAGGTTGAATGATGTTAAGATCAATCAAGGCCAGAAATATGCATGACTCAGTGAGAATCAAACTCACTGTTAGACAAGTTTTGTTGAACTTCGCTTAGAAATTGACCTTGTGTCACATCCTGCTTTTGCGAAGGGTTTGGTAAATACATAGGGAAATACAAGCACAAACACGTACATATATTTATATATACTAGCAGGACCGCAGTAAGATTGTTATTACAACGTTTCATGTGTTTACTTAAGAGCTATTTGCAAAATACTTGAATATGTAAAAAGTATAATAATCTTGATTTAGCTCGCTCACACTCTCTCTCAAAAAGGGGGGGGGGTAAAATATTTACATTGATTTGCGGATAAAAATTAGTGGGGAGTCGTTTAAAATATCTACATTAATTTGCCGATAACAAGTGACAAAAACACGACTCGGAAAATATATAAGTTGGGCCGGAAAACAAAATATGATCCGCAATTCACAATATTTCATTTTTAGAATTGGGTGAAATAAAATGGGAAAAATAACAAATCTGTGATTAAGCAACACCAGAAAATCTGCACTTAGATTTTTGAATTGCATCTTGACCGATTTGAACGGTGTCATTTTTAACCAGAGGGTGTTGCACGATGATAACGGACGGAAGATTTAGGAATAAGGGTATTAATATATAGATGTCACGCTGAAAGCACCGGTTCCAGCTTGGTAAGTAGCAAGACATACTTAATTGTGTGACCACTTAAGCAATAGCAGGCACTATAAGCAACCTGAGTTCTTTATTCATCAAAATGATTTGGATGGATAATTTTACGGCCTATCAAACCTTTGGATTATCTTATGCCGAAGACGTCTTGTTTTATTCATTCTTGTTGGGCATTCATTTTTTTTTTGCTCTATTCTTTTATCTATTTAACCCATAGATGGGACCTTAACAGGTACTACCCCTCCAGGTCCCAGTGGACCTGGGAGTAATGACGATGAAGAGGTACTCCACATTCCCCAGAACCCCAAACTTTCAACCTCACCACTAGATTTAGTTTAATGTTATACCCAGAACACTAAGGCCATCAGCTACCACCTTCTAGCACATATATGATAAAAACGTTTGGGGTTTGCCATAAGAGCAATAACGTCAAGACAATCATATAGATGCTAGGGTTTTATGTGACCAGCCGATTGATCGAAGGGGGCGTCTCCGACCGACCGACCGTCTAGTCAAAGTAGGGACAAAGCGGAGTGTTGTAAGTTATGAAGGGCTCGGCTACCAGGATTCCACATTTAAGCATTATGGGTCGCCACCCGTGATCAACAGGAAGCCCCATTGAGAGAAGTTCACCCCTCCACAGCACTGGGCGGCCAAAATTACTTGATTCGACATTAAATGACCCGAAAAGGGTTGATATGCCGTAAAACAAAATAAGCAAATATTTATATATTGGAAGCACACTTAGCATAACGGTTACCGCCATAGGAATTGTGTGTGTGTGTGGTGTGAATGTGTGTGTGTGTATGAGAGAGAAGAGAGAGAGAGAGAGAGAGAGAGAGAGAGAGACAACTGACAAATGATTTCAACGGGGAATTATTTAAAATCCACATGAATGATTCTGATTTTTAAAGTGATCCAGAAAAAAAAATGAAAAAAAACACAGGGTGTGTTATTTTTGCTTGGTTAGGCCTTACAACAAATTCGTGCAGTTGAAATCGAGAAAAACGTCAACATTGGGCAAAGCTACGTTTGTTTGTTTTGGTTTGGGTTTTTTTTCTCCCCAAATCTCATACCGATTCAAATTTTGCAATTAAACTGGTCGCATTGATCGAAAGATTTCTATAGAGAATTTTGTGTATTCATTAAAAGTATTGCTTTTTCACTCGACAGGTCACGGCCTTTGGGTCTGAAAAAGGCTTTCTGCTATCACTTGGCAAATACTTTGAAAAGCAAGAAATCCCCCCAATGATTTGTCGCTAGTGAAAAAAAAAATAATGATGTTGGCGCCAAAAAATAAGATGTTGGCGCCAATTTTGTATTGTCTCCCTTCCCCTCCCTGTCCCTGTCCGCTCCTTTCTTCATTATTTGTTTTTCGAATCGAACCGAGTAATTAGTCAAGAAAAGCAGAATATATCTGTACATAAATATTCATCGATATACTCTGGCTACTGTTCCCACCTCGGAGGCTTGCTTCGCGAAACGGTTATCGTTGTAGGAAATGGAATTGGCTGCTTGTAGGTCGCCTACGAATTATATGTGAAGTGTAGTTAAATTTTGAATTGAAGTTCGTTGAATATTCAAAATCTGGTGGGGGAGCATAAATGGAAAGTTACCGCTAGCCGTTATAGTTATTATTGGCAGGTAATAACCTTTACTTGATCCCCACCCCGAAACCAGCCAATAGAAAGGCCTGTGAAAGAAAATAGGTTTAGTTGTTAGATTTCGGTAGTCAGTCAGCGGGAGCAGACGTTAGGGCCCTCGCTCCTAAGATGCCGACCTCTCACCGGGTGGTTAGAACCCTTTTGGTCTGTGGGTTCTTAATAAAGTCTATAAAAAAACAATAAAGTCTTATTTCCTTATTAACAAAGGAATGAGAAGACACCCAGCCCTGGAAGAAATCAACTCAGAGGAAGATAGCAACCGACGAAGTGGAACAAGCAGAAAAATAAGAACTCACCATCTCATCTCTCTCTCTCTCTCTCTCTCTCTCTCTCTCTCTCTCTCTCTCTCTCTCTCTCTCTCTCTCTCTCTCCAATTATATACACAATATGTGTATAGGGGTATATAACATCCGCGGCCAGAGTTCAAATCCAGCGCTTAGCGCTCATGATCTTGGAAAGATATGTGCTGTGACTGCGTTTATCTGAGTTTATCAAACATTAAATCTGGAAAAGGTTAACAAAAATGGGTTCATTACCTTTTGGTACAGGGAAAAATAATAGAAAGTAGCAGGACCTCTGTTAAGTATCTGGTCGCATCCTTCGTGCCAATAAGACAACGTTCAATGAGAATCCAAGTTCAATGACATAAGCTCAGATGGGTCTATTAATACAGCACTAAATATATGATAATTAATTATTACAACGTTTGATATGACCTTAAGAGCTATTGCGAAATAGTTCAATATGTAAATAGTATAATAAACTTGATTTAACTCTTTCTCACTCTTTTTTTTCTTTCTTTCCTTCTTTTAATCTTTTCACTATGTTCAATTGAAACAGATTATCGTTATCACTTCCGCGCGCTCATCCCTTCTCCCTAGCTTTCCCCTACTCCCTTTCTTTCTTTCTTAATATATTTTTCTGTATCGGTGTGGTACAGAAAAATTTCCTTCCCTTTCTTTCTTTATTATAAAAACGGAATGATCCGTTATTTAGCTGAGGTGACGACACTCATAAGAAATATCAGTTAACCAAGATTTACAATTTTGCATTTCGTACTTGGACGATTTGGACCATCTGATTTTTAACTAGAGGGTGTTTGCTGCAAGACAATAACGGTCGGAAGATTTATGAACAGGAGTATTATTATATAGATAGTATCAAACGCGTAGTTTTTCAACAAGTAGTAGTGGCTACTCTGTTAGCAAGACTAGCTACCGACAATACCTTCATGTAGTCGGTATTTTTATGTCTTTCGTTGGACGAGTCCAACTTTCTTGTAAGAAAAATATCCTTGCTTACAACACTATGAGTCCATCTGTTCTCGTTCCAACCCTTTTTATGATATATGTGCTAGAAGGTTGTGGCTGTAAATCTTAGTGTCTTGGGTACCGCATTAAACTATATCTAGTCATGAGGTTCCAATTCTAGAGCTTTGGGTTGTGTGGGGGACCTTTTAATTGCCATTATTTCCAGGTCCATCCGAACCCGAAGAAGTAGTACCAGTTAGGATCTCATCTATGGGTTAAATAGATTAAAAAAAAATAAGTTGTAAAAATGTGTTTAAAATAAATGAGTTTTAAAAATTGAATACCCAACAAGAATGAATAAAATAAAAACGCTGTCGGCATAAAACAACCTAAGTGTTAACATGCCGTAAAAACCAACAAACCAACCAACATACCTCCTTTAGTCACAATCGAAACCATTATAAGATTTATTTCCGTGCTAAATTTAACCGTACGGCAGTTGGCGCACGCGCAGTGGTTCCCGTTTATTTTTGTGAATTCCATTTCAAAGTCGATCCCAATGAAGTATTGTATTTAAATTGGACGAAGACCAGTGCAAAGGAAATGAATTAAAAGCCTAAGAAATGGCGGAATTTGATGGATGTGACGAGCATAAAAGAGATTGGAATTGTAAGTGAAATGAAGGGTTTAATGGGATGAGGCTTTTGCTCAAAAGAGGTTACAGTAAATTGAGACTCGAAGAATATGCAGGTGGTGGCCAGTACGGTGGTGGTCAGAGTCAGTTTAAAATTGAGACAATTCTTACTTTTTTTCCTTGTCATTTTTTTTTGTGGGGGGGGGGGTATCCGAGAGGACAAAAATGTAAAATTCCGAAATTTCGTAAAATAAATGTGCAATAATGTTTTACTTCAAAGCCGTTACTAGTGCTCTGATTATATATATATATATATATATATATATATATATATATATATTATATATATATATATATATATATATATATATATATATAATTTGTATGGTTGGCACTTGAAGAGGCAGTAGTGAGCCAACGTACAGTATTATTAGGAGACTGCTCAATATCTGTGATAGAGCGATAATGAATAAATAAAATGATAAATATATATTTTAGTATATATTTATTTGTTTCCATACAATAAATATATACTAAAATATATATTTATTATTTATTATTCATTTATATATATATATTGTGTGTGTGTGTGTGTGTGTGTGTGGTGTGTGTGTGTGTCAAAAAATTAAGAAAAAACCGGATAGGGCACAAACAACATCATTCAATTGATATTTCGCCTCGGTATGTACACGAACTTTTGCCAGAAAGTTTATTTGAGATAATGAAACTACAGTCTGTTTATATGCTGAAAGGGTAGAAGGAAGGGGAGGAGAGGTGGTGGAGGGCGGATACATCGAAAGGTGTGGGGAAAAAATAAAAAGAGAGGAAGAGTAAGTATCGACAGGGATATGATAGGTTGTGAGTTCAAAGCGGTGCCGTTAGGGTAAATGAAAGTTAGATGTGGAGGAAGGCACCGGAGACTAGTTGGTGTCTGTTTTTAATTTGTTTATGCTTTATCCGTTTTTCCTCAATTTTTATCACATTTTGTTGGATTTACCCAATCCGTTACTCCTCATATATATATATATATATATATATATATATATATATATATATATAGTTTTCACTGAATTGAAAATGGTTTTAACTAAACGGAACTTGTCACTTTACCGATACATTTTCCACCCTAACTTTTGTAGCTTTTCAAACACTTTGAATTTTTTTAAAAATTCTTTAGATACAATATCCCTCTCTCTCTCTCTCTCTCTCTCTCTCTCTCTCTCTCTCTCTCTCTCTCTCTCTCTCTCTCTCTCTAAATATCTACGCAGGAAACCCTTCTTTCTGGTAGGGAGTGACTTTAACCCATACGGACAGCCGTCAAGGCATTCGCTAAAGCCGGTGGTTACTGTGATCTTCCAACATTTCTTTTGACTCTGTCTTCAAACGAGTTGACCAAGAATACATTTCATCGTTAGTGGCCCAAAATGAGAGTTGCCAACCTGAAAAATAAAACGTGTCTCATTATTTTCTCGTGTGCATATCTATGCGAATGTTTGTTAGCCCGGAAATATCCTCATGCATCAAATGGATATAGTCTGTTAGCGGAAAACAGGAAGAAATTATCCATAAAAGGTGGATTAATTTAGCAACGCTTGTTAAATTTGGCGCGAAAGTAATTTTGGCTCGCATCCAATATTGGATCATTGTCTGTGGCTTCAAGAAGAGTCGCATTTTTCAACGTGTCTCCAAGGCAGACATGCTGGTTTACAGGCCTATTAGAAAGTGACAAAGACGGACAATCATTTAGCAAAGGTGTAAGAATAAAATAAGAGATTACAATGTCAGAGATAAACAAACGAAGAACGTGTAATTTAGATAGATAGATAGATAGATAGACAGATACATACATACATACATACATACGTACATAGATATGAACGGATTGAGATAAATATATATAGAGAGATACATAGATAGATAGATATGAACGGATTGAGATAGAAAAATAGATAGATATGGACAGACTGAGATAGATAGATAGATAGATAGATAGATAGATATGAATAGACTGGGATAGATATTAACAAATTGAGACAGATAGATAAATAGATAGGCATGAACATACTAATAGTTAGATACATAGATATATATAAAGACTGAGATAGATAGATAGATAGATAGATAGATAGATAGATAGATATGAACAGAATCAGATAGATAGATACATAGATAGATAGATAAATAGATAGATATGAACAGACTGTAATAGATTGATAGATAGATAGATAGATGGATAGATATGAACACAGATAGATCGATCTGTTCATTTAGGACACCAATTTTATTAATGGCCGTTTTTCATGACTACCTAAACCTAAATATGTGCATTCATGGACAGAAATGTTTATAATGTTTTTAACTATAATAGTCCGTTATTTAGTAGCTTCTTTTAGACCAGTTTTGACCACTATTCTTATTATAGTAAGTTATATCTGTACTAAATATTTGAAAAGTGAGGCATTCTTCTGTACGAATATAATATTATCTTGTCATGCACAACGTCTAAGTGCTCAGCAGATCAGTTAACGTTATCTACCACTGCCATCTGTAATAGCGTGGTGAAATGATTGACCAGCTATTATAATATCGCTGATCCATTACTACTATGTATTCATTTAATTCATTTCTCTTTTCTTTTCTTTTTTTTTTTTAATTCTAAAACCATTTCTAAGAGGTGATAATCTCGGACATTTTCGGGGTGGATTCGGGCGGTTTTTGGATGTTTTGGTAGATAAAAGGTTAAATATGAGAACAAGACGGGTGGTTTATTTATAGGGGTGAGGCGTTGGGTACATTTTGGCGCGGTCTTTTTGGCACCGCCATTTTGGCACAGAACTGTTTTGGCACTTAACAATTTTGGTGATATTGGTTTGGTTGTTTTGGGTTTTACGGCATGTCAACCCATTTAGTCATTTTATACCGAAGACGTTTTTTTTTTGCCACTCATTCTTGATGGGTACTCAATTTATTTCAAGCTCATTTGTTTCTATTTAACCCATAGATGGGATCCCAACCCGCTGGGTCAGAGTGGACCTGGGAGCAATGGTGATGAAAGGGTTCTCTACATTCCATAGTCCTTCAGAACTGGAACCTCACCATCAGAGTTTATTGTCATACCCTATAAGAGTAAAACTACAAGGTTAGTACAAGGTTAAGTCCTGTCTATCACTTATACTGTTTTTCCATGATTTACAATTACCTTTTTTTAATTTCTACACTGTCGTACATAATTTATTGGCAACCTATCAATTATATAACAGTAGTCCGTTGCACTGCCCGTCGGTTGCTGTTGTTCGTTTCTCCCTATAACACAAAAATATTATTAACATTCGGATTTGGCGCTAAGACAGCTCAGAGTTAAAACAATTCAATGCGAAAACGGCGATGCCAGGATTTCAGCCCCAAAATTTCGGCGTTATATTGTCCTATTTCAGTTGTGGGCGCTTGCGTGGAACAAGCCATAGTTTTTTGATGAGTTGATAAAAGAATAATGGCAAACCAATGTACCGGATATTCCCCCGAACAATTCTTCCGAATAATTTTCTTCTGGTTTTTAATTCAGTATTTTTCCTTCTCCCCGACCCGTTGCATCAAGGATAAATAACTCAGTTTATCCTACCATATTAGTGATAGATTTACTAATATATTATAGTATGTATGTTAAATTGGTTGAAAAAATATTTTTAGTATCACGTGGCTTGTTAACAACTCTGTAGCTAGTGTCTTTGGGTATAAAACTGTTATTTTACTTTCAGACTTGATGCAAGTTTTTTGTGAGTTTTATTTATTTTTTCATCTATTTATTCATTTTTAAGGCACAAATGTATGTATCATTTCATCCATCACTCTGTAACAGATAGAATGTCGATTTTAAGCGGAGTACAGCTGGTTTGAATTAAGATTCCTTTTCTTATACTGGTTGCTTCACCAGAGGTAAATAGCAATGTCTAGCCTACTATTTACTCTAGTTTTACAATTGTTCAAATTATATTCCTCCAAACAGACATCACTTTTTCCCCCTTCTTTTAAGATGGTTGGTTGGTTGGTTGGTTGGTACGGCATTTCAAACCTTGGACGGTTACTTTAATAACAAACAATAAAACATTGAATTTGATGATAGAGTTTATTTATCTTTTTTTCAATTCTTTGGCAGTTATTAAGAACTAACAATTTTATAAAAGGAAGAAATAAATAAAACCGCACAATGCTAAGTTTTTATTTTGGTGCAAACGTCAAATTCGTTTTTTCTAGGGTGGAGGGGGCGATACGTTCACCAGATTTACCAAAATTTTACACATAACTAAACCAAATAAAAACAAAACATATAGGTTAAATGATATTATTTCACGATTCAACTAATTTTTCTCTGTCTTCACAATGTCGTGACTGGAATTGTTTGTTTTTTTTAGTCTTCATTTTTTTTTTCAGCTTCTGGAAAATGATTTCGTTTCCAGAATCAATAAACCAACGTCAATAAAGAAAAAAGAAAAGAAAAAAAAGACAAAGCCGACTAAATAGGCCGACTGAAGAGGCGGATAGAAAAAAATATTAGAACCTGCGTTTCGTGCACCAAATTCAAAAAAATAACGTCTGTGTATTGTCAAAAGCCACATCGGCACGACCCACCGCGTAAATAGTTCAAATCAGACCAATCAAAAAATTATTTATATCCGTGGATGAAAGAATATTACCTCCCGACACCGCCCGACAAAGTCCGACACCGCCCTGCAATACCTTTGAAGTAAATCTCAAAATTCTGATTACCACCGAATTGTCTAGCTTAGCCAAAATACCGTCCGAACACCTTTATCCGGAGGGCGCTAACATTTCTGGCGTCCCTCATTACCGACCAACATTCTTTTGAAGAATTGACCAACTTACAAAAGAAAATTATTTCAAATAGATCTGTTTAAGAATTAGTTTTAAAAAATCGATACAACCGTGTGAAAAAAAAGATTTCTTAAGAAATACCTACACAAACATGAACATAAAATGAACGCGATTCTCTTACCTCTAGCTACAAAATAATGGGTTAATATGCTAGTAAAATCAATCAGTCAGTCAATCAATTTATAAACAAAATATATAACGTTTTAAAGGCATTTTTAAAAGATACATGTATTCCAGTTCTTACTGGCCGGCTAACAGTGGTGTGTCCATGTGTAAGTGTCCACAACTGAACGTCACTTATGAGTTCGTCGTTATTTTTCCAGCAGTGTGATGAAAGTTTCGCCAATTAAATTGGATTGACTGATTAATTCATTTGTGTGATTTTTTCAAATGCTCCTATTGAATACGAATACTTTTTAAAGAGGTCTATTCAACCCATAGATGGTTTGATTCTCACTGGGTGTCCCATACTCCAGGCCTTGTTCAATATAGTAATTACTTAAATGCTTAGCTAGCTGGTCGTTGTTAGTGAGTTTGATTCTCACTGGGTGTCTCATATTTGCGGTAAATATTTTGTTCGCTTTTTCCTCTTTTTTAGATTTTTTATTGTAATTAAGTAACTTGTGGTAGCTTTGGAACGACCAGAACCCATTTTTCTTGTAGTACAACCTGTTGTTTTGGTAAAATGCATACCAATTCTCTCCAGAGTGGAGAAGGGTATTTGTACGTTTTCACTATTTAACATATCAAACGATATCTGGTTGTATTGCATCCCAATCAGTGCCATTCTCATAATTTTTTTCGTTAGGTTGAGTACATTTCTTCTACAATATATATATATATATATATATATATATATATATATATATATATATATACATAAAGGGAATGAGTTACCGGTAAAAATACTGGGTTTAGTCTCAATATTTGGTTGGTATAAGTATTACTCGGATAAATCAGCGTTATAACAAATATAAAGTGCTCAATACGTTAGTAGAGCGGATTTAGTATTATAGTGTGAACAGAAATAACCTACTCGAGTTTGACCATAAGGATCTTCAAGGTTACATCCACTGTATTGATAAAGATATTGATTAATTACAATTAACTGCGGGAGTCAATATTGTAATTATCTATTATTGTATAATTACAATATGGACTACACTATAATACTATATATATATATATATATATATATATATATATATATATATATAGAGAGAGAGAGAGAGAGAGAGAGAGAGTAAACTACGGACACGTGTTTCGAGGTATAACCTCTCATCAGTGCAGTTATACCATTTTAGCAGCTACCTCTGGCCGGGTTCGAGACCCGAACGAACTTACGCTCGCCAAACCTCTTACCCATACGGCCACAGTAAGCTGCCAAGTATAGCAGGCTATTTAATCGCTACATTTCTAAGCGGAAATAAATTCACCTAGAGGTCTCAAACTTTGTAAACAAAGTGAGTCTTAGCTGAACGCCGAATACGGTGATATATATATATAATATACCAAACTTGTTGGTAAATCCTCGCGGTGAGAGAAAACCCAGCAAATAGTTTGATTGTAAAAATATACTACCAAACATCACCTGGGGAGAAAAAAAAATTTGGAAAAAAGAAAAGACCAAGATAATCGTACCAACCAAAAATAATCTATTGGTACAATATTTGGCCAAAAGAAAAAAACAATTTATACGTAATATATATATATATATATATATATATATATATAGATAGATAGATAGATAGATAGATAGATATAGATATAGATATTCATACAAAACCGCCAGGAAACTAAAGCTAATAAGTAAAAAGTGCTCAATACCTAAGTAGAGCAAATAATAAAAATAAACCTAATGAGTCAGATAAACCTACTAAAAGTTTCGCTAAGTGCTCTTCAGTGCTCGAAGCTTAGCCCTGAAGAGCACTTAGCGAAGTTTATTCACTAGGTCTCCCTCCAGCTGAGTAAAGAGTAGAGCGGACTGAGTTCTTTAACCTTGGTTAGATAACCAGTCTAGGATAAAGAAAACTCTGAATTTAAAAATGTTATAAAATTTACTTTGTGTCACATCCTGCTCATGTGGTGGGGTCGTTAAGTACGTATATGAGTCGAATAGATCTATTTAGAAATCATTTCTTAGCATAAAATAAGCCTAAAGGTGTTAACATGTTAAAGTCAATCAATTCTTCTTGGCCAAATTCAGTCTACAAATTTCTTGAAAGTTTAGTTGGTTTGATTTCGTTGTTTAATGGTATATCAACCTTCATGGGTTATTTAATGTGAAATCCATCCTTTTAGAAGAACAGTAGTGGTACTATTTAACCTATAGCTTGAGAGATGGAGAGATTCATACCTTTCCAAAGATATTAGTTCGAAAATGAACGTAATAGCGCGACTGGAGTTCGAACACCGCACTATGATGTCGTAGTCCAGCATGTTAGCCACTACGCTAGCAAAATTTGGTTGACACCGAGCCTATATGTACGGACGGACGGCCGGTTGCACGGACAATTGTTGAATTACAAGATATGGCCATTATAAGTGTGAGTGACGTGGGGGTGGGGAGATGTCATAAAATCTCATTTATTCTGTTCTCGGCAATTAGATATTCGTCAATACATTGAAAACATCAAAAAGGAATCTCAGTCGAGGAAATGTTGAATTGCCAGAGGGTGATTGAATTTTCATAAGCGGTTGCTTGCTTCTATAATAATCGAAGCTTCTGGAAGAGAGATGACACTAGTCAAATGAATGTCGTCCTTCCATTCGCCATCCAAACATAGCGGATCTACAGTCGTTCCTGAATGTCAAAGTCAAGTAGCAGGAGTCAAAATCGAGAGCGAACAATTATTCTACAAACACAACTGATCTTATAAAAGGGAAAAAAGCAAACAAGACAAAACTGTATGTTTTGATATATTCTAAAGGTCATGGATACTATAACAAAAACTGAGTATAAGAAAAACTAAGCTTTCATAGTTTTTATATTATATACCTCTAATTTATTAAGAGCGTCCCATTCTGGAGTAATTGTTAGCAAGCTAGTGTCGCAAACCCATTACTACTAAATAGCAAGTTCGAATCTTGCTGGATGCCCCATATTACAACCTTGTATCACATCCCACCTGTGGCAAACGGGTTTGGTAGAAAGAGCGCCTTATTCATGTGTAAGGTTTAGGAAGCTATTCTTTCATACCAATTACTTCAAGAAATATCAAGAAAAAACAAAAATGGGAAGAAAAACAATTATATGGACGCTTCAAACGACAAATAGATGAGGTTGCACATGGAAAGACTTGGACATGGTTAAGAAAGGGAAACCTCAAAAGAGAAACAGAATCACTTATAATTGCTGCACAAAATAATGCCATAAGGACAAACTACATCAAAGCGAAAATTGATAAGACCCAACAGAATAGCAAATGTAGACTTTGCGGTAATAGAGATGAGACTGTTAACCATATACTCTGCGAATATAGCAAACTAGCACAACGAGAATACAAAACTAGACACGACTGGGTTGGGAAGGTGATCCACTGGGAATTATGCAAGAAATTAAATTTTGACCACACAACAAAATGGTATATGCATAAACCAGAATCTGTTATTGAGAACGAAACGCACAAAATTCTCTGGGACTTTGAAATTAAAACGGATCACCTTATCCCAGCAAGAAGACCAGACCTAGTGTTGATTAACAAAAATGAAAGAACTTGTCAACTGGCGGATTTTGCAGTGCCAGCGGATCACAGGGTGAAGTTAAAGGAAAATGAAAAAATTGACAAATATCTGGACCTTGCCAGAGAACTGAAAAAGTTATGGAATATGAAAGTGAAAGTTATACCAATTGTAGTTGGTGCACTTGGAACAGTCCCAAAAGGATTAGAAAAGGGTTTGGAAAGTTTGGATATCAGAGGAAGAATTGAAACCATTCAGAACACTGCACTGCTGCAATCTGCCAGAATACTCAGAAGAGTCCTGGAGACCTGAGGAGACTTGCTGTCACTCAGACTCCAGTGAAAGACCATCAGCTAACACTGATGTGAAAACCCAAAAGGAATAATAATAATAATAATAATAATAATAATAATAATAATAATAATAATAATGTGATTTTGAGATACAATAGGATTCCCTAATCCCGACCAGAAGACCAGCAAACACAAAGGAAGTTGTTACCTAGTGGTTTTCGTCGTTCCGGTGAACCATAGAGTAAAGATGAAAGAAAGCGAAAAGATAAACAAATACTTAGACCTTGCCAGAGATGTGTTTAAAAAAAACATCATATGGAAGATGAGGTGACAATGGTGTGTATTGTAGTTGATGCTCTTGGAACGGTCTCCAAAGCTTTGTGTGTCCTGGGTATCTTGTTAAACTGTATCTAATGGTGAGGTTCCAATTTGGAGCCTTGAAGAGCGTAGAATACCCCATTCATTGCTATTACTCCCATGTTCACTCTGACACAGAGTGATATTACTTGTTAAGATTCCATGTATGGGTCAAATAGTTTTTAAAAAAAAAAGAGTTTACAAAAAATGTGTTTAAAAAACTGAGTTTGAAAAAAATTGAATAAATGTTGTATAGCCTGCTGCAGGACTTCAATGAAACCACAGACACGTGTATATAAAAATATGACCCGTCTTTATTTTTTTCGGTTTGTGGGTGGTGAGGGGTGCAGAGTGTTCACAATGAACATAACTGAGGAGGTTGGTGAGGGGCGCAGAGTGTTCACAATGAAATGTCCGAGGGAGTTGGTGACGGGAGGCGACGAGGTTATGCTCACAGCTGACTCGAAGCAGACTGAATGCCCTTCGAAATTCACTAACCTTTATATACGATAAATATGCACACG
>CM042142.1:85989376-85994376 GCA_023376005.1 Doryteuthis pealeii | reverse complement strand
TAGGCATCCGAGAATCTTCTGAATATTCTAGCTGATCTTAACAATACTGTTGATCGGATAGTCTCGATTCCTCATCAGATTTACAATTCCACCAGATTATTTTCCAAATCTTGGGAACCATTCCAAGGCCCCCAATTATAATTGTTACTTTACCTTCATTTTCCACAGTTTTTTCAGCTCTTTGACCAGTTCCAAGTATTTATCTGTCTTTTCGTTTTCTTTCACCTGCCCTCTGTGACCTTACCTGGACGGCAAAATCCACAAGATGACATGTTTTCTTCTGGGTCTGGTCTCCAAGCAGGATTAGGTAGTCCGTCTGTATCTCAAAGTTCCAAAGGTTTTTATTATTATTATTATTTCACTCCATTCGAGTTTTTCACACCTGCAGAAGCCGGTGGTTCACTGGAGGTTGGGTGACAGCAAGTCTCCTCAGGTCTCCAGGACTCTTCTGAGTATTCCAGCCGATCTCAATAATGCATTAGTCTGGATGGTCTCGATTCTTCCTCCGATTTTTAATTCATCCATACTCCTTTCCAGCCCCTTGGGGGTTGTTCCAAGGTCCCCAATCACAATCGGCACGACCTTAACCCTCATGTTCCACAGTTTTCTTAGTTCTCTGGCAAGATCTAAGTATTTGTCAATCTTTTCGTTTTCTTTCATTTTCACTCTGTGATCGGCCGGGACGGCAAAGTCCACTATTATTATTATTATTATTATTATTATTATTATTATTATTATACTTCTTGTATGTTTTCTCACCAGTTATGGTGTTTTCATTGAAGTCTGGGTGACAGCAAGTTTCCTACGGTCTCCAGGACTCTTCTCAATATTCTAGCTGATGTTAACGGTTCTGTGGTCTGGATTGACTCGATTCTTCCTCTGATAAGTTACCCCAGTCTCTTTTCCAGGTCTTTCGGATCGTTTCAAAGGTAAAAACTATAATTGATATCATAGTTATCTTCATATTTCACATCTATTTCATCCCTCCAACAAGATCCAAATATTTCTCTATGTTATTGGTTCTTTAATTTTCACTCTATTGTCTCTCCGGGCCCCAGACAGATATACAGGCTAAACCCAATTATTATAGACCCAATTCCACCGACTTTGAATGTAGTAAGTTATGAAATTTCTAATACAGAAGTACATTGGCTTACGATCACCCCTACTTGCGAGTTTCCGAATTACGAGCGGCCACTAGATTGATTTTTTCCTAGTGTAGTTAGTTAGAATTTCATGTACGAGCGAGCTTCAGATACGCTTAAGTTTATTGAAAACATTTAAGTTTTCAAATTTATTAAACCAAAGAAAAATATGATTTTTAAAAGAACAAAATTTAAAACCTAAACAAAAAAGAACCACATTCTATTTTATCATGTTTTAATAATGTTATTTTTATTATTAAAAAAAACGTAACAAAAAATTTGGATTCTAATTTTTGTGGGGGCTGAAAATGGTTCTTCAGTTTATTTCAATGGAGAAAATTCTTTTGATATACGAGGAAATTGAATTACAAGTGAAACGAATTAAACTCCAAAGTCAAAGTACCATTGTAGGTCGACAAAGTTCATTTAACCTTCCATAGAACTTAGGAAAGTCAAACTTGATGACTTGAATCTGTATCAGTGTGATATACAAGCAAATTCGTTAAAGCTGAAATGCAATCTTTTTTTCCCAATATCAAAGAAATGTAATCAGTTTTCTGTATTGTTAGACAACAGATTGTCTCCTACATGGAATTATTGTTGGTATGTGATTGAAACTGACGCCAGAAAACAGACATCATCTCTAATTATTACAGAAAAGTAGAATAATTAGTGGGCATATGCCAATAAGATATTCATTAATAAACAAAGAGAAGGGCGTTGCCGCCGACTGGCTTCAAAGTGACGAAAACTCAAACCGATTCAATAAAAATATATCAAAATATAAAACTGATTTGTATTATTTGGATTATTCGGGCTATTGTACTCATGTTCATTGATACCCTCCGGACTTCTTCAAGTGTTTCGTGTCGAACTCGGGAACTTTCTCGAACTTGGAATCCTTCTCTTTGAACTCGAGACCCTTTTTTGTCGAACTAGGAGTCAACCCAAACAAGGGAGTAACACAAGGTCGGTTTTAAGTCGAGTCACTTCTAGAAAATGATCCTCCCGGTATGGCGGTGTCAAAAATTATCCATGCTTATTGGACATTCCTCCTTCGGGGATCATCTCAGGAATAGCCGGACACTAAGCCTATCCATCTGATTCAGATGAGTATGTAGTTGTTGCATGCGAGGGATAGACCGAAGGAACTGGATATTGACAAATATATACCTTCCCAACCAAAAAGGCCAAGAAGCTTTTTATTCAACTCTTAACGATGCCAGAATATGACACAAGGTTGGTTTTAATATGGTGTACCCCCAGGAAGCAACCACCCAATGAAGTGGTTTTAAAAATAGCTAAAATTCCATCGACATCCCTTTCATGGGCGCCTCAGGCACCTGGCAATAAACTGTATAAACAAATTACTATATATATTTACCAATCCCTCTGCACAAGCATGATGTGACACAAAGTCAATTTCTTTAGCAGAATTTAACAGGTTTGAATTTTCCTTCTCCTGGACTGGTTACCTAACCATGTTAAAGAGCCCAGTCTGCCCAGCTATTTATCCATTGCTGGAGGGAGAATTGGATTCATACCTTTCCCAAGGGTATTAGCGCCATGTGAAGTGCAAACAGTTTCGTCCATGAATTGAACTCGGGTCGACGAGTCCATTTCATACGACACGCACCTTCATTACTATATGATACGGGAAGATTCAGTTCCAACTAAAAGGAAGTTGACAACCTCACACGCCCAGATAGCACACATGGTAGCAACGTATGTACACCTCAGCTTAATTAAAATTAACAGCGCAGGCTGTTAATCTACCTTGATTAATACTTCCCAGACGATGACGTAAAAATTTGCTCACCGTTCAATCAAACCTGTAAATCAATTCCCAGTGAAATGATTCCGTATGTTTACAACAAAGACAAAATAAGACATACACAGAAGAATAGCAAGTAGCCTCCTCAAGGCGAAATGAAAAGCGAGTTTGAATCTCACTGAGGACGTACCCTATATCACCTCCTCGTTGTCCTAGATTTACGATTGGGTAGCGATGAAATGGTCAAAACAAAAAAAAATACCGGTGAAGATCAATGTCTATTCACAATCGAAAGCAATTATTATGAATGAAGCTAGTTACGAACTAAACGCTCCTAATGCCATTTAGTGACTGTTGCGAGAGTATATCTCGAAGATATGCTTCGTAGTATCAACTACTGGTTGACATTGGATTACAGATTATATTGGTGTATCTAATATACATAACACCTCCTTGAATCTGAGAGGTCACATGCCCATTGTTACTATGGTGCTTCTGATTATTCTCGGTGATCTGTATTTTTCTTTGTATTCTTTGTTTACTCTTGAGGAGGTGTATCTAATTTACATAGAATATTACACATCCCTAAACTTGAGGTCGTATGCTCATTGTCACTTTTTTGCTTCTTTTGATTATTCTCAGGGATCTGTGTTTTTCTTCGTATTCTTTGTTTTGTCTTATATTATGGTATATCTAATTTACATAGGATACTACACATCCCTGAACGTGTGAGGTCGTATATCCATTGTCACTTTGTGCTTCTTTTGACTAATCTCGGGGATTTGTGTTTTTCTTCGTATCTTTCTTGGTTTCTTCTTATATCGGTGAATCTAATTTACATACGATACTACAGTGAAAAGATCAAGGAATTTCAGGGTGATCCCAAAAATGCTGCTGTAGCAGTTTTTAATTCTATTGAATTTTAAGATGGTTAGCTTTAATTAAAAATCGTGACCACTGTATAACGATCGGTGAACCGTTAAATTGCATTTTAATTCGCATCAAATTTTTCTTGTAAGGTTTTCACTAGTTGAATGAATTGATCAACAATGTTGAAAGGAGATATTTCCTTTTGATTTTTTTGTTATTTTGTTTTCTTTTTTTTTTTTTTTTTTTTTTTTCTTTTTGTTGTTGTTGTTTTTTGTTGGTTTTTTTTGGGTTTTTTATTTATTTTATTTTTGTTTTGTTTTTTGGAGGAGGATTGGAGGGAGGTTCAGGAGTCGATTTTATTTTTCTTAATTCATAATCCAAAAATAATACGTTTCTTATAAGATTTTAAATTGCTAGGAAGAATTTTATGAATGCGTTGAATTTTCATTCATTCATTCTTTTCTACTACAACCACTGAATGATGTTTGATCATTGAATTTTCTTTAAATAGAGAATATTTGAGATTCACAATGAATGAAGATGAGCCCTTCATATATAAATCGCTGAAACTGAAATTCATATAATTTTTCTTTCTTTTGTTCATTTATTCTTTTTTTTCTTTGTTTATTTCGTTCTTTTTCTTTCTTTCCTTCTTTCTTTCTTTTTCTTTTCATTCTTTTTCTTCATTTTTCCCTTTTTCCTTCTTTCTTTCGGTCTTTCTTTTAACTTTTCGTTTTGTTTTTTGTTTTTTTCATTTTTTCATCATATCTTTCGGTTTTTTTTTGGTTTTTTTTCGTTCTTCTTCTTTCTTTCGTTCGTTCTTTTCATTGTTCTTTCTTTTTTTTTGCTTCGTACCTTTAGTTCTTACTTTCTTTCTTTCGTTCTTTCTTTCTCTCTTTTTTCTTTCGTTCTTTCTTTCTTCCCTTTTTTCTTTTTGTCAGTCTTCCTTTCGTTCTCACTTTTCGTCTTTCTTTCGTTTTTCCTTTCTTTTTTTTTTTTTTTTCTTTCCTTTTTCTTTCTTTCCTTCTTTCTTTCCTACTTCCTTCCTTTCTTTTTTCCTTTCTTTCTAATTTTCAAAGTCGGCTGGAATGGCTTTCTTATTAACGATAGTGAATGAAAAGTAAAATGCGTTTGGCGCAAAGATTTCAAGGAACGTTAATAGATTCAGAAATCGAATTAAATTATTCATTCAAAGAGAAGACGTCGATAGA
>CM042142.1:85959376-85986876 GCA_023376005.1 Doryteuthis pealeii | reverse complement strand
ATTTTCCCATGCACATACTTTTTTGTTTTTATTTTGTTTTTGTTTTGTTTTTGTGTGCGTGTGCTTTTTATTGTTTTTATTTTTTAAACAATTATTTAGATTTCTTTCACTTATTTTCCCCTGTGTATAAAACTTTATAAACAAAATTGCTAAAATATCGATCAAAAACATAATTTCTTTTAAACTAAACAAGAAAGCTGTTTTTATCGCTTACAACATAGAAATTCGTTTTTGCAAGTAACCCTTATTGTGCAGGGAAACGCATGACATGATGCTCCAACACTTTGTAAGTAATGGTAACTTTCCCTATGACATCTTCCTGTTTTTTTTTGGGGGGGGGGTAAATACGGTCGGGATAATAATATAGTTGCTAGGGCTTGACTGTAACGTGATTAAATGGTCTATAGAAAATTTAAATTGGAAAAAAAACGGTACTGAAATTTCTGGGTAAAGAGAAAGAAAGAAAAAGAAAAGAAAGTTTTTAGCGACTAAGATTCTAATTGCACTTAATATATGTCACCGGTCAATTAAAAAAAACGGAAGTCACAAAAATGTACAGAAGAGAGGAAATTGAGATGTCCCTTCTCCCACCCCGGGACGACAAGCAGAAGTAAGGGGACTTATCCTCTTTCGCTGGGTGTCTCACAAGGATTTTTCGTGCTTCGTTACGGGGGTGTTTTAACTAGCCTCGTAAGTTGCGAGATAGGGGTAAAGAATGGAATTTATGATAGAAAGGATTAACCTCCTCTTTCCCTCTTTCACAGGAAAGACCACACGGAGCGAGTGAGAAATAAACAACCCTTTCTGCCCATCTGCAACCCACTATTCTTTTGTATGCTGTTTGTATGCTGTTGAATGATGTTGCTTGTGATCTATTAGCAGACCGGCCTACCACAATACTACGTAAGCCTTTAGTGGCGCCGTGACTACGCTACATTGACATGACACGTCTAGCTCAAGTACGAGCTGAAGTGGTGTGTTGCATGTCACGGAACCACTTAGTACCCCTGGTCACAAACCGCTCTGACACCACAATCCTGTACTCGTGCATTACGGTTCGCCACATTCGGACAACAGATGGCTCAATTGAAGGGTTCTTACCCCTCCGCAGTGGTGAACTTAGCGTATTCTATCGTCTCAGTCGACACGGCCTGAAGAAATGGATGTTTTAAGTAACCCTTCATTTTCAGGGAAACGCATAACACGGTGCCCCAACAGCTTTGTAAGTTATGGTAATGTTTTCTATGCACATGTTTTTGGGGGTGATTTTCTTTTAATGAAAACAAAAACAATTATTTTGATTTCTTTCATTTATTTTCCCATGTCTGTAAAACTTTATGAACCAAAATTGCTAAAATATCAATAAAAATATAGTTTCATCTAAACTAAACAAGAAAGCTGTTTTTATCTCTATAGAACATAGAAATTGATGTTCGTAAGTTACCCTTATTGCCCAGGGAAACGCATGCCATGGTGTCTTAACGACTTCGTAAGTTATGATAAATTTTCCCATGCACATACTTCTTTGTCTTTTTTTTTTCTTTCTTGTTTGGTTGGTTGTTTTCTTTTATTAAAAAAAAACAATTATTTAGATTTCTTTCACTTCGTTTCCCATGTCAGTAAAACTTTATGAAGCAAAGTCGTTGAAATATCGATCGAAAAAAATTATTTATTTTAAAACTAAACAAAAAAAAACTGTTTTTATCGCTCTCGAACATACTTCGTTCAGAGAATGACGATTAAATAAAATAAAAACTTTCTGCATCTCAGTTCAAGTAAACCAAAAACAATGAAAACATTTTATTGTAAATTGTACAAGAATAAATGTATTTTTCGTAACGATAAAAACCCGCTATGTTATGATTATTATTCCACTTAAGAAGTCAATCGCTAAAAGTCGATGCCACCATTCCATTTTTAAGTCTAATTTCACAAATATTAAATCTCTTTCAATCTCACTGTTTTATGTGTCTCGTGTTCGGATTTTATGAGAACATATTATACAAGCGATGTGTGATTTTATACGAATGTTACAATATGGATGAGCATAGCATATCATTTTGTGGACTGTAAAATTCGGCGACTGTACCTCTGCGGAAAGAGTAAGACCCACCCTCACCCCAATTGACTTACCGATTTCCCGTGATGCTTAAAGACGAAATTCTGCTGGCTGACCAGTTCATGACTTGCAATACTCCACTTTTGCCTTTTCTTGGGCTAGACCGGAGGTCGTATAGGCCCTCTCCAATCAACCGGTTGGTCATGCCAAGAACTAGTAGCTATATAGTTGTCCAGACCGTATTGCTCCTATGGCAAACCCACAACCCTTTTTATTATATATGTGCAATAAGGCAGCAGCTGAGGGTCTTAGTGATCTTTGTATGACATCTAACTGCATCTAGTGGTTAGGTTCCAGTTCTGGAGCTCTAGGGAATGCGGAGTGTCCCTTAATTGCCATTGCTCCCAGATCCACTCCGACCCGGAGTGGTAATGCCTGTTAGGGTCCCATAAATAATTTATAATATATTTTTAAAAATGAGTTTAAAGAAAAATGTAACACCCAACAAATAATGAATAAAACAAAAACTATTTTGGTATAAAATAACCCAAAAGTTGACATGCCAAAAAATCCAACCAACCAACCAACCTATCATTTTTGTAATGAAGTATAATTTAGAATTTAAATTTAAGGGTTAATGGAAAATCACCAAGACCTTAAATTGACAGGTCTTAAACCCAAAGATTGATGACAGACATCTTTTCACCCCCGGGTCACTCTGTTTGCTGGGGAAAATGTGGGGGGTTATACATTTCCCGAAGGTATTAGTCCAAAGGGCCGGTTTAGCTCAGTCGGTAAAGTACTTGACATTGAATTGAATGATTCCTGGTTCGATACTGGCCCTCGCTAACTTAGCGTATTGTTACATAATCTATGCAGTTGCATAAGATTATTGTCAATCCCTGTATTTCCAAAGGGATGGCCCTTTTCATATCACGGGCAGGACTTTCCATGGAATAGTACAGAAAGCCCGCGAAATACGTGAAGTTACGTGGGACCTGGTTGGGTCCTCAGTTTCAATTTGGGCGTCGGGCAGAGATGTTCTGCCTTAAATGGAACTCACTGCATACGCGCGCTATGTTAGTCAGATGTTTAGTTACATGAAATGTTTAGTTAAGTAAATAAAAGCTTAAGAAAATAACACGGTTTTGTGATTAATGAATGTCTTGGTAATAAGACTGATCTAGAAGAAGAAATGAGTTAAGTGCAACCGACCCCCAAGATGAAGTCCAGATGTTAGAAGAGACGCTAGAAGAACTTAAGATATCAAAGACGCCAGAAGAAGAATAGAAGTAAGTAAAGAAGGGTATACAACAGTATAAGTAGCACAGGGATCTGTGTGATAAAGTGAGGAGCTGATTGTAGATGTGTCGCTCCACATCAGATGCTAAAAACAATCTCCTTGGTCTAGCGCAATTGAAAAGGGGATAGACTCCCTCGCTGTCTGGCTGATACCAATTTTAGGCCACTCCGATGACTTTACTTTATTAGCCCAAAAGTCAATGTAATAGCGTTACTTGAGTTCTAACTCACTTACTAAGCTGTCGCTGTCTAGAAAGTTAGCAACTATTCTACTTGGACCCCCAGGTAACATGGAAGGTCCTATTCTAAGCGTATTCTAAGCCTCGCGAACAGGGAGTTATAAACTTATGGGTTTATATAAATTGATGATAAATATAAAATGTGAAGCGTTGTGCAATGGTTACCGTCGTAGAATTTTCAACGACAACAACCATTTCACGACTAGACGCGACTGTTTTCATTTCACCTAGTGGTAATACCCTTGGGAAAGGTAGGAATCCAACTATTCTCCCTCCAACTATGGATAAATAGTTAGGCGGACCTGTGCTATTTAACCTTGGTGAGATAACAAGTCTAGGAGAAAGAAAACTGGATTCAAACCTGTTAAACTCCACTTAAGAAATTGACAATGTGTCACATCCTGCACGCGCATAGTGGTTGGTAAATATATCAATATCAATATCTCTCTCTCTCTCTCTCTCTCTCTCTCTCTCTCTCTCTCTCTCTCTCTCTCCTCTCTCTCTCATTATATATATATATAATATATATATATATTGTTGTGGGGTTTTAAGGGTAAAAAAAATAAGACAAACGACTGGTAACAATGTATACAAATGTATTGAACAAAAGGAGTAGAAATGTACAGCAAAGAAAGTGGAGATTGCGTCTGACCAATATAGTTACGGGCTGACTCGCATTTGCTTCGTTGTCAAGCCACAATTGTTTCTGGTACTTATAGTAACCGTCGGCGTATTCCATTTATGTCCATAGGTTATATCACCTATAACACCCCTCCTAAAATTTCACTCCACAGGAAGCCTTAAATTTTTTTCCTCCTGGGATTTATGTTGATAAACTCCGTCGCTCTTTGTTTTCTTGAAGAATGGCGTTGTTGAGGGGCTGCTTGTGGAGCAAGCTAAATGTGTCATATATGACATTCATTACCTCCTCTTGTTCCGGGGGTCCGCTGTTAACATCCTCTGACAAGCGTTTTCTTTCATCTGTATTATGAACTCATCGTTCACTGCCTCCCGTTTTATCTCGTCAAGAGTTACTGGGAGTTCCCTCATCGTGTTGCACAGCAAAGTTTTTAAATCCCTTTCTGTTCAAACGGAAGCAATCACGGTGTCTTCCAGGGGTTCACTCTGTTTGGGTATCAATCTAGAGAGCCCATCTGTATGACAGAGTTTCTTAGATGGGAG
The DNA here is from genome assembly GCA_023376005.1 of Doryteuthis pealeii. Taxonomy (NCBI): domain Eukaryota; kingdom Metazoa; phylum Mollusca; class Cephalopoda; order Myopsida; family Loliginidae; genus Doryteuthis; species Doryteuthis pealeii. Next base: position 85,982,094 of record CM042142.1, on the reverse strand, counting down.
AAATTCCATGTTGAAATTATAATTTAGAAGGATCGTCCCCCATCTTTGCAGTCTATAAGCCGTGTGTGTAGGCAGACCTTTTTTTAGCCGAAGATGGTAAGTAAGGGCTTATGGTCTGTCTGTAATCTGAAGTGTCAACCGTGAATGTATCGGTGGAACTTAGTTACTGCAAATATTAACCCGAGTGACTCCTTTTCAATTTGGGAATAATTTCTCTCCGCTGGAAGAAGGGTTCTTAATGCGTGGGCTATGGGTTTATGTGACCCGTCCGGCATTTTGTGTAAAATGCATGTTCCGATGCCATATGAGCTGGCGTCGCTGGCAACAATAATCTCTAGGTCTAGGTTGAAGTGTGTGAGAAACAAGTCCGACGTCAAAATTTCTTTGATTTTTTTCGAATGCTCTCTGGCATTCGGGAGTCAATTGCCAGGCCTTGTCCTTTTTTAAAAGTTCATTTAGCGGGGCACGTAAATCATGCATATTAGGAATAAAAGTTTGGTAGTAATTAGCAAGTCCCAAAAACTTTGTCGTGACGAAACATTTTGGGGAGCCGGCATTTCTTTGATAGTTATAGATCGTTCTTGATCTGGCCTTCTTCCCTCTGTGTCGGTTATGTACCCGAGGTATTTTATTTTCTCTGTGAAGAAGTCGCACTTAGATTCTTTTAGTTTGAAACCGTAGTCCTGGATTCTTTTGAAAACTTGGTGGACATGTTGTTTGTGCTGCTCCATATCTTGGCTTTTTATTAAAATGTCGTCCAAGTAGGCGATTGAAAAATCGAGTCCGCCCAGCATCGTATCCATTACTTGTTGAAATATTGCTGGGGCGACCTTGATCCCAAATGCCAACCGTTCAAACTTATATAATCCCCGATGGGTATTAATACAAAGCAGTTTGGAGCTTTCTTCTTCGACGGGTATTTGTAGATAAGCGTCATTTTTGTGAACACTTCATTTGGGCTTGGTAGAGGGTAATGATAAACCTTTAGGGCAGCTTTGATCCCCGTGGAGAAATCGGTGCAAACGCGGATTTCTTTAGATTTCTTTTTTACGTAGACGGTCGGTGCAGCCCACGAGTTATATTCAATTTTTGAAAGAATGCCGGTCTTCTCCAGTCTATCCAGCTCTTTGTTGATCTGTTCTAACGAGGCAAAGGGCACATTTCTTTTCTTCTTAAATACAAGCTGGATATTATCCTATAATGCGAGTTTCGCAGTCATTTTTTTTGCAACGACCAAGAGCCCCAGAAAAAACGTCAGGAAAATTTTTTTCAGTTCTTCTATTAGTTTTTCTGACTCGGTCGTTGATTTTTTTTATTTTCTGGCAAAAAGGCTGAATTCCACAACACAAATTTTTGCATAGCATCTGTGCCGAATAAATTGTTTGTATTTTTTAGAACAAACATTTTTAATTTCTGGGTTTGCCTGTTTAAAGTTATGTTGGTGATAATTTCACCTCCGAAATCGATTTTCCCCCGTGACAGATCTGGCAATGTTTTTTTTCGTTCTTAACATCGTTGGTTTACCAAGCTTTTTCCAAGTATATGCGTTGATAATAGTTAAGTCCGACCCAAAATCTAATTGGAGTTTGACGTTTCTGCCTAAAATTTGTACTAGTACATATTTCCTTATGTTACGGCCATCTTGCTCGACTGACTTTGTCGTTTTAATGCTGCTTCTTCCGGATTTCTTTTTCCTGCAGTGAGAGGCCTTGTGCCCAACACGGTCACAACTTAGACATTTCTTGTTCCGGTAAATACAGTCCCTGTACCAATGAAGGGATCCACATCCAGAGCAAGGATTAGGGGGCAAATTGTCGTGTCTCTTCTTAGGTGAAGAAGGAGTGACTTGTTATTTGGTGGGAGGTCTGAATTGGTTTATATTATCATGCAATTTCCTAATGTGTCCTACAGCAGACTGCTCGATATTTTTTGAGTCTTGTTTCATACTGACAAACCTTTGAGAATCTTCTGTCAATTGTTGCAGAGTTAAGGTGTGCCCGTTTTCCAGCTTGTTTAATACCCTTCGTCTAATTTCAGCGTCTTTTGCTGATACTAAACCCTGGCAATAAATTAGACACTTAAAATTGTCAGAGCTTAATTCAGAAAGCTTAAAATCGTCACAGTATTTATTAACTATGGATGCGAAGGTAGTATAATCTTCGTTTTCCTTTCGAATTAAGTTCATGCACTTCCAACGTTTATGGAATAATGAAGTCTTGGGGCTAAACAATTCTGTTAAGAGATTTCTGAAAACGTTAATTCGCTGGTCTTTCGGGGCAAAATATAGTCAACAAATCTGGTGTGCTCAGTCGTCCCCAGTTTGCGTAATAGAAGGCGGACCTTTTTCGAGTTCGTCCAAGTAGCACAGTCGGTCGCATATAAGTCCTCGTATCGTCTGTAATACGATTCAAAACTTATATCTTCATATGGTGCGTAAGTAAAAGTTTCAATCGCTGTACAGATAGCATTCTGTGTAAACGCATTCTCGTTGTCTGCGTTTTATCCCCTATTCTCTATTGCTTTGACAAGTAATGCCTGTTGTTCTAATTTAATCTTTTTGTATTTCAATCAATTTTTGTTCAGTTTGTAATTGTCTTTCTTGAAATGATTGTTCAGTTTGTAATTGTCTTTCCTGGAATTGTTGTTCAGTTTGTAATTGTCTTTCCTGAATTGTTGTTCAGTTTGTAATTGTCTTTCCTGGAATTGTTGTTCAGTTTGTAATTGTCTTTCCTGGAATTGTTGTTCAGTTTGTAATTGTCTTTCCTGGAATTGTTGTCAGTTTGTAATTGTCTTTCCTGGAATTGTTTGTTCAGTTTGTAATTGTCTTTCCTGGAATTGTTTTCTTTCCTGGAATGTTTTCTGTAGCTCACTTTGCTGCTGTTCAGTTTGTAATTGTCTTTCTGGAACGTTTTTTGTAGCACAATTTGCTGCTGTTCAGTTTGTAATTGTCTTTCCTGGAACGTTTTTTGTAGCTCAATTTGCTGCTGTTGCTGGAATTTAATTATTTCTAACATTTGTGCCTTAAAATCCTCCATGTCAAATAATATGTAGAATGAACCAAAAAGTTTTTAGAGAGAGAAAACCGAATAAAAAAACCTCTTTTATGAATCTTTTATTTATTCAAGACGCTTCTCGAGATATTGTTTGTCTGGTGGAGTTTTCTTATATATATATATATATATATGTGTGTGTGTGTGTGTGTGTGTGTGTGTGTGTGTGTTTGACTTTGTTTAATGGCATATCAAACTTGGTTGGTTATTTAATACCAAATCCATCCTTATAGAACAACAGTAGTGGTACTATTTAATCATAACTGGGTTCATACTACCCCCAAGCAGAAAAGGCAGATAACAGCTGCTGAAAATCATCTCGTATAACTAGCGAAGGTTTTATTTAATTCTGTTCTGTTTTTGCTTTTTGTTGCTATTCTCAAATCTTAATTGAGACCACATATTCCAGACTAGGTTTGGTTCCTTTGTTTAATGGCATATCAATTTTCGTGGGTTATTTAATGTCAAACGCATCTTCGTAAAAGACCAGTAATTGTACTATTCAACCCATAGCTTGAAAGGAATGAGGATATTTATGCGTTTCCTAAGGGTATTAGTCTAAAATTATTTATAAAATGTATTTATATATCGTGTTCCTTAATTGCACGATCGTTATCATCTTGTAACACACTCTGGTTAAAGATATGACCGTCCAAATCGTCCACGATGAAATGCAAAATGGAAATCCTAATTATCTGGGGTTGCTTATCCGCCAAATTTTTATTTCTTATGAATGGTGTCACCTCATCTAAATAATAGAACATTCCGTTTTTGTTATAAAGAAAGAAAGTGAAGAAAAAAGACTTTCGATAGCGCGACTAGGGTTCGAACTCGCTTTCTATCATGTTACAGTGCATCACACTAGCTACTACACCATGGGGAATTCTCCAGTTCCTATGAGTGAAAAGCATCTCTCTTCTTAATGAAAAGTTAATTTCATATATCTGAAACAAAAAGTATTGAATAAATCCGATGATATTGAAATTCGTCTTAAGTGTTCTTCTCATTAATTAGGAGAGATGTAATTAATTTAACGCCACCGATATCGAAAACCTGGCAAAGAATTTTGATGAGTTGTGCATTTAAAAAAACTCCAACAAAATCTATACACTTAATCAAGATGACAATAGTATTTAACAAAAATATTTTACCCCTACTCTCCGTATCTAACGTGCTGGACTGCGACATCTTATTTTAATGGAGATAGTGTGTTTGTCTGTCTATAACCGAAACTATATCACTACTCAAGTCACAATTCCCTTCGTTATTTAAGTAACATTCTCCATGATTTTATTTTTATTTAAACCCCAATTATTAATAAAATTGTTTTACATTAATAATACTGTTTTTTTACCATATCTACATGCTAGTATTTACCACGTGCCCTATGTGTACGGGTTAGGCACAAGGCCCTATTAATGTGGGACCATCCACAAGCCGTGACTCATGGGTGGCGGATTCAAAAAATTCGTTGATCCCGTCGGTATTCCCCCTCATGGGGGCACCTCAGGAACTGGGCAATAAACCCAGTCCTGCCCCTTTAAATCGAGGGGAAGGAGTTGTCTGGGGGATGGCCCCCTGGGATCAACGATGTTAGCTTGTAAGGTCTAAGGCCGAAGCCACTGGACCCCCCGATTGAAACCGGAGTTAGATATGTGGAACATATCTACATACTAGATATTTACTACGTACCTCACGTGTACGGGTTAGGCACAAGGCCCTATTAATGTGGTACCACCACGAACCTAAGCACATGGGCGGCAGGTGCAAAAAATTGCATCGACCCGTCGACATACCCCTTCAAGGAGGCGCCTCAGGTACAGGGCAAAAGACTCAGCCATGCCCATTTAAATCGATGGGGCAGATTTTGCCTGAGGGGATGCCCCCCTAGGATCAACGATGTTAGCTTGTAAGGTCCAGGACAGAAGCCACTGGATCCCCGGTCGAAACCGGAGTTAGAAATATTTGTATTTACCACGTACCTCACGTGTACGGGCTAGGCACATTAATGTGGGACTACCCACGAACCGAAGCTCATGCGTGACGGGTGGAAAAATTGCGTTGATCCCACTCCTTTAAATCGATAGGGCAGGTGTTGCCTGGGGAGACGGCCCCTTTGGATCAACAATGTTAGATTGTAAGGTCCAGCGGCCAAAGCTCACTGGATCCTCCGGCCGAAACCGGAGTTAGATATGTGAGAACATATCTACATACTAAAAACATGCAATAGTATTTATATATACAACAAAATAGAGGTTTACAGTGTGAACATCAAGGTTAATTTGCATGTTGATATTAACAATTTGATTTTAATAAATATGTGCTTAGTATCATTGATCTCTAATTGTTTGGTTTTATCTTAATGAATATGAGCAAAAGTCCCGGGGATAAATCTTTTTTCTTAAATCATTAACAAGAAAAAATAACTGTAATTTTATTCTTTACATCCTGTTTTAAGTAAATAGTTAAATTAGAAAATTTAGCAATGAAAACGGGAGTTTCAGTTGTTCTATTTTTTCGATTATACTGTTTCAAATCTTTTTATCTACATTCTTATTTAGTTTCATTAGCTTTTCTAATTTTGTATAATATTCTATTACATTAAAACTTAAATATTGCACACACGGAGGGTGCATATATTTGCAAGTCGAAATAAAGTAGTTCGAAAACCATTCGTTCAATTGCGTTCTATAACGTTCGCTTTCGGACTAATGCCCTTGTGAAATCTATTAACCCCACCAGCCGGTTTAGCTCAGTCAGCAAAGCAACCACCTAAGAACCACAAGGTTTCGGGTTCTATACCAGCCTTCGCCAAATCGACGCATAAGTAATACAGCTTTGTTCTGTGCAGTAAAGTGAGGAGCTGATTTTAGGTTTGATTCAGACGCTAAAACAATCTCCTTAGTCTAGTGCTAGTGAAAAGGGATAGACTCCCTCGTTGTCTGGCTGATACCAACTTTAGGCCAACCCGACGACTTTACTTAGATTGGGTGTAGCGATTCCATGACGAAGAATTTGTGATTTTAACAAAGAGGGAAAGAATAGATTTAATGCCTAAGTTGATATAAGTTGTCCGATTTTGCCGCGACTAGTTATTTCGTAAACATCGTAAGAAGTGTCGGTTTCCATTATCAGATGATTATGAAACTAGCCCGACCTTTGTAGACAAAGGAATACAAATTCCTATTCTTTTATCTTTAAAGAAGTAGCAATTCGTATTCCTTTTCTATTCTGGGAGAAAAAAAAGACGTAAGAATTCATCATCATCCAGGCAAGTCAACAAAAAATGGAGTTACATTGTTTCCTGTCCCCCCGCCCGTTCGTGTCTACTCGGCGGGAAAACAAAAGTGAGCTATTTGAAGATAAACGTCCTTTGATATTAGCAAAAGAAAAATATGAAGAAAATGTGTTTTTTCCGTCTCTTCTTATAATGAATATCATTACCAGGCGGACAGTTTTAATGTAGGTATTGACAGTAGGAATATAGTGATTTATGCCTTAGGCCGGCATCCGCATCTTCGCAAACAATAAAAGCAGCGAACTGAGTTCGGATCCCGGCAGAAGCATAGCGTTACGGGTTTTTAAAATACTAAGGTCACAAAGCAGACAAGAAGTAGAGACGAAGAAGTTGCCACTTGTTCCCCTCGCAGAAATGAGACGACAGACGCGTTTTTATACCTCCCCCCTGCCCTGTCGGCGTGGCTTAGAATAAGCCGACTTTATTCCCTGCAGAGTGGTGTTGAGTCAGTAAAATACGTCTATTTTTATATATTGATTTAAGTGAGCGAGATCCTTTCTGTGATTGAACATAACAATCACGTGACATTCAATACACACGTTTATACCAGTTCCAAGATCATAAATTAACTCTGATACTTAATAGAAGATACAAGATATCCTCAATTTCCCTCTTCATCACACTGGTAAGTCTCTCAAGATTAACTATATATAGGATAGAGGTTAAACTGCATCTAATGGCGAAGTTTCAATTTTGTTGCACTGGGAATGTGAAGTGCCCCTTCATAACCATTACTCCCTGGGCACTTCAAGCGGTGTAATAGTTAGCAAGGTGGACTGACAAACATTGACTAGTGAGTTCGAGCCTCACTGTGTGCCTCTTACATTCGACCTTGTGCCACATATAAATAGTAAATAACTATATATAGGATAGACATTTATATTGTTGGTCATTGTTTTGCTATTTAATAAACTGTTAAAATTGAACTAAGGTTTTATTCATTTATTTGTTGTTAGTCTATATATATATATATATATATATATATAATATATATATATATATATATATATATATATATTAGTTTTCAATGAACAGTAAACATTGTACTTTTTATTCCAGATTGATAGATTGGTGGATAGATTGATAGATATTAACATACTGAGATAGATAGATAGATAGATAGATAGCTATTTCGCTTTATTTTGTTTTGTTTTATGTTATATCAACCCTTTTTCGGGTCATTTAATACCAAATCCAGTCATTTATATAAACAAAGTACTCAGATTGCTTACTGTATCTGCTGTTGCTTAATTAGTCACCTAATTAAGTATACCCAATTTACCGTTTTTGATAGACATATAGATATTAACACACTGAGCTAGCGAGCTATATATATATATATATATATATATATATATATATAGAGAGAGAGAGAGAGAGAGAGAGAGAGAGGGGGGGGAGAAAGATAATACACTGGAATAGATAGATAGATAGATAGATACACACATACATACATACATTTACTTGCACATGTAATTCTATACAGGACTTAAATTGAAAAGCAAGAAAATGATAAACCGATTCTTTCTCACATTTCGACGTCTACAAAAAGCGCATTTCGATGCGAATATAAAATAAGATAAAATAGATAACAAAACGAATATATAAATGCTCAAACTCATAACAAAAGGAGAAAACGAATTCCATGAATTACTCGGATTTCCAATTCTATTGATATGCGTTCCTTTTCAAGTTCAAGACTCTGTCTCCCTCATCACGAAAAGGAATAACTTTTGCTGACGACATTAATTTCATCATTTTATCGCCGCTTGTCAGCAAACAGACTCGGCCATTTTCTCCGCCATGTTTCTGTTCGGACAACAAAACCAGCCTTCAAATAAAAACGATGCGCTTCAATAGAGATTCAAAATACGCATGACTGGAGAATTGTAGATTATGTTAACGAGATTCTCGGATAATACCGTTGTGAAATTGTTCAGAAGTAAGTAACCCTTACCTAGACCGGTCGCGCGGTAAAACAGGTCCTAATTTTAGAAATCTAATTTCGTTAATTCTTCGAATTAGAATTCCTCATCTTTATTGATTTGATCAATGTTATTGACCGTAAAATTATATAAGCTTCTCCATGTAACGTAGTTACCGACGATTGGTATGTCAATGATGGCGATTTGTCGGTTGGGGAGGGGAAAAGAAGAAAAAAACCAAGTAATAGAGGACCCAACCGATAGAACGAGAAGATGGAAAAAATGAACAACGCACACTACCTGAGGAGTATGGTTTTTTTAAGTTATTTGAGGAACAGGACTCGTCTCGTATTTTTACTCTGTTCCTGGTTCCATGTTCAAAGCAAACTTTTATCTCCTCACACCCCAGTCACCAGAAAGAGACCGAATTACGAAATCCGTGATATATATATATACATATATATAGAGAGAGATTTCAAAGAAAGAAAAGCTTAACAAACCATCATTCTGTAATAATTTATTTCAACCAGAAACTCAAAAGGCTTTAAAAAATTTTTTTAAAATGTTAATCCTTAAGAGGCCAGCCTCATCTGACGGATGATGAGGCTGGCCTCTTGAGGATTAAAAACTTTTTTTTTTATTCTTAAAGAGCCTTTTGAATTTCTGGTCGAAATAAATCATTACGGAATGACGGTTTGTTAAGCTTTTCTTTCTTTGAAAGTTAAATATTCTCTGTATTTAATCTAATTTATTGATTATTATACATTGAGCTCTCTTTCGGGATTTATAAAAATCCTTGTATGAATTATGTTTGCACCTACAAAAGCATACAATATGGTTATACAGTGAGGTTTTGAAGATACCAAATAGAATCATCCCTTACGACCAGTCATTTGGATACCTTACAGTATTACACACACGCACACACACACAGAGCTATATATATATATATATATATATATATATATATATATATACACACACACAGATATATATATATATATATATATATATATAGCTCTGTGTGTGTGTGTGTGTGTGTGTGTGTGTGTGTGTGTTATTTACCGATATGATCTCTCTAAGTGACCGTAACTATTTGTGTATTTATCAGTTAAAAATATGCTTTTTACCGGTAGGTTTTGCTTCCCAGCTAGAAATAGATGCTACGTCTAACCACGCTGAGGAGACTTGATACGTTGAAACACGGTGTCTGGTTAACTGTAATATATGCTCCCAAACCCGATAGAGTGAGAAGGGAATTTTAATGACGTTCACCGTATTAACGTAAGCAAGGCTCTCTGTTATTTACGGATATGAGCTCTCTAAGTGACCGTAACATAGATATCCTTTTATGTATTTATTAGTAAAAATTCTGCTTCTTGTTGGTAGGGATTAAGGAATCGGACTGGTGAAAAAAACGTCTAGTTTCACTCCCGGATAGAAGTAGTTGTGTGGGAGGAAATACCCATACATAGAGAGGGGAAAGTGAAAGGCAGCATGTGGAGTAAGAGCCTGGTCAGTTTTTTTACTTAATTGTTAATTAAGACTAATTAGGACCAATTAAAATTGATTTTTTTCAAACATTAGTCAATCCTAAAACCAAGGAATATTTTAGTATAATTTTCGTATCATTAAACTAAACAGTAAAAAAGGAGAAAAACATTGATTCGCTCATTTTTAGTATAATAATGATAAAAATGAAATAAAAATAAAAAGAATATATATATATATATATATATATATATATATATAATATATATACTGGGGTTCACAGAACACACCCACCCAACTTACTGACTGACACTTTAAACGGGAATCTCTGCAAAACCGACTCCGAGGTGTTAGGTCAAGCGTATCATCTTACAGCAAGCGCAGTGGAAGAGATGTTGAATTCTGTCAATTCATCTGTACTTCAGTCGGTGGCTTTTTATAACTGGTCCATTCGCCCATAATGCTATACCGGTGGGGATCAGAATATGCCAATTGTATCCCTGCAGAGTAGTCAGACTTCACCCACCCACCCAAAAAAAGAAAATTAGTCTTCTGTTAAACTAGTAAGGAGTAGTGAGTTCAATCCTGACTAGATGCTCCGTAATTGTGGCCTTGTGTCAAACTTAAGCTATACAAGGCATCTCGTGTGGTGTAATGGTTAGGTTAGTAGACTATTGTTGCTGATCTTAATCCCACTGGGTACCTCATACATCTGACCTTGTGCCAAACTATCTTATGGTTAGTAAATCACAATATTATAAATGGGGTCTCCGCGGCGTAGTCGGTAACGTGGTTTACTGTGACATCGTGGTAAGCTAATTCGAACTTCAGTCGCGCTATTGTGTTCCTTTTTTAACTGACACTCTTGGGAAGTGTATGAACCCACTCACTCCTCCAGCTATGAGTTGAATTGTACCATTACTGCTCTTCTACAAGGATGGCTTTGGCATTAGACCACCCATGAAGTCTGATATGCCATTTAGAAAACAAACTGAAACCAGTATTTATAAAAGTCTCCGCTGAACGCAGCGAAATAATCAATTGTAAACTTCTATTTGATATGACTCCAAGCCATCGTCTGCCTCCGTAGCTCAGAGGTTTAGAGCACTGGTCTCGTAAACCAGGGGTCGTGAGTTCGAATCTCACCGGTGGCATTTCGTTCTTTCACTTTGGATTTATTTACACAAGTATTTCTTTAACTCGTTGGATTTTACGGCATGTCAACTTGTGTTTGGCTATTTCATGCAGAAGATTTTTTGTTTTATTCAATCTCATTTTTAAACTCAATTTTTATAGGACATTTTTTAGAACTTTTTTTCTATTTACCCCATAGATGAGAACCTAAAAGGTAAAACCACTTCGGGCCAAAGTGGATATGGAACTAATGGTGATGAAGGGGTACTCCACATTCCCCAGAGCTCCAGAATTCGAACTTCGCCATTAGATGCTGTTTAATGTCATAACCAGGACATTAAGACCCTCAGTCAGCTCCCTCTGGTACATTATTGATAAAAAGGGTTGCTATAAGTGTATTTTCTGGCACCATATAGGGTTATATAGTTTCGGGTTTGGGTTTCACTCTTAAGTGTCCAAGGCGTAACGTTTATCTTTCTTTTCTCCTTTTAGTGCATTCCTCCGATTTTTGCACCGACACAATTCACAATACTCGCGAAACCGATTTCTCCTTCTTTTCTTGGCACATATAGTTTGCAATGTCACCACTATAGCCTATTGCCCTGTGCATACTTATCAATTTCCTTGTCCTTTGTTCCATCTGTCGGAATTCACCCTTTTTTCATTTTAAGAATGGTCTAGAGTATATTTCAGGAGGAAAAGACAATTATTATTATTATTATTATTATTATTATTATTATTATTATTATTATTATCCTACCTTGAAAGTTTTCACATCAGCTACCGCTGGTGGTCTTTCACTAGAGTCTGATTGACATCGTCTTCTCAGGTCTCCAGAACTCTTCAGAGTATTCTTGCCGATCTAAACAATGCTGTGATCTGGATGGTCTCGATTCTTCTTCTGGTTTCCAATTCTCCCTGTTTTCCCCGACTTGCAGGAACCGTTTGGTTTGGTTTGGTTTGGTTTCTTTGTTTAATGGTACATCAACCAACCTGGGTTATTTAATGCCAAGGCCGTCCTTGAACATTTTATTGAAAAACATTTTCGCTTAACTAAGCCCTACTGCCAGTTTTCTTAACAAAATATCTTGTTACTAGCATGCCACAAAGTTGAATGTACTAGAGAGACGGCATATTATGCTCTCATAATTTTTCTTATCTGGTTTGGTTATGGTTTCTATGTTTAATGATATATCAACTTTCGTGGGTTACTTAATTCCAAAGCCACCCTTGTAGAAGAATAGTAGTGGCACTATCTAGCCTATAGCTGAGGGATAAGAGAGTAAAGGTCCAAAACAGAACGTAATAGCGTGACTGGATTCCGAACTCGCTTACCACGATGTCGCAGTTCAGCATTTTAGCCACTACATCACAGGGACCCATTTTCATTTTCTGCCGATGCACCAACAATTCTAGTATGCCTGAGCCTTTGGATTAGTACAAAACTGAAATAAGATTTCGAAAATTTCTGATACAGCAACATTTATATCCTGTCTTCTCTCGTACAATTCCCCTCATTGAATCCCTATCCCAGTTAACGGTAATTTAGGATTAATTATACGGATATGATTTCTTGATAGCCTAAATGTCGAATATATATATATATACATATATAATCAAGATGTCAAAATAAACAGAGGTTTTGGTAGGGGCAGAGATAGCATATGTCTGGGATTATTTTAAACTAGCTTATTTCTTTGGTCTCATCTCAATTATATATATATATATATATATATATGAGGTAGGTAGAAGAATGGTGAACAAGAAATGAAAACTCAAAACAAATCAGAGAGTTGAAACGTTTCGTCCGAATTCATACGGACATCTTCAGTCGAATGATTTTTATTGAAAGCAAAATTTTGTGCCGCTGAAGTTGTCCGTATGAATTCGGACGAAACGTTTCAACTCTCTGATTTGTTTTGAGTTTTCATTTCTTGTTCACCATCCTTCTACCTATCTCATACTGTTGGATTCTACTACATCCATCCTATCTCCATATATATATATATATATATTATATACATATATATATATAATATATATATATATATATATATATATGGGGGGTTTGAAAGTATAAACAAATTTTGAATAATCAGAGGAAGTATTTATCCGTGAATTAAGGAATAGCTATGTCTACGTTCGAGTGTTTCAGTTTTTGTTCTATGTGTAATACATATTAACCCATCATCAGGGAAAATTTGGTACGTTTTATAGGGTTTTTCTACTGTATACTCTTATATTGTTGTTGTTTTTTAAAGATTTTTTAAATAATTTCTCATTTCTTATAAAGTTTTTGATTTTTTTTTTTTTTTAGAAATCTTTTTCATCGTACATTATTCTTTTTTTTAATTGTTCGACATTTCTCATGATGTAAACATATTTTTAAAGGAATGCTATTAATAATGCCCAAATAAATTTATTCGTTTCATTTTCACTTGCAAATAACATTTCTTGGTAGGGCTTCCTGACATCGCTCCGTAATTGCGGTTTGCTATATTCAATACTAGCTTAAAATCTCCCTTTCGGATGGCATTTAAGTAAGCTCCTTTGAAGGGCTTTTAATTGGGCCTTCATCCCAACAATTACACTGCATGCATTAAATACATATGAAGTTTTATTAAACTTGAACAATATTTTTTTAAAGAACAGTTTTCATCAAAACAAAGGTATGATTTGTCTATTTAGAACTTATTGCAAAGCTTCATGATAAACAACATTTTTGGTTTTTCAAATTTGGGCTCAGCACAAATAGTTTGTTTCTATTACCAACCCTTAAACAACCAGCATAGAGTGGCTGGTTGGTTGGTTGGTTGGTGGGAATTTACAAAACGCCAATCTTTGGGTTATTCTATACCGAATGTGTTTTTATGTTATTCATTCTTGGGGGAGGGTTTTACTCCTTTGTAGTTGTGAATTTGGTGAATTCTACAGCCCCAGCTGATGGGCTCGAAGAAAAGCCAGTTTTCATCAGATAAAGAACAGTTACTTTCAATGATTGTGCCTCCTGTTGCCACTTTTCAAATCAAACCTGAAACTTTTGGAAAGAATAAGTTACATAAGAATATCCCCTGACTTCAGCTTGATTAATCAAATCTACAAAGTATTTAGCAGATATTACTGTCTTCAATTCTTACGGGATTGCGAAAAAAACAAACTAGAAAAGGATTAATATTAATCACTAGTTTAAAAGCCGTTCTATCGAGCGTCAATTAAGCCAGCTGCTACGGAGGGCTCTTGATTGGCTCAATAATTTTATATCATGTATTGGATACATATTAAACTTTATCAAACTCTTCTTTTTTTTTTCTAACAACAGTTTTCATCAAAACAATGATATAATTTGTCTCTTTCGAAAATATTGCAATGCTGCATAATAAACAACATATTTGGTTTTCCCATTTGGAGTCAATACAAATCGTGTGTTTTCCTTCCCAAGCTTTGAATAATCTCGTCCTTTGCCGACGGAGGTTTGTTTTTGTGCCAGTTATCTTAACAAAATATCTTGTTACTAGCATGCCACAAAGTTGAATGTAGTAGAGAGACGGCATATTATGCTCTGGCAATTTTTCTTATCTGGTTTGGTTATGGTTTCTATGTTTAAGGATATATCAACTTTCGTGGGTTACTTAATTCCAAAGCTACCCTTGTAGAAGAACAGTAGTGGTACTATCTAGCCTATAGTTGAGGGATAAGAGAGTAAAGGCCCAAAAGAGAACGTAATAGTGCCATATGCAATATGCCTTGCTCTTAGACTAATGAGCCATTTCAAATAAGGTATTGATATAAAAAATATATTTCAGAAATGCAAAATAGATAGAATAATGGCTAGAATAAAATAAAATTGTCATTACTATACATGTAAAATAATTAGTATTTACTAGCTTAAAAAACACCCTATGGACCGGCAATTATGTTAGCTCCTCTGGAGTGCTCTTAATTGTGCGGGGTTTTTTCAAACAATGACACTTAATGCATTGAGTATATATTAGATTTTATTAAACTTTAACAATATATTTAACAACAGTTTTCGTCAAGACAATGATATAATTTTCCTATTTGGAACTTATTACAAAGATGCATGATAAACAAAATTTTTGGTTTTTCCATATTGCCACCGTATGTGATAGGCAACAATAAACTACAGAAGAACTCAGAATTAATCGTTGCATTTAAGTATTGCATAAATATTTACGATTACTTAATAAAAGTTCAACGATAATTCTTCTGCTGACAATTAATCTATAAACAATTTGATGTATGTAGGTACTTACTTTCCGTAACAATAATAATTTACGTTCATGAGTGAATTTCGCTGGATTTCACAATCATTTTCAATTATTTCTAAATTTATTTCCAAGTTATAAAAATTGTTATCGCACAAAAAAAAATCACCGCAAAAAAAATCACGTAATAATCGCTAGAAACAATCGCAGTCATTACAACATGGGAATTTAAAATTTCAGGATTATGGGTCCGGATTCGGCTCGGAATGTTTTTTGAATTACTCACTGAATCGATCTGATTCCAAAATGGTATGATATGATGGGCTACGGCCTCTAGGAGGAGAGTTGAAAAATTTGAGATACTGACACAGACATTCGAATTTATTGTGAAAAGATATTATATTGACAAAAAATGAAACACTCGAACGTTGGCAGAACTATTCATTTTTTCGTGAATAAGAACATCCTTTGAATATTTGTATTTTCATATTATATATATATATATATATATATATATATATATATATATATATATATATTAAAAAAATATGAAAATACAAATATTCAAAGGATGTTCTTATTATATATAATATATATAATATATATATATATATATATATATATATATATATATATATATTGATTTTTCCAGAGCTCCTCAAAAGCTATAAAACACTCAAGAAGGAACGTGACTGGACATACGAAAAATAGAGTTTATTGATGAAAAGATAAAAGTGTCTCATTTTTCTTTCTTTGTATTACCGTTAAGTGGGCCAGTCAAGCAGAATTTACAAAATCTTTTGACGTAAAACCCATCGGAAGAACAACAGAACAGAGATTAGTTTGTTAAAGGAAATAGGCGACACGAGTTCGAATTCCAGTCCATGGTTACATGTATTTAAATAGTCCCTCATGATTATTTAAAACTAGCTGCGATACCCGGTAATACCCGGGAAAGTTGGATTACTGCAGTTCCCAGATTTCGCCTGGAAATCCTAGTGAACCTGAGTGCCCATACTGGATTTTCAATGGAAGCCTTTGCTAGGTGAATGAGGACATGAATTCTAATATAACGCCACGTTAGCCACTACGCCCCATCCCAATTAAATTTGGACTAAGTTATATTTTTGAAGATTTTTTTGCAAATATGTAAAATAAATATGAAAGAAAATATGGGATTCATGGACAATGTTTAGTTTTTTATCCATGTTGTGGTTCCTTAAACATTTAATGAATATCGAGTTCGATCCTCGCTGGATTCCCCATACTTTCGAACTTTTGTCACATCTTCCGCGTTGTGAACATATTGAATAAATACCTACCTTTCCCAAGGGTATTAGTCTGAGAGCAGATGGAATAGTGCGACTGGATTCCGAACTCGTTTAATATGATGTCACTGTCCAGCACGTTAGCCTGGTTAGCTACCACGTTATCCACTATACCACTATGGCCCAACCCAATTAAATTTCGTCTAACTTATTAGCTAAAAAATATTTTGGCAAACATACTAAACATGTATAGATTTTTAGCACGCTTCACCTAATTAGTGATTCATGGACTATATTTTTTTATATTTCCTTGAATCTTTATTGAATTGCGAGTTCGATTCTCGTTGGATCTCCTATTATTTCCACTTTGTGTCACATCCAACCCGTGGTAAACTGATTGAATAAATACCTACAATTATGATGTCGCAGTCCAACACGCTGTCCAGTATGCTACATTAGTGAGTTCATTAGCCACTACGCCATGACTCCAGTTAAATTTGGACTAAGTTATTTGCTAGAAGATATTTTTGCAAACATACTAAAATGTATTGATATATTTTTGGCGCGTTTCGCCAGATTCATGGACAATATTTTGTTTTGTTTTATTTTTATCCATGTTATGTTACCTTAAACATTTAATGAATATCGAGTTCGATCCTCGCTGGATCCCCTATACTTTCGACCTTGTGTCACATTTTCCCCGTAGTGTACGGATTGGATAAATACCTACCTTTCCCAAGGGTATTAGTCTGAAAGTAAATGCAATAGTGCGACTGAAGTCCGAACTCATTTAATATGATATCACTGTCCACTACACCACTACTCTAGTTAAATTTGGACTAAGTTATTTGCTAGAAGATATTTTTGCAAACATACAAAAAATGTATTGATTTTTGGCGCGTTTTGCCAGATAACTGATTCATAGACAATATTTTGTTGTTCTTTTTTTTCTTTTTTTTCTTTTTTTTTCTTTTCTACGTTATGTTTCTTTGACACCCTTAGATGCGTTGTCAGTATTCCATTGTGTTTTTCTACTTCATCTTTAACATAGTTCTTGTCAAAAAAAAACTTTGAAATGAGTTGTCATTATTATTCAATGAATTTTCAAGATTATTACCATATGCGTATATTCTTGGGGCGAATGGGGGGGGGGGGGGGGTCTCTTTGAGTTTGCTTATAAATATTCAATAGACTTTTTGAATCATTGTTTCTGTTTTCTTTTCTTTTTCAAACATTTTACAATAATATTAGGGTAAGTATGATTAGTTTCTAATGGATTTCACTTCAAAGTAATCTGAAATAAAACATCAGGGCCCACAGAGATGTCTTTTGTATTACCCCAGACACAACATTATTATTATTATTATTCACTCCTTTTGAGTTTTCACACCAGTGTTAGCTGATGGTATTTCACTGGAGTCTGAGTGACAGCAAGTCTCCTCGGGTGTCCAGGACTCTTCTGAGTATTCTGACAGATTGCAGTAGTGCAGTGTTCTGAATGGTTTCAATCCTTCCTTTGATATCCAAACTTTCCAAACCCTTTTCTAATCCTTTTGGGACTGTTCAAGTGCACCAACCACAATTGGTATCACTTTCACTTTCATGTTCCATAACTTTTTCAGTTTTCTGGCAAGGTCCAGATATTTGTCCACTTTTTCATTTTCCTTTAGCTTCACCCTGTGATCTGCTGGCACTGCAAAATCCACCAGTTGACAAGTTCTTTCTTTTTGTTTATCAACACTAGGTCTGGTCTTCTTGCTGGGATAAGGTGATCCGTTTTTATTTCAAAGTCCCAGAGAATTTTACGCGTTTCGTTCTCAAGAACAGATTCTGGTTTATGCATATACCATTTTGTTGTTTGGTCAAAATTTAATTTTTTGCATAATTCCCAGTGGATCACCTTCCCAACCCAGTCGTGTCTAGTTTTGTATTCTCGTTGTACTAGTTTGCTACATTCGCAGAGTATATGGTTTACAGTCTCATCTCTATTACCACAAAGTCTACATTTACTATTTTGTTGGGTCTTATCAATTTTCGCTTTTATATAGTTTGTCCTTATGACATTATTTTGTGCAGCAATTATTAATGATTCTGTTTCTCTTTTGAGGTTTCCTTTCTTAACCATGTCCAAGTCTTTCCATGTGCAACCTCTTCGATTTGTCGTTTGAAGTGTCCATATAATTGTTTTTCTTCCCATTTTTGTTTTCTAGTCTTTGTTGTTTTTCTGATTGTCCATCTGTCACTTCTACTATTGTTGGCCGCCATAAGTAATTTGTCTTTGCTCTTTCTTGTGTAATCCTCAAGTTGTTGGATAGTGGTTTCTACGCAGTCTTCTATGTTAGCAAGACCTCTTCCCTTCCTTTCTTGACACATATAATCTATCTCTGTCGTCTCTAGGGTGAAGAGCCTTGTGCATGGTCATTAACTTTCTCGTTCTTTGGTCAATCTGTCTGAGTTCTTCTTTTGTCCATTTTAAGAATGGTCCTGAGTATCTTATAATGGGGACGGCCCAGGTATTGATTCCTTTGATCAGATTTCTGCTGTTAAGTTTTGTTTCTAGAAGTTTTCTGGTTTTCCTGGGATATTCTTTTTTAACTTTTCCTTTCATTTCTGTTTGCTTAATATTGTCCGCTTCTAAAATTCCTAAGTATTTGTAACTTTTATTTTCATCAAGTGATTTTATGGTGTCCTGATTTGGTAGTTGTATTCCATTCATTAATTTTCTTTCACCCCGTTTCATTACTAGCATAGCACATTTTTCAATTCCAAATTCCATTCCTATATCTTGGATATATATTCTAATAGTTTGTACCAGGGTTTCTAATTCTTTTTCATTTTTTGCAAAAATTTTTATGTCATCCATGTACATAAGGTGGTTTATCTTCTCTTGTGCGCTAGTGAATTTGTATCCCCCTGTACATTTTTTAAGTATATGACTGAGAGGCATCATTGCTATAATGAACAGTAGTGGCGATAAGGAGTCTCCTTGGAAGATACCTCTTTGGATTTTTACTTCTGCCAGGGATTGTTTTCCGGCTTTTAATTGAACTCTCCAGTTTTCCATGGCTTTTTCAATGAAATTTATGATGTTGTTGGAAATTTTGTACATTTTTAAACATTCTAAAATCCAGGTATGTGGGACCATGTCATATGCCTTTCTGTAGTCGATCCAGGCCATTGCAATATTTTTCCGTCTATTTTTTACTTCTTTAAGAATGTGTTGGTCTATATAGAGTAAGTCGTGGGTTCCTCTTTTTCCCTTGCGGCATCCTTTCTGTTCTTCTGGGAAAAGGTTTCGCCAATTGAGTGAAAATTATATTTCTTCTTTTATAACGGCAGTCAATATTTTCCACATCATGGGTAGACAAGTTATCGGTCTATAATTGCTGGGGATGTTTCCTTTTTTAGGGTCTTTCTGGATTAGGGTAGTTATTCCTTTCGTCATCCATTCGGGTACTTCTGTTTCTTGTAGACATCTGTTCAGTTGCTGGACCATTCTTTTGTGGATAGAAGTAATTTTTTTAACCAGAATCCATGTATGCCATTATTATTATTATTATTATTATTATTTATTATTATTTCACATCTGTCGTAGCTGGTGGTTCACTGGGGGCTGAGTAACAGCAAGTCTCCCCAGGTCTCCAGGACTCTTTTGAGGATTCTAGCCGATCCCAACAAGGCTGTATTTTGGATGGTCTCGATTCTTCCTCTGATTTCCAGTTCACCCAAATTATTTTCCAGGGCTTTGGGGATTGTTCCAAGGACACCAATTACAATTGGTACGACCTTCACCTTCATGTTCCACAGCTTCATCAGTTCACTGGCAAGGTCTAAGTATTTGTCTATCTTTTTGCTTTCTTTCATTTTCACTCGGTGGTCGGCTGGGACAGCAAAATCCACGAGATGACAGGTTCTCTTTATTATTATTATTATTATTATTATATTATTATTATTATTATTATTATTATTATTATTTCACTCCTTTTGAGTTTTTTTTACACCAGCGTTAGCTGATGGTATTTCCCTGGAGTCTGAGTAACAACAAGTCTCCTTAGGTCTCCAGGGCTCTTCTGAGTATTCTAGCTGATTTCAGCAATGCTATTGTCTGGATCGGCTCAGTTCTTCCTTTGCTTTCAACTCTTTTCTAAGCCTTTTGGGAACGTTCTTAGTGCACCAACTACAATTGGTATCACTTTCATTCTCAGATTCCACAGCTTTTTCAATTCTCTGGCAAGGTCCATGAATTTGTCTATCTTTTCGTTTTCCTTCATCTTCACTGTTATTTACTGGAATTCAAAGTTGCCACCGCGTAATATATATATATATATATAATATAATATATATATATATATATATATATATATATGTGTGTGTGTGTGTGTGTGTGTGTGTGTGTATATAATTACTAATACGTAATCTGGGGGTAGTATACACACACACGCATATATATATATATATATATATATATGAATGAATGAACAAATAAAAGGTTTAGCTTTTATTTATTTACATGGGAACAATATTTACAACCAATGGTTTCCTGCTAACGCATTTGTCAGGTAAACGCTCCATCACAAATATTGAGCACTCTTCTAATAACACTACGTTGGATTACTACTGCTTTTTCTAGTATAATAGTGCCAACCATACACACTAATATATATATATATATTATATATATATATATATATATATATAATATATATGTGTGTGTGTGTGTGTGTGTGTGGTGTATGTGTTTATTGATCTTTGAAATCTAAACCGTCTAAATTAATTAGGTGGTAAGTCTTCACTTAGAAATCAATTCTCTATTTTATTTTTTCATTTCTTATTTATTCACTTTTTATTACTTTTTTTTCAATTTTTCATCTTCGGCGTATCCCAGAATACATCATTTTTCTGATATAATCTGCAATCATTTTAACCTCCTTTAAGCGCTTGGACTTTTTTCACAGTATCCCCTTATATCATGGGAGATTTACCTGTTTCCTCTCTTATCTTCTATATATGTTTAGATATGTGATACCGTTGTCCTATTTTCCGCTTCATTTCTCACGACGATAACCATTATGCAACGTGCGCTTCCACAGGTGTATTGTTGTGTAGCATAAGATTGAGTCGGTTTATTTTGTTTTTAATTTTATCTCCTTATCTATCTACCTAAGTCTGTTTCTATCTTTCTATCTATCTATCTATCTATTTATGTTTTCTCAGTCAATTCATAGCTATCTATCAATCCATCTTTCCTTACTATCTATCTATCTATTTATCTATCTCAGCCTGTTCATATCTGTCTATCTATCGATTCCCAACTATCAGAAAACTTCACTAGTGGAGGACATTCTCATTGCAAAATCGACACTGATGATTTCGTGCATGCGAGTTCAATTTCAGGAGAGTTCAAATTAAATATCAATCTATTAATTTTTGAAAATGGATTATTTCAGTGTAGTGTATCTCCTGTTTTTAAGGGAAAATTTTGTTGTTCAGAAACATTGTATGAGTTGTAAGACAATATAGGGGGAAGTAGATTAGAAAGCAACAATTTAAAGAAAGCATTTACCACAGAAATACATTCACGACAATGAATGCTGTTCTCCTTAAGTTAGAGCGTTCGGGTTCAATACCGACCATTGCCAACTCAGCGCATGAGTAGCACGACTTGGATCCGTGCAGTAAAGTAGGGAGCTAATGGTAGGTGTAGCGTTGCACCTCAGACACAAAATAATCTCGCTGGTCTACTGAGAAGGGGATAATTCCCTCGCTGTCCGGCTCATACCGATAATAGTCCTCTCTGTCTACTTTACTTACATCCACACACGTGCGCACGCATCCAACACACATACACACACATATACATACACACACACAAACACACGTATACACACACACACACACACACACACATATATATATATATATATATATATATATATATATATATATATATATATATATATAGGTGCGCTGTAACTGTCAGTTAAATTCCCTTCCAAAGAGCTCTACCAGATTTGGGAGCATATATTAGACATCCACAGACAACGTGTTTCGACGTATCACGTCTCCTCAGTGTGGCTTATATATATATATATATATATATATATATATAATATATATATGTGTGTGTGTGTGTGTGTGTGTGTGTGTGTTTGTACAAGACATAGATGGGAGCCAATCACGTACCACCACTCCGGGTCAGAGTGAACCTGGCGAACTGAAGCAGCACCATCAGATGCAGTTTAGTGTCATACCAAAGACAGCCGAGTTTTTTGGAGGGTTTGGGATATCTTACGCCTCTGCAGGGAATAAAAAAGTAAAGTTGGTGG
>CM042142.1:85939376-85951876 GCA_023376005.1 Doryteuthis pealeii | reverse complement strand
TTTTTTCTTTTCGTTTTCAGTTTGTTTGTTCTTGGCGGTGGTTTGGAGGGGTCACTGAACGATTTACTTACATTAAAAATCAAAATATTTCTAAAAAATTTAGTATTCAAGGCCACATAGAATGATTAAATACTAGCAGTTCCCGTGGATTTCCACGAAACGAAACAAAAATCAAGAAGAGCTACTTAAACCAGAAACAATGATTTGCAATTTCATTAGATATGTAAATCCTACTGTTGTCTTTGCAATAAATAATACAAAAATGAAAGTGATAAAAAAGACTCGGAAAAAAAGCTGGGCTGGATATTCGTCTGACGCTGGCTCGCTAAATTAAGGCAGGAGGCCTGGACGACATATAATCAAAATTATCAAAATATATTCCGTAATTTACAATTTCAATATTACAAATAAAACAAACAGATAACTTCTTTTTTTTTCAATTCATTTTAATTTTACGTCGGTCATTTAAGCGACGCAAGACCATTTGGAATGTTTAATTTTTTTAAATAGGATGAAATAAAATGTGACAAATAAGAAACCTGCGTTTAAGCGACACTAGATAACTTGTATTCACATTTTTGCATTGCATCTTGGACGATTTGGACGTTCCCATTTTTAAGCAGAGGGTGTTGCAGGATGATAACGGGTGGAATATTGTGTAGCCAATTATTATTCGTTTATGCATATCTATGTGTATGGATTCAATTGCTTTTATGCATTTGTATGTATGAATTTAATTCTTAACGACTTAAGGAACACGAGTATAATTAAATCTAAAAAAAAAAGAAAAAGAAATAAAATGCCTCCGGTGAGATTCGAACTCACGACTCCTGGTTTACGAGACCAGTGCTCTAAACCTCTGAGCTACGGAGGCATGTAAGATTAATTGCGCTTAACTCATAGAAAATTGCAAATGGTTAGTTTTCATCTCTCAACAAAGTAATGGGAAGTTTGTTGCAAGCTAAATCAGCCAAACAGCGAGGGAGTTTATCCCCTAATCGTTTGTGGCAAGCTGAATCCAGGTTCAAATCTAGGTTTGGGCATTTAATTTAATATTGGTGCATTGTTAGATTAATTTCACTGTGCTCTTTGCCTTGATCTTAGTAAATGCGCAATGTTTGATAGAAATATCTGAATATCTAACATCAAAATCCCTGGCTTTGAATCAAGATTTTTTTTCTCCATTTCCCAGCCCCCGGGCCTCCAAATCAATCAACAAACGGCCACCCACCGAATAAACCAGGATAGGACGAGGAAAAATGTGTGTCCGATAAACAAGGCAAAACATCTATTGACAAACAGAAAGACAGAGAGAAGAGAAGAGAATCTTTGAATTACTAAGCTTAACAAGGTTAGATTTATGGTGTATACAGTAAGATTGAAATAAACCAACAATCATTTCGCCTAATCATTGCATCAAGTGAGATGTCCTTTAGAGCTTGAGTTTTTTTAAGACTTAAAGTAACGCTGAAAAATTAAATCCAAATTTAGAAAATAAAATAAGATGTATGTAGGTGGGTGTTTAAGCGTACCTATATGTGTGTATGCAATTATTGTTTGTTTATGCATATGTATGTGTGTGGATGCAATTCTTTTTTATTAACTTGTATATGTACGTGTAATCTTTTACGACTAAAAGAAACACTAGAATTATTAAATCTAAAAAATAAGTTAAATGCCTCCGGTGAGATTCGAACTCACGACTCCTGGTTTACGAGACCAGTGCTCTAAACCTCTGAGCTACGAAGGCACGTAATGACAGTTGCTCATAACTCATAGAAGATTAAAATTGATTTTCTTGCATCTCTCAATAAAGAACTTTATAATGCTGTGATTTACTAAGCTTAGGTTTTGGATTGGTTTGCTTTGTTTTGCGGCATATCAACCTCAGTGGGATATTTAATGCCGACAATGTTTTGAAAAAATTATTCATAATGGATACTCAGTTTTTTTTTAAACAGATTTTACTATTTAAACAATAGATGGGACCCTAACAAGTACAACCACTCCGGGTCAGAGTGGACTTGAGAGCAATGGTGATGAAGGGGTGCTCCACATTCTCCAAACCTTCAGAACTGGGACCTCACAATCAGATAGAGTTTAACGTCATTCCCAGGACCCTCAGCCACCGCCTTCTAGCACCCATATGATAAAATTGGTTGGGGCTTGCCATAAGGGCAATAGGGTTGTGGCAATCATATATATGTTAGGGCTTGACGTGAGCAGACAATTTACTATGCTTAGTAACTGCAGATGTATGGTGCATGTGAGAATTGAAATGAACTAACACTTATCTATTGCATCAAGATTGGTGGCCATGAGAGCTTAAAGTTATTTTTTACGAGTTATGGAAAAACTTGTATATTTCCAGATGTCGAAAATAAAATGAAATTACTCCGATGAGATTCGATATCACGGCTCCGAGTTTACTGGAGCTGTGCTCGAAACTGCTGAGCTAAGGAGGCACACGATGCCATACTCTGCCAACTCAAAGAAAATTATCATTATTGATTATTTTGAATTCCTCAACAAAGAACTTTATAATGCTGTGATTTACTTAGCTTAGCTGGATCAGATGCATTGGGCACCCAGTGAGGATTGAAATGAACTGCCAATGATCTAGCCTAAATCATAACATCATCTGAGGTGTTCTTGAAAGTTTTTTTGATGAGTTAAGGAGACATACTATAATTAAAAAGAGAAGGATGCCTACGGTGAGATTCGAACTCACGACTCCTGGTTTACGAGACCAGTGCTCTAAACCACTGAGCTACGGAGGCGTATGATGTTTTGTTCTTTCAAATAACAGAATATTTTGCATCTAGCCTAAACCATTGCATCAAGTGTGGTACCCATGAGTTTAGCACAAGGTCACAAGTAAGGAGCATTTAGTGAAAATCGAACTCCGCCATTTTATTCCGATTTCAACTCGTCTTTTAGGGGTTGTTAGAATCATGCCTGTATAGATGTAGAGTTGGGTCTTAGACTGGTTGTCTTGCAGATGCAGCTTCTTATCTAGATATTTACCAATCCTGATATTTAGGCAATTACTTATTGCGATGCTTAATAACTAACAATTTTTCAAAAATTACTATTATGTGTCACTTTCCCTCATATCTGGAGAGAATGTGGGGTACCACTTCATCAACATTACACAAAGGTATACACTGTTAGTAGTACTGCCTGTTAGGATCTAATCAATTGGTTAAATAGGAAAAAAGAGTTCAAAAAATGTGTTTTTAAAATTGATTTTTAAAAAGAAATTGTATACCAAATAAGAATGAATCAAACAAAATGTCTTCGGCATAAAATAACCCAACAAGGTTTGACATTCTGTAAAATCCAACCAACCAGTCTAAAAAGTTGTTTCGGTGAATGCGTACAAACTTCTTTTCAAACTTTATAGCTTTAGCTACAGTCAGTAAGATGTATGATAGTTTGGGAACATATTGAGTCTCATATAATCTTCATTTTTTGCCGCACTCCATCTGAAAAATTCATATTCAGATCAATCACCCTTATTCCCAAGCTTTCGACTGAATAACCATCACCAAGGATTATTTCTTCCGCTACATCTAGCTCGATTGTTGTATAAGGAATCTAAGTTTAAAGAAAAATAAAGTGTTAGTGCTAAATCGAAAGCTATGGCGTTAAAGCATTATATAAAACAATCGTTCGGTCACTAATGCCCACTTAAGCACATCCTAACCAGCTTCAAGCGCTGTCTCCAATATGTTGAAAGAATCTGGTAGGCTAGCTAAAACATGCGCGAATCAACCCTCCACCTCATTGAAAGACTGATAACTCTTCAAATGTTTATGTCATCGCTTTGTGTCCGTTAACAGAATCGCTTTCTTTCAATCTAATCGCATATAGTCTCATCCTCCCCTCCTCCTCCTCCTCCTCCTCCTCCTAAAGCTAACTTATTCGCCCACATTTTCTTTTGAAATTAATCGGCCAATTCATTTCCACACTGTGGTAGAATCTTCAGGGTCTTCAATTAAATACAAAGGTGACAGCACAATTGCCGCCAAGACACGATATTTCCGCTACATATATTTTGCTTATACATATTTACCAAACCCTCAGCACGAGTAGGATGTGACACCAGGTCAATTTTTAAACGAAGTTTAAGAGGCTGGAATTTAGAGTTTTCATTCTCCTTGATTGATTGCCATACTAAGGTTAAAGAGCCCAGTCTGCCCTACTATTTACTCATAGCTGGAGGGATAATAATCGGATTCAAACCGTTATCAGGGGTATTAACGCTATGTGTTAAACAGTCTCATTCAGAATTTGAACTCGTCTCGCCGTGTTCATTTCCTACGACTCTAACCATTATACCACGTATCTCGAATATTTTGAGTATAAGTTTGCACCCGTTTTGGGATCAGCGGAAGTCTCAGCCTCATTTGTTATGTTCCATAATCAATGCTATTTTGAATTTCACTCTCCAGGTGGCGTAATTAGTCCGATTCAATGGTACAAGTTTAATATGCTTCGTTTCCATCGCCATATTCAATCTTATTTACACTTTACAACGTCGTAAATCTGTCCTCTACATACAGCAAATTCAAGATGGCTGTTACGATCACAAGAGGTCCTTAAAGTTCAGCGTATTCTGGGCCCATAACCTTGTTAGAAATTTATTTCCCACATACAACATTTAATACTACTTTCGTACAACTGTCTCAAATAATTAAAACCGTTCGGACATTTTGAAATTAAGCCCTAACTGTATTTTTAGTTCCTTTCTGAACAATCCTCTAACAGGGTTAAAATTTTAAAAAGAAGGCGTGCGTATCGTTCTTTTTTCTCTTAATACAATCCGCTTGTACTCGTGTGCTGAATTCGCGATCGGAACACACAAAACGTTAACTTTCTTCCTTTGGTACACTTTTATGTACTAGCAGGAGGAGCCGAAATATGTATACGCTACAAGTTTATCTTGCGAGATTCCCTTCGAGCAAGAGACAGTATTTTTATATTTTGTGACTCCGTGAACGGCTATGTTTTCACCCTCCAGCTATGGATTAATAGCAAGTCAGACTGGTATATTTAACCTTGGTATGGCAACTTATCTAGAAGAAAACTCTGTATTAAAACCTGTTAAACTTTGAAATAGATCTTGTCACATGCCACTCGTGCGGAGTTGTTAGTAAATACATACATACCAAAAAACCAAGAACCAACCAAACAACCAATCTATCTTATTCCTTTTTATTCATTAATTTTGATTCCTTTTTTTCTGTATTCTTTAATCCTCACTAACCATTGTTACCCATCATCCCTTTTATATTTTATCATTTATTCTTTTTGATTCGTATTTATTCTTTAATTACTGTTTGCTTCAAAATGTCGTTATTCTTTTTCTTCATCTCTGTTCCCCTGATAACGTTTCTTTATTCAGAGCTTTGACTTTGCCAACAGATTGTTCACTTTTATTTCGTTTCTATTTCCGCCATTTTTTTTTTTACTGATTTTCCTACTTTCATTTATTTTCCTTTCAGTGGCCTAAAAAAAGTATTTTCTTTATTGTCACCGATTCGTAATGATTAAAAGCGAGTCTTTCTTTCAAATTTCCGCTTTCTCTTTTCATTTTTAATAGTCTTTTCATTTCAATTCATTGTTATTTAAATGGAAAAATCTTTCCACCCCCCACCCACTTCTTTTAATCCATCCATTTTCACCAAACCTTTTTGAACATGCTAATAATTCTTTGCTTCCCAAGTGATACATACAAAATAAAGAAAACGAAAATCTTTTAATGGATGTTTATTATCCTTGGCACACTATGGTGGCGCGTAGTGTAATGGTTATCGTCGTAGAAAATGCGGAATATGGAGACGAGGCTGTTGGCATTTCACCTGCACATTAATGTGGTTTATATTTATGATAAGGAGGAGGAAGAGCTCTCAGAGTAGTTCTAACTAACGAGATTTGAATTCAGATATTTTCCTTCTCCTAGACCGGTTTCTATAAGTAAGTAGGTAAAGTCCTCGGTGTGGCCTAAAGTCGGTATCAGCCAGCCAGCGATGGAGTCTATCCCCTTTTCACTAGTGCTAGACCAAGGAGATTGTTTCGGCGTCTGAGATGGAGCGCCACTCCTACCATCAGCTCCTCATTTTACTGCACAGATCCTTGTGCTATTCACACACTGAGTAGGCCAGGGCCGGTATCGAACCCGGAACCTTGTGGTTCCTAGTCGAACGCTCTACCAACTGAGCTAAACCGATGGTATTTTAGGTCGCAAATATGGTGGTTAAGGTGACAACATAAGCCAGTAAATAAGTCAGGCGGATGCTCTACCGACTGAGATAAACCATCCCTTATAAATGCTATATTAACACGATAAATCCTTTTCATCTTTTGTTCGAGATAGGGGTAGAGAATGATGATATACGGGTTAATGTAGAAGGAAGATCAGAGGTATAAGATGATGAATAATCTTTGTCATCAACTGTTACATAATTCGTGAGTAGCCTACGAAGTATGTATGTAAGTATAGTTAGATTTTAAATTAAAATTCGTTGAAATTCAAAATCGGAGATTATATTATTGATAGATTATGACCCTTAGTTGATCCCCAAGCTTCCGCTAACGGGAGCGTGAGAGCGGAAGTTATGTTTAGTTAATTAGACTTGGACCGTTAGTCAAAAGAAGCGGACGTAAGGATCGTTCGGTCTAAGATGCCAACTTCTCACCACGCAGTTGGAAACCATTTTTGGGTTTTTTGGTTTTTGATAAAGAATAATGAAAAATATTAAGTCTTTCTTAATTATTCCAAAAGAGAAATGAGCAGACACCATCCCAGCAAGAGGAAGCAGCCCAGAAGAAGAAGATGGCAACGACGAAGCAGACCAAGTAAAAACCCATCTCCTTCTTCTCTCTTCCTCCCCATTATATACCCGATATGAAGTGAGTATGTAATATAGTGAAAAATTGAAAAAAATACAAGTTCATAAAACGAGTGATGTTTATTTCGCCAACGCTGCAGTGTTTCGATCTGTTTCAATAGATCTTCATCAGGGTTTTTGTTAATTTGAGGAAAAATAAATTTATCACAGAGAATAAGAAGACTGAGAGTCTTTTGTTTTGTCGGTCAATCTATTTAGAAATGTCGAAAGAAAAACTATTAATCTCAAAGACTTCTTATTCTCGTGATAAATTTATTTTTCCTCAAATTAACAAAAGCCCTGATGAAGATCGAAACACTGCAGCGTTGGCGAAATAAACATCACTCGTTTTATGAACTTGTGTTTTTTCAATTTTTCACTATATTACATACTGTCAGATTCACTTCCATTTTCTCTTCACATGAAGTGAGTATATAATACAACTACCGTGGAATTTCCATAGGGCCAGCTAGTTTAAAATGAACAAAGCATTTATCAATCCTTGATTGTTTTTTTAATATCGTAATGAGATCAAACCAGAAAGTAGTTCTTTTGTTGCAACGAGCAACGAAAATAAAATACAAATGAATAAAACGAGTAAAAATATAAATTTCAAAATAAATGAATAAAAAAAGAATAACATGAATTAATGCAAAATACATTTTTTTAGATATTTAATCTATTTATGCGTGTATTTTGGGCGGGAAAAATATTTAAATGAGTTTGTTTTTGTTTATGTTTTTTTTTTGTTTTTTGTAGTGCGTCTTCTTTTTTTTTCTATTGATGTTTAAATATTCATAGAAACAAGCCAAAAGCGATTATAAAATTATTGCGCGAATTAAAATTTCAATGATGAATTTATGGGAGGGAAAAAAAGTGTATTTTGAAATACATAACTCAAGAATTCATACGCGTATGCTTTTGGGCAAAGAACAACATATGTATACATAATATATGTATACATAATATATATATATATATATATATATATATATATATATATATATATATATATATATATATATATATATATGGGGGTACTGTAAGTTGAGAGTGGCGTCAGTTTAGATATTGACAATTTTGACTCAGACAGATATTACACTTCCATCCTAGACGTTACGGACAGACGGGAAAATTCAAATTCTTTATTATATAGATAAGTCTTTTGACTAGATATATCATCAATTTGGACGTTTCTTATTGGTTTGTGTTGTTTGTTGGATTTTTTTAGCATGTCAACCCTTGTTGGATTATTTTATGCCCAAGACGTTTTGTATTACTCATGCTTAATAGGTATTCAAAAAAAAATTTAATTCATTTTTTTTCTATTTAATCCATAGATGGGACCCTAAAAAGTACTACTACTCCGGGTCAGAGTGGATCTGGAAGTAATGGCGATGAATGGGTTACTCCACACTCCCCATAGTCTCAGAATTGGAACTTCACTATTAGATGCATTTTTAGATGCTTGTTTTACTCATTCTTGTTGGGTATTCAGTTTTTTAACTCAATTTTTGCATCTATTTAATCCATAGATGGGATCCTAACAGGTACTAGACCTCCAGTTCACAGTGGGCCTGGGAGTAATGGCGATGAAGGGGTACTCCGCACTCCCCAGAACCCCAAACTTTCAACCTCACCACTTTTAGTTTAATCTTATACCCGGAACACTAAGGCCATCAGCTACCACCTTCTAGCCCGTATATGATAAAAAGGGTTAGGGGGTTGCTATAAAGGCAATAGGGTTGGGACAATCATATATGTGCAAGGGCTTGACGTCGACCAGTTGATTGATCGCCCGTCCATTCTATGTAAAGGCCAAAGTGGAGTTCTGCATGTCATGGACTACTAAGCCACCAAGATTCCGTCCTTAAGCATCAAGGGTCACCGCCTGCGGCTAACAGGCAGTCCCATTTACCCCTCTGCAGAAGTGTAGTCGGTATATTCTACAGCCCCAGCCAATAGGGCTGGTTTTGTCTGTGTTGTGAGGGGTGATTGAGAATGTTGGGGGGGGGTATTTTGCGGGGTTATTTCTTTTTTTTGTGTTGTTTTTTAATCTACATTTTTTTTCTTTTTATTTCTTTCTATTATAAAAAAACTCTCAAAAATCATTTGAAGTCGATAATGTTTCTTTCCATTATATCAGAAAACTCGATAATGTTTCTCTGTGTTATAAAAAAGTCACAAAAAGCATTTGAAGACGATAATGTTTCTTTAAATTATAAAGGTAAACTCAATAATGTTTCTTTTTATTACAAAAAAAACTGACAAAATCATTGGAAGTCGATAATGTTTCTTTCTATTATAAAAAAATTGATAATGTTTCCTTCTAATATTAAAAAGGGGCACTCTTGAACTTTCTCGACCGTAGGAGCTTTTCAGTAAATTCATATACCTTAAAAAGATAAAATCATTAAGCGATAGATGGGTTTGAAAAATGCTTTATTGTGAATCAACTATATCATTAAGAATTTGATTTAATGTGGTACTTTCTTTGTTCTCTCACCACAAAAAGTCATAAACATATGAATTTAGCATATCTGATTGAATGAATAACCCTGTTGTATGTTCGTTGGAGGTAAATTTGATGTGAAATGTAACATTAAAGAAACAAGCAAAACAGTACAAATAATCCCAAAGAAGTTTGAGTCGTAATAAAAATTGTCCTTTAATGTGTATTATAAATTAAATCAAATGAACAACAAGTTACAAAGGTGTGGTTTGGTTAATGTATTTTCCTTTTTACAAATTCTTATTAGTGTTAAACCTTACTTGTATTTGTTCACTGGTTCGAGGAAGATTGGTATTCGTGAACTTGTCTGTTCGCTAGCCGCTGCCTTTCTGCTCTCTACTACTATAAATCTTCCCTTAGCCCGCTCTCAGAATGTCCGTTGGTTGGCCGGAATTTTTGTCGTCGGTCAGTTTAGCTTTATCTATTTTTAGAATTCGATCCTTTTTTCTTTGTTCCTCCATACCTCTAACAAGAATCTACAAGTAATTACAACCCTAACCCTACCCCTAACCAGCTTACGATGGCAAAATAAAAAAATTCTTAATAATATAGTTGCCTTACTATAAAGGATTGTTAAAACCTATCTTAATGGTCCTTTTTTTAAGGTATAAAAATTTACTGAACACCGCTCCTACGGTCGAAAATGATTTCTAAAACTGTTAATAGCGTGTTTTGTAAATATGTAAGTTACTTCACGCAAACCGTCTACTTTCGTAAAAAAAAGGTTAATCTTTAAAATGTATTAAAAATTGATTAAATATGTAATATCATATTGCTTTTATCTTATGCTCATTATGTTACTATTTTTTCAACTACAACTAAAACGTAACCTTAAATAATCGATGTAATTGATTTTGATTCGTTTTTTTAGTGAAAAAGAGCGTGTTTTGGTGCTTTTCCATAGGATTAATTGTTCTTGGTTTCCGGAAATCTAATCCTTTTTCTCTTTTCATTAAATTCTTAAAAGCAATTATTAAATTCTGAATTTATTCATATGGGGTTACAAGAACTTTTGTGTTTTAGACTTAAAAGGCGGCTGTTGTTATCCCTTGTGTGTGTTCCTAGGGTTTACTTTTAACCCCATCTTATTTGGTGGTCGCGCTGAAAAGGAAGAAATTCAAGGAAAGAAAAGAAAGAGACAAAAACAAAACGTAGTTTAATGATTTAGCCTTTATTCACGGGCATAGCCTCCACGTGGCGAGGAAATTTCCCCTGGCCAGTAGTAGTGCCATGTCCCAGACAAGGCCTAAGTCTGAATGGCTGAGAGATTCTCCTCGGGGTCAGATGTGGATCCTTTTTCCAGCACATGCCCGGAGGGTTCTTCTGGCGAAGGCTCATGGGACATTTTTTTCTTTTTTTTTTTTTTGCTGTTGTTGTTTTCAATTTTATTTGAATTTGTTAAATCCTCACACCCCCAAATGATTTACCAGCGATAAATTTACCTTACAATGGATTTACCGGACACGCCTGCACCTCTGTGAATTTTTTTTCTATTTTGGTTTCGTTCTTTGTTTTTTACGTAGCACCCAAGGGAAATAAAGGAATATTATATCAACTAGCAACAGAAAACACTCTCCGGGCGTCGTAAAAATTAATTTTTGAAATACATTGCCGGAGAGGGTGGGAGTTAAAAATTCAATGTCAGAGGGTTTGTATCATAAGTAAGACAAATCCTTATATTTATTAAAGGAGCAAAAATAAAAATAAAACATTTTTAAATGAAAACTGAGCCCTGTCCCTTTTCAAATAAAATGTTGCGTGCATGTAATAATCAAACAATTATTTTGAATAGTTTCCACATCAATTTTACACAAAATCGTAGGTATCTATTTATTTGTAAACTTTTTAGTTAACTTCTAGTTACTGTAAAAAAAAAACAAAGGATGAGAGTAAAAAACAATTTTAAAAATTGCTTACTCAAATTTTGGGTGTATATAGCATAAGAATATTGTGACGTAAGCTGTGACGTAGAGCTATGACGTAGTTTTTATTACAGACAGAAATACAGACAATCTCCATTGTTAATAGATATACTTATATAGACTTATAAGTTATCTAAAAAAACACAAAAATTATTTTTAATATTTATATTCTTCCTAACATGGAATATACTACAACAATCTCTAAAGGGGCTTTAGAATACACCGATTGCACCACTGTAAAGGGGGAAGACTCCCTCAATGGGGCCACCTGTTGGCCGTGGGTGGCGACTCGTGATGCTTAAGGACGGAACCCTGGTGGGTGAGCAGTCCAAGACATGCAACAATCCACGTTGGCTTTTACTTAAGCTAGACGGGCGGTCGAGAGCCTCCATTCGATCAATCGGCTGATCATGTCAAGCCCTAGCACCTATAAGATTGTCCCAACCCTAATGACAACCCACAACCATCATGGCTGAGGGTCTTCATGTCCTGTGAATGAGGTCAAACTCTATCTGATGGCGAGGTTCCAGTTCTGGAGGTCTGGGTAATGTGGAGCACCCCTTTATCACCATTGCTCCCAGGTCCCGTCAGACCTGGAGTGATAGTTCCTTTTTAGGGTCCGATCTATGGCTTAAATAGAAAATTTGTTTATAAAAATATTTCTTCCAAACTATCGCTACGAATCTTTTAAAACTCTGCCGGCATTAAATGACCTACCGTGGTTGATATGCCGTAAAACAAAAACAAACAAACAAACAAACCAACAAACAACTATCTCTACTGATTAAAAGAAACAGTACATTAACATTGCCGTAGAAAAGTGGTTAACAAACACGTCATGTTCATTAGCTAAGCGAGTGTCCCATTATTTTGTCTCTCTCTCTCTCTCTCTCTCTCTCTCTCTCTCTCTCTCTCTCTCTCTCTCTCTCTCTCTCTGAGAAAATGAGATTGTGTTTAATGGTGGGTTTTATAGAGATAAAAGAATTGTTTAGCTCCTTCAGAATACGAAAGGAAAAAAAAAAGAAGACAATTTGCCACAGCGAAGATGCATAAAAGTGCACTCATACATGAAATTACTACTATGGATTTAAAGCGAGTTTTCTGCAATAATTCCATTGTCCTTCCATAGCATACCAGGCGATCGTTGTTAATGGTTATCATCGTAAAAAT
>CM042142.1:85894376-85936876 GCA_023376005.1 Doryteuthis pealeii | reverse complement strand
ATTCTCTGGGCTGATATCCATGATTTTTCTCTTACCTGAAGATGCTGCAGTAATGCGGTTGAAATAAATTATTGTAATGAAGCAAATGTTTTTTCCTTCATTATATATATATTATAATATATATATATGGTACACGGTAATAACCTACTCGAGTTTCACCATAAGGATATTTAGGGTTAAATCCACTGGATTCATCAAGTTATTGATTAATTGCAGTCGATTGCACGTGTGTATTTTTTCGCGATAAATGGTTGGTTATTGGTCTGCGATCGAAGAACACTGATTTGAAATTCAAAAAGAGCGGAAGTTGCATTTTTTTCAAAGGATCAAAATATAAACAGTGTTAGAAATCCGCTTTATATATATATATAAAGTTAGTATAATTACAGTCAGCGGAGTGGCCTATTGTCGATATCAGCCGAACAGCGAGAGAGACTATTTCCTTTTCGCTAGCGCTAGAACTTTGAGATTGTTTTGAGCTGAATGGGAGCGCTACACCTAACGTCAGCTCCCCACTTTACCGCACAGCTCAGATTACCCAATGTGTGCTACTCATACACTGAGTTGGCGGGAACCAGTACCGAACCCGGAACCTTGCGATTCCTAGGCTTCTACCGACTGAGCTAATAATTTTCAAATATGAACCACTGCTTTTCTTTATAAGGGAGGCTCTGGCTTTAATTAACCCACGAAAGGTTGATAAGCAATTAGATTGAGAAAAAACTCTTCGTTTTATGCGTCTTGAGAGGATTCAAAGTTTTTTTTTCCCCCACAGAGTTATGACGTAAATACAACTAAGCAAACTTTATATGTAAGTTTTTTTACCCAACCTTTTCATGCTTTTCTATGTAGGCATTCATATATATATATATATATATATATATATATATATATATATAGGTATTTCATATTTCTATGCAGTCATTTCGTTCTTAACTGCAGACAGGCGGACGTTGAGGGATTATTTCCAAACTTAATCTAAAAAAAAAAAAAATAAAAATGAGTTGGGATTAATAAAAAATAGTTTCTTTGCTTTTCTTTCTTTCAAAAGGATTAAGTCTATATGAAAAAAAAATAATGACGACTTCAGACACGCATACACGGACAAATCTAACACACACACTCTCTCATACACACATGACAGACACACACGCACACACACACACACACACACACACACACACACATATATATATATATTATATATATATATATATATATAGTGTTGTAATAGCATAAGTTTATTACTAGCTCATTTGGTAAGTTAGTGGACCAAGTTTTTTTTTGCATTACTAACAGTAGAGTGCTCACTATCAGTGACAGTGCTGTTACATATATATATATATATATATATATTAGAATTATTATTAATATTTTTTTTATTATTATTATACTAAAACTTAGCGAATCAATGTTTGTCTTCTAATGGCTTTTTTATCATTTAGTTTAATGACACAAAATTCATATAAAAATATTCCTTAGTTTTAGAATTGAGTTATGTTTGAAAAAATTTCATTTTGATGGTTCTGATTTGTCGTAATTTGCAGATAAGTCAAAAACTGCCCCGGGTCTCACTTCACATACTGCCTATTACTTTCATCCTCTCTATGTATATCTTGATACCTCCTCATTATATATGTTAATTTCTCAGTGAGATTACGGGGGATTTGAGAGGGCGAAACTTATTTGGCTGTTAGTTTCATAAGCAGCGAGCCTGTAGCTTTAACATTTTGATTCTTAATAAATTTAAATTAGGCCAAACGTTCCCTTTCTTAGAAATCTTACAAATGATACCCGGACTGTCAACGTGTATCTGAGATGTAACCATCTCACTTCCTCTTTTGTATTTTAAGTTATAATGTTCTATGAGGTGCTTGTTATCTGGGGTTGTTTGTAGCTAAAATGTTTGTGCCTCTTTAAGAAATATTGTAATTGTATATCTATATCAAGTTCGTTTTATTTATTTAATTTGGATTTTAGTAAATTTATTATGGATATAATATATATATATATATATATATATATATATATATTATATAT
Organism: Doryteuthis pealeii; assembly: GCA_023376005.1. Classification (NCBI taxonomy): domain Eukaryota; kingdom Metazoa; phylum Mollusca; class Cephalopoda; order Myopsida; family Loliginidae; genus Doryteuthis; species Doryteuthis pealeii. Next base: position 85,934,836 of record CM042142.1, on the reverse strand, counting down.
ATATATATATATATATATATATCAAAGAAATGTTTTAAATACCGGTTATATTAATACTTATAAATTTATTTCCACGAATATCAATCGGGTTTGTCAGACTGTTTTTCACAAGGAAATAGTACAAAAATCTCAGAAAATTGTTTCGTATTGTTATAATTTGGAAATAGTCTTTTGGGCTCTTTTCTGATTATACTATCAGAGGCATTGGAGGTGTTTATATATAGAGAAGGATGACATAAAAATGTTCACCGTAATGAAGAATGCCATGAAACTATTGCAATTTTTACCCCTGCCAGCCGGGGTTAATTATTCATTTGGGTCAATCAATCTAACCTTGTATAACATATTTCTACATCGGGTTAGGGTGTAAATATATCCTCGCATATTTCTATATATTTTTTCACATTATTATTATATGTTTCATGCCACTTTGTGCATCTCCTATTTTTCTTTTTATTCAACCTTTAAAAAAAGAAAATCTTTGCACAGATTATATACAATATTATACAATATCATGGCTAATTATATTAAGTAATTTATCCAACGATTGACAAAAATGTCATCTTGAATTATTCTTCCTACCCTTATTTCTGAAATCATCCAATGCAATTTCATTTTTTACACTTGTTATTTTTTATCTGATTAATAAGGCAATTTGGTCCAATCCATATACTAATACTCTTGTTCCTTAAAAGTATAACTGTTGTCAATTTGCAATCTCTCAACTTGCGACTGCTGGCTTCGGCCCACCACGCATCCTCTTTTTAGTTGTGACCATCAAAGGGGTTAACACCTCTTCCACACCCGCACCCTTTACTTAAAAATAAGACCGCCCAAATTGTCCAAGATAAAATGCAAAAATATAAATCCTCATTATCTGGTGTTGTATATCCGCTGAATTCTTATTTTTATGAGTGTCATCACCTCAACTAAATAATGGACCATTCCGTTTTTATCTTAAAGAAAGAAAGGGAAGAAAAAAGACAAACCTCTCTGAAAAAATAGAATAAGAAAGAAAGAAAGAAAGAAATGGGAATATAGAGAGAGTTTGAGCGCACGGAAGCGATAACACTATTCTGTTTCAATCGAACATAATGAAAAATGAAAAGAAGGAAAGAATGAGAGAGAGTTAAATCAAGATTATTATTCTTTTTACATATTGAACAATTGCAATAGCTCTTAAGTAAACATAACAAACATTGTAATAATTAAATTATCATACTGTGGTGCTAGTTAAACAATAATTTTTCATTGTATGACATAAATAAATGAACAATTTTTATCATATCTTGCTGTTGCGGCGATCAGGTATTTTCTTCGCCTTCTTTCTTGGTGACTTTGCAGTTTCGACCAACACCGACAAGACATCTTCTTTTGCCAAGGAAGCCAAACATTGCGTCCAGAAAACCCGGTTAGCCAGCGAGAGTTCTGCGAAAGAATTTACACTCAATTGTAATTCAGTGAACTACAAATTAACTTGGACGTGCTTTGAATTTCGTCCAGGAAATTTTGGAATCGTCTTTACTCTTGCTGAATTGGGTTCGATCTTCGGTTGTCGCTTCGGGCGTGTGCCTGACACAGTTGAACTGGGGAAATATCAATGCATTAAATTTTCTTATTAAAAAGAATATTTACATTAGGAATTGGTCTGACTTCTCGTGGGGCTGTCATTTACTTTGCAGTTGAATGTTAATGCCACTTCGTTTGAGTTACTAGTCCCTTAGACTCGAAAGGAAAAAAAACATAATTAAATGTTTGTTTACGGCTGTTTTTTATTGCTTTCTTGGGGGCGGGATTTTGTTGTTTTCTTAGGAGGGGGGGGGGGGTAATTGGATCCCTCATATTCAGTTTCTTCTCGTAAAATGGTTACTTTTTTATATTTACTTGCAATCAATAATTTCCAATATGAATGTGCAAACAGGAAATCCAATTGAAGCTAAGCTCTTAGGCAATCTGATCTTCTTAAACTAGACAAATATACTTGGTAGCTGCTTCTCAATGAAAAATCTATTGATTTTATATATATATATATATATATATATATATATATATATATATATATATATATATATATATATATATACTACCCGTGGCAAGAAATTATGGAATTACTTAGAGGATGTTAATTTTGGACCGCGGCGGAAATTTCAAATCCAAGACTGCCCAAATACATTATTTGTCTGAACTTTTTACATGAGGCTGGATAATTCATATTATTTAGATTTCTCGGACTGTTGTACTCATTTTTATTGTTATGTGCCCATCATTTCGGCCGATGTGCCTTCATGCCTTTTTCTGGTGTTTCTTGTCCCCAATAGATTAAATAAAGGGTTCGATTTCATGAAGGCTCCCGATTACGACATGAAGACTCCCGAATTTGATAAGAAGGTTCCCGAGTTCAAAGAGAAGATTCCCGATTACAACAAGAAACACCTAAAAGAGTCGGGGGGCACATCGGCCGAAACGTTGTGTATATAACAATAAAAATAAGGACAACAGTCCGAAAAATCTAAATAATACAAATACACAAATACAGTCGTTTAGTTACACACACACACACACACACACACACACACACACACACAGACATAGAGAGAGAGAGAGAAGAAGACAGACAGACAGAGACACAGAGGCAGACTGACAAATAGACAGACAGAGATGGAGACAGAGTGATACACAACAATAAAATATAATAAAGTTTACAGTTCTTAAGCGATTGGGAAAAAGTAGCATGATGAAACTTTCCCAACCAGAATCTTTTACTTTCTTTACGCTAGATATTATTATTATTATTATTTACTCCTTTTGAGTTTTCACATCAGCGTCAGCTGACGATCTTTCACTAGAGTCTGAGTGACAGCAAGTCTTCTCAGGTTTCCAGGACTCTTTTGAGTATTCTGGCAGATTGCAGCAGTGCAGTGTTCTGGGCAGTATCAATCCTTCCTCTGATTTCCAGATTTTCCAAATCCTTTTCCAATCCTTTTGGGACCGTTCCAAGTGCACCAACTACAAATGGTATCACTTTGACTTTCATATTCCATAATTTTTTCAGTTCTCTGGCAAGGTCCAGGTATTTGTCCATTTTTTCATTTTCCTTTAGTTTCACCCTGTGATCTGCTTGAACTGCAAAAATCCACCAGTTGACAAGTTATTTCTTTTTTGTTAATCGACACTAGGTCTGATCTTCTTGCAGGGATAAGGTGATCCGTTTTTATTTCAAAGTCCCAGAGAATTTTATGCGTTTCGTTCTCAAGAACAGATTCTGGATTATGCATATACCACATTATTATTATTATTATTATTATTATTATTATTATTATTATTAGGTTTTTCCACTGGACAGCAAGTCTTCTCAGGTCTCCAGGACTCTTCTGAGTATTCTAGCCGATCCCAAGTACTGTAGTTTGGATGATCTCGATTCTTCCACTGATTTCCAATTCACCAACTTATTTTCAATATTATTATTATATTATTATTATTATTATTAGTGTTGTTGTTGTGTTGTTGTTGTTGTTGTTGTCTAATTGAGGAATGTGTGTGTGTGTATGTGTGAGTACCTATATCATTTATTTATATCATTGTACTTACACATGTATCTATGTTCTTATATTTAGATGATCAATATTGCATTCTCATTTGTAAATTCCATCTTAAAAGTTAGATATAAATAAAAACGTACCAACTATATAAAAAGATAATCCTGAGTGAAAGCAACACTTTTATCGCTAAATAAGCCCCCAGAGCCATGAAACTAGATTCGTTATTAAAACAGGATATATATATATATCAAAATAAAAGTATAAAAAAGATATTAATAGTAATAAAAAAGATAGAAAGATGAAAGAAAAGCATGAACGTTGGTAAATATTAAACAACGAGAAAAAAGAGAAAAGAGTATGATAAACTGGAAGAGAGAGAGAGAGTGTGTGTGTGTGTGTGTGTGTGTGTGTGTGTGTGTGAGAGAGAGAGAGAGAGAGAAGGATAATAAGCGTGAAGAAAAAGACGAAAATAGAAGAAGAAGAAGAAGAAGAAGAAGAAGAAGAAGAAGAAGAAGAAGAAGAAGAAGAAGAGGATAATGAGCGAGAGGAGAGTGGATATGATGATAAGCGCGAGGAAGAAGAAGAGAGAGAGAGAGAGAGAGAGAGAAGAAGAAAGGCAAGAAAAAAAGAGAGGGAAGAAGATAATAAGCGGGAAGAAGTCGGTAAGTGGGTAGAGAATAATAAGCTGGAAGAATAGAGAGAGGGGGAGAGAGAGAGGGAAAGAGAAAGGGAGATGTTAATAAGCGAGAAGAAGAAGAAGAAGAAGAAGAAGAAGAAGAAGAAGAAGAAGAAGAAGAAGAGAGAGAGAGGGAAGGGGATAATTAGCGAGGAGAAGGGCAAAAGTGAGTGGAGGATAATAAGCAGAAAGAAGAGTGAGAGGCGGGAGCAGAGAATGATAATCAGAGAATGATAATAAGAAGAACGAGGGAATGTGAGTAGAGGGTGTGTAGGGTGAGTAGCATATAATAAGCTGGAAGAATAGAGGGAGAGAAAAAAGGGGGTAGATTTAAAGATAATTAGCGAGAAGCAGAGAGAAAGGTGAGAGAAAAGGATAATTAGTGGGAAGTAGAAAGAGAGAAAGAAATACAGAGAGAAAGGATAATTAGCGGGATGACGAGGGGGGGGAGTATGATAAAATGAAAGAAGAGAGAGAGGGGGGAATAATTAGCGGGAAGAAGAGAGAATGAAAAGATATTGATAAGTGATAAGAAACGACATAGAGAGAAAGGAAGAGAGAGAGGAGGGATAATACGTTAGAATAGACAGAGAAATGGAGAGAGAAAAGGAGATAGAGAAGAGGATAATTAACGGGAAGAAGAGAAAGGTAGAAGAGTATAATAATCTTGAAGAAGAGAGAGAGAGAGAGAGAGAGAGAGAGAGATAATTAGCGGGAAAGAAAGTGCGAGGAAAGGATAAGAAGTGGTAAAAGTGTGTGTGTGAGAGAGAGAGAGAGAGAGAGAGAGAGAGAGAGAGAGAGAAAGAAAAGAGAGAGAAGAGAATAATAAACTGGAAGAAGAGAAAGAGAGACATGGAAAGAGAAATATTGAGAGAAGAGAATTATTAGTGGACAGAAGTGACAGTGAGAGCGGAGGATAATAGATTATAAGAAGAGAGAGACAGAGAGAGAGACAGAGAGAGAGAGGGGGAGAGAGAGAGAGGAATAATAAGCTGCAAGAAGAGAGGGATTGAGAGAGATAAAGAGAGAGAAAATAGGATATTTAGTGGACAGAAGAGAGAGAGTGGGGGTGAAGAAGATAATTATTGGAGAAAAAGAGGGAGAGGGAGTATATTAAGCTAAAAGAAGGGAGACAGAGAGAGAATGAGAAAGACAGAAAGTGATAGGAGAGAATTGGAAGTACCTGTAAAAAATAAATATATTTCACAATTATAATCATGTTTGTTTTTTTTTAAAAACATATTAATAGCAACACATTAAAGACATGAGAATTTTCTTAAGAAGAAAAAAATGAATGAAACACAAATACAAAACATAAACAAATAAGGAAACTAACAAGAAATTCTTATTCTCAAGTGATGACAACTGTCCCAGTTCTCCCTATATTTAACCAGGGCCGAAGAACGTTAATATATATTTGAGGGGATCAATAAAATGATATTGATTTCTAAGTATTAGGAAAGCGAACATATTCAGCTAAGCAGATCGATAGAAAAATGTAAGGGTCTTTTTTTTGGGGGGGGGGTAATATGTAATTTCTTTAGATTCCGTAGTTTATAAACATTTCCAAATTTACCCTTGACTGAATCTAAATATTCCTTTTACCCATTCGTTTTGTCAACTAATAGCAGACGAAATTCATTAAAATATTCTTGGGAAATCACATTATATATATATATATATATATCTATATATCTATATATATATATATATCATTGCAAAATCTATAGGTCTGACATTGTGAGATGCTTTTATAAGAAATTATAAAAAAAAGAATTCAATAGGAAGCCTATATGTAACTGTAGTATAAACAAAATCGTGAAGAGCACTAATGCAATAAAATGCAATTATATATACTAGCAAATATATGCACCCTCCGGGTGCAAGTATTTAAGTTTTAATGTAATGAAATATCATATTAAATTAGAAGGGCTAATAAAACTAAATAAGAATGCAGATAAAAAGATTTGAAACAGAGGGGGTATAATCGAAAAATAGAACAACTGAAATTTACTCTTCCATCACTCTCGTCTTTCATTGTTATTTTTTCTAATTTAAGTATTTAGTTAAAAGAGGAAGTAAAGAATAAAAGGACAGTTATCTTTTCTTGTTAATGGATTTCATTTAAGATTGATTGAAGAGATTTTTGCTTATATTCATTAAAATAAAACCAAATAGTTAGAAACCAATAATACTAAGCATATATTTATTAAAATTACATTTTTAATATCAATATGCAAATTAGCCTTCCCGTTCACACTGTAAACCGCTATTTTGTTGTATATATAAATACAATTGCATGTTGTTAGTATGTAGATAACAGTATTAATGATGTAAAACAATTTTATTAATAATTGAGGTTAAAATAAGGATAAATTCATGGTGAATGTGACGTCAATAACTAAGGGAATTGTGACTTGAGTAGTGATTTAGTTTCGGTTACAGACAGAAAAACACACAATCTCCATTATAATAAGATATATATATATATATATATATATATATATATATATTATAAAATGGGTACAATAGATAACCTACTCGAGTTTCACCATAAGGATCTTCAGGGTTAAATCCACTGAATTAATCGAGATACCGATTAATTAATCGGTATCTCGATTAAATTAGTGGATTCAACCCTGAAGATCCTTATGGTGAAACTCGAGTAGGTTATCTCTTGTACCCATTTTATAATAAATTTGCTCTACTTACGTACTGAGCACTTTGTATTTGTTATATCGTGACTTACCCCCCTGAACTCTACAGCACCTTACCATCGTGACCATATTCACTGGTAAGTCAACTCTTCCATTACGTATATATATATATATATATATATATATATATATATATATATATAATGGCTGTCAACTCGTGTTCGAGTAAGACCATTTCCTTTTTTTTTTTCAATCATGGTTGGGTGCCAGTAGAATTTGATACTCTATCCTTGTGTTTTCTCAGATGACTCACCAGGCCAGCCCTGGACAGACATACTCTTCCACATAAACCACATGCTGGAACCTCTCCATTTTGAATGTTGCTGGGCTGAAAATTTACCCATTCTAATAGCCCGCTTCAATTTTTGGTGTTTAATTCGGTTGGACTGAAATTCTCCCACAGACAGGTAGATGGTGACTCTCCGGCCAAGTCTATTACAAGCTAGCTTCTCCTAGTCATCCACAGCAATAGCAGTGTTCTTCAGAGTGTACACACACACACACACACACACACACACATATATATATTATATATATATATATATATATATATATTATTATTATTATTATTATTATTATTATTATTATTATACTAAAGCTGAGTTTATCAACCTTCTCCAGCTAAAGGATTTTTTTCTATTTATGTTATGGACACAATATTTATACTTAGATATTCCTTGGTGTTAGCACTACAAAGTGTATGAAAAAAAATTCAGTTTAATTGGCTTTAATTAGGCGTAATTAGCAAGTAAGTCAACGACCGACCAATCCCTGTTTCACAGATTAGCTGTCTCTCTTCCCATCTCGCTTTCAGTTAAGTTAACTCTCCTCCCACTTTCTATTTGTCAGTTAAGCAGAGTGAAAAAAAGAGTAAAAAATCCAGCAGTCAGTGATCACCACACCCCACCCCTAACCCACCGTAGATTCGCCCACTTCCCTTTCTCCAGGCGAATCTTATTCAAATGAGCAAACGTTTTGTTTTGTTTTAATATAAATCAAAAGTATCTTTTTACGGCATGATTTCAATTTTAGTTGAGCGTAAATTTTACGAAATTGAAATCATGCTTTAAAATAGATTTTTTAAATTACTTTAATTATTAATTCATAGAGTATTAAACTTACTTTAAAAAATATTTCATGTTGGGTAAAAAAAATAGTTATATATTTAAATATTATGGAATTCAAATGAGCAAACATTTGACTACTCCCACTGTTTAAGTTTTCTTCGGGCTTAAAAAATTGTTTTAGTTAAAACTAAAACAAACTAGACTGACTTCTTATTTAGGTCGGTAAAATTAAAACGGAAAGTGTTTTGCTGGTACCAAATGACAGTTTAACTGCAGTCTATGAATTAACATTTTGCGAATTTGGTTACGGTATTAGGGGATTAAGGTTGTTTTTAATTACGTATTGTTTAAAAAAACAAAAAACACAAATTACTATACATTTAATGTTGAAAAATATTTTCTAAACTAAGTTTAATTGAAATTATATATTGCTATATTAACACAAACAACTGTCTCAATAATAGATTCAATAATTAATTTCAATGGTTAATTAAATGTATAGTAATTTGGGGTTTTTTGTTGTTTATTTTTTAAAGCAATACGTAATTAAAAACAACCTTAAGCCCCTAAAACCGTAACCCAATTCGCAAAATGTTAATTCATAGAATGTAGGACTTACTTCTGACTTAGGTTGGAAAATTAAAACGGAACATTTTTTGCTGGTACCCAATGACAGTTTAACTACAGTCTATGAATTAACATTTTGCGAATTGGGTTACGGTTTTAGGGGATTATGGTTGTTTTTAATTATGTATGGCTTTTAAAAAATAAACTCTGTCTTTAGTCTTTTTATTTATGCAGAAAATAGTATCAATCAAATATATACCACTCCGATATTACAGTCTGAATAATACAAATAATTTTAATCTTTGAAGAGTTCCGTCAAGGCCTCTTGCCTCAAAACATGCTTGCCGGTGACTGCGGAAAAAACAAAAAAACAAAAGAAAAACACCAGCTACGATTGAAGTCCGTAGCGGAAGCGGCGTGAAAAACAAAAACAACTAGGGTTTAGGGTTTAGGATTTGGGGTTGGGGTTTAGGTTTAGTTTAATGGAAAATAAATAAATAATTTGGGCTCTGTTTTTTCTGAGTCACCCTGTATACAGGATGACCCAGAAAAAACAGAACTTTGTAATAAAACAGTTGATTTAACTAGGGGAGTTTAGGGTTAGGGTTGGGTTTTCAGTGGAAAATTCCCTAAGTTGGTTCTTTTTTTTTTTTTTCTTTTTTTCAAGTGATACCGCTTCGGATGCAGGAAGCCAGGACAGAACTCCGCAAAGATTACCATTATTTGTATTATTCAGACTATTGTCCTCGTCTTCATTGTTATCTGTACAAAGTTTCGGCTGATGTCCCTCCGGTATTTCTTGTCGGACTCGGGAACCTTCTTGTAATTGGGAGCCATCACGGAACTTTGAACCCAACCCTTTATTAGGTCCACGGGGTTATCCTGTTCTCATTCCACTAACCATAGCTGGGGTACAGGTGTTAAGCTGTGTTAATTATTATTCTATGTTACTGCTGTCCTTGACCAGGATTGAACCTGCAGTCTAGAGATAACTGGCATTTAGAACTGTCTTAATCTAACTCCTTTATCTACTAGGATATGTGTTCAATTGGACAATCCAGTGTGAATTTTTTCAATTGCAAAAGTTATAATTTATTTTGTAAAAACAGATTTTAAGTAGTCTCTTGGCAGGCATCTTGATCAAAATGGACGAAAAAAACGTTTTAAATATATCAAAAATAAATTATATGTGTAATATTATTTTGCTTTTTTACTGATGCTCATTATGTTACTACTTTTCGACTTAGACAAAAATTTGACCTTAAATAATCAATCTAATAAATTTTAGTTCGTTTTTAAAAATGAAAAGCAGATGATATTTTGGCAGATCCTACTCTTTTCCCTAATCATCTAGCGAGAGCTTAATGGGTGACCCAACGGGTCACGTTTTGTCTAGTATATATATATATATATATATATATATATATAGTGTCATCCGCAGACATCGTGTTTCGACTTACCACGTCTCTTCAGTGTGGCTATACTTTGCAAGATACCTCCAGATGGGATAGGAACCCGACTGATTTTCCGTCAGCCCGACGTCTAAACAACTTGGTCATCACACACCTGCAGGGAAGGGGTAGATTTTTAACTGTAAAATACAAACATAGGTATATATGTTACAGCCGTTAGAGAGCTCACATCCGGTTTATAGGAGAGCCGTGCCATATATATATATATATATATATATATATATATATATATATATATAGTTAGGCAGCATTTCTTTTTTAAGGCATATTTTGTTGAACAACGCAGCCATTTCTTGTCTGCAAATCTTGTTCCAGGTCCTTTCAAGTTGACGGATTCATGTGATTATATCCAGATATAATCCCATCAATCCCGCAATATATATATATATATATATATATATATATATATATATATATATATATACTTTGATTCTCTATTATACTATAATATATATATATATATATATATATATATATATATATATATATATATAATAGTATAATAGAGAATCTAGGTATTCCAAAAACATTGATCTATTCTTGATGGGGAAGCCGGCGTTATGACGTTTCGGTTTTTAATAAGTCATCATCAGGACTTTAAGAATGTTGTCTGAGCAAGGATTAATATTTTTCTAATAACGGGAGTTAGGTAGTTGCATCCATAGAAAGACCCATAATTGAGTTCTGCACAAATATATTTTTCTTAAATTTATTTACTACAAAAACGAAATCGTCCATTATTCGTTGAAGTTACGACACTTATAGAAAATAAGAATTCGACGATTAAGCGACACTAGATAATCAGGACTTGAATTTTTGTATTTCATCTTGGACGATTTGGACGGTCTCATTTATAACCAGAGGGTGTTGCAGGATGATAACGATCAGAAGAAACAAGATTCTTGATATATAAATTATTAAATCAAAAAATAATGTGAGGCTTTCGAACCACCCTGTAGGGAAAAAAGGGTCATTGTGCTCTTTGGACCTGTTTTAGTCTCCATGAAAATAAATCGGAGGTATTACTTTCGGAGCATTCCTGGAATATGTGACATCATAAAATCCTTGGGTCATTACTGTCTTCAATAAATCCACGTTTTCATGTAATCTATAAAGGAAAAAAGAAAAAAAAGAAATTCGTTTGAAAATATTTCTAATTTAGTTATTTGTTGTTGTTTTTTTTGTTTTTTTGTTTTTTGTTTTTTTTTTTATCTTTTCTTGTTCCTTATAGATTTTGTTCGTTGCTTGACTATCAACCGCTTTTCGGGTTCATGTTGTTGTTATAGTTGCTTTTATTGTTGTTGTTTTGATGCATTACTATTAAAAAAGAAAGAAATGAACACCAACTATCGTTAATTTTTCCACTGCTGCTTTTTGAACGCTCATTAAGGATTTTGGAATTTTATTTTTCTCGTTTGATTTTCATTTCTTTTTTGCTCTGTGATTTGGATTAAATCATTCCAATGCCTTTTTTAAAAAAATGCTGACATGATTATGATGTTCATTAGAACAAGAAGTGGGTATCGTGGATTTTAACTCTTTGCCTACTTTAAACTGCCCACAACAACCCCCCTCCCTCTCCACTGCGATCCTACAGTAAAATTATAGAAAACTGTTGGTTAGTTCAATATGATTGAGAAGAAGGACTCAGGTTATTATTATTATTATTTTCAGTCAATTAGAGTTTTTCACACCCGCCTTAGCTGAGTGACAGCAAGTCTACTCAGGACTCCAGGACTCGTCTGGGTATTCCAGCCGATCTCAACAACGCTGTAGTCTGGATGACCTCGATTCTTCCTCTGATTTCCAGTTCCTCTAGACACTTTTCTAGACCCCTGGGGACCGTTCCTAGGGCACCGATTACAATTGGAATGATCTTCATATTCCACAGTTTTCTTAGTTCTCTGGCAAGGTCCAAGTATTTGTCAATCTTTTCGCTTTCTTTCACTTTCACTCGGTGATCCGCCGGGACGGCAAAATCCATGAAATGACAAGTTCTCTTCTTCTTATTGATCAACACCAGGTCTGGTCTCCTGTCTGGGATTAGGTGATCTGTCTGTACCTCAAAGCCCACAGAATTCTGTGCGTCTCATTCTCTAGGATAGATTCAGGCTTGTGCATATACAATTTAGTTGATTATTATTATTATTATTATTATTATTATTATTATTATTATAGGACATTATTTGAATAAAATGAGTTCTGAGTTGAATAGATAGGGAACTTTGAAGAATCCCAACATACAGGTAAAGAAAAAGATCAATTGACATTGGCTCTCAAGGCTGGAAAAATTTAGATCCCCCAATGTAATTCTTTAATGAAGATTTGGTGAAGAAAAATCAGCCGGCATATATTTTTTAGCATTCCCATATCATTTCATGAACATTATATATATATATATATATATAATATATATATATATATATATATATACAAAAAGAAACAAAAAAGAAACATTAGAATAAAAAGGAAGCAAAAAAGTATTTTAAAAGATTTTTTTTTAACAAAAGAAAGAAATACTGGTTTAGTACAGTTTAGTTTCTTTGTTTAATGGCATATCAACCTTCATGGGTTAATTAATGTTAAAGCTATACTTTTATAAGAACGGTAGTGGTACTATTTAAACTGGGGTACATAACTTCCCCAAGATTATTAGTCAAAAGTGGATGCAATACCGTGACTGGAGTTCGAACTCACTTACTACTGTAAAATCAAGCGGATTGTGGTAAGCGTATTATAGCAAAGGAAAAACAAACACGGGTTGAAGGTTTCAATAAATTGTATTGATGAAAAGAAAATGTCGTAGTGTTTCTCGCGATATCTACAGAGAAGGTGGAAAAACACGGTTTTGGTAGCCGAAATCGGTAGCGATGTTGGCCGAATGGGATGATGGTTCGAGCCTCGGTGATGCGATACTTGACGCTGGCAGAGATGTAGGCAGAAAGTCTGATAGTTGATGGTCGAATCGGTTGTGGTGTTAATCGAAACGAGATGTGGTTCGAGCCTTGGTGATGTGTTGGTTGACGCTGGCAGTGATGTGGGCCCGATTCGTATTACAGAAGTTCTAAGTCGGGGAATTTATACTTTTTTTTGGTCGAGGAATGGATCAGCTTTTGGCTTTCTTTATTTTAACGCGAAATTCACGGATTGGTCGAAAAATTGAAAATTCTGATTTTATTTTGATAATTTCTTTTCAAGATTTCCGCGTGCGCTGATCCGTATGGGCACAGATGAGTTTTTTCATTTAGCCAAAATTCATGGCTCTGTCCACATCCTGGCCTTTTAGGTGAACTTGTTAACATTTTGTATTGTTGGTGAGTGGGTTTATTGGGTTTAGTGGATTTTATGAATCAGGAGACATCTTTATTTCTGTTATATAACACTACGTAAATGGCCATACAGCTGCTTCTTTGTGGGATGTCGTTTCATAATTTGTTTAAGATCGCACGCAGCATTCTTGAGCAGCTCCCATCTATCTGCCACCTAACTTATTCTCTGGGTGCTTCGTTAGGGTCCAAGTGGTGCAACTGATACAGCTATGACTTGTAAGAATTGTCACTTTAACTTGTCAGTGAGATCGGATTTCTATATGAAAAAAAGCGAAGAAAAATATTTTAATGACAAAATAATCACTTAAGTTTTTGTCATAGGTGTACTTATTCAATGATGATGGCCTTCCATCTCTCAGCACCCTAGTGTGCCGCGAACCAGGTTTGAGAACGACTTAGCCTATTGGAAAACTTTTGGTGATGTGCAGTGATGGAGACATTGGAGGATTGTGAAATAAAGTAACAACCGAATTGAATGTTGTGTTTTCTCCATTGTCCACTCCCAAAATGTAATTTCTCATGTCGGGTGACATGCCTTGACATTTGTCCACACCAATTCCCTGAGGCCATTTGCTGGCGGGCTTCTTGGATTATTTTATTCCCAGTCGCTCTGTGAGTTTTTCTGGTTATGATAATTTCAAGAATTGTTGTGAAAAACGCTGCAGAACGGTGGTCAAATTTCGTAAGAACTGGAATTTATTGTTCATATTAGTTTTTACTTAGTTTGATCTATATCAATGATACAACGAAGTGAGAATTCTCCCAACCTGTAGCCGTGCCAGCGCTACTGTATGGCTGCACCATATATAGCAGGCAGCAAGAGGCCTTGAATGGGGTTGAGTTGTTTTAAACAAGAGGGAGACATCTCCACGCTGGATTGTAATTCTTTCAAATTAGTAGACCAATTTCCATACCTGATCTATTCAAATTAAAACGGGAGAAGAGGAAGTGTACAGAGAAAAAAGTTTTTATCCGTTGGCAGTGTTCCTTATGTCCTTACTTGTACTAATCACGTCACTTCTTTCCAAAACGAACCCTACCAATGAATAAGAACAATTTTCTATATATATCTATAATATTTTTCTCTATATATTCTAAATATATCGCATATTTCAAACGTCCCCACTCGTAGAAATCACGTCCCATCTTTTCAAAAACGAACGTTGCAAATGGATAAGAACTTTTTTCAATATACTTTCTCGTCTCCTGTTTTATTTTGAAAATATATCCATCACTGTTCAGACAACACTTTTTCCATCCTAAAGCCTTGATAAGAATTTGATAAAAACCGAAACGTTTTAACGTTGATTTCATCATCTAGAATAAATTCATAATTTTTCGAATACTTTGTTTTTCAATTTTCTAGATAGATAGATAGATAGATAAGGATATGAAAAACCGTTAAATAGTATTCACTTACTAAATTTAACTTACATTGGTATAATAGATGAATTATAGAGCACTAATATATATAGAGTGAGACAGACAGACATACAGAGAGAGAGGGAGAGAAAGAGAGAGAGAGAGAAATACATAGGTAGATAGATGATGATTGTATGAAAAATGGTTAAATAGTAGTCATTTACTAAATTTAGCTTACATGGACACAATACAAATATATAAGAATTATGGAGTACTATGATAGATAGATAGTTAGATAGATAGATTGAACAGTATTCATTTGCTAAACTTGGCTTGTTTTGTGTTGTAACCTAAAAAAAAGCTTACTAAATGAGATTTAACCAACCGGAAGTTGGAAATGAAATGGAATCTTTATAACATTAACAAAATACAATACTCGCCAGTAGCGTGAATAAGGTCAACCACTACTGGTGATATAAGACTACTCAGTCAGCATAATACTCCCATATTTATGGGGATTGGTATATATACCCATTAATGTTCATAGGTAGGTTATATAATAGCTTGGCACAAGACCATAAGTTTAGAGCACTAACATAGATAGATTTTTTTTAAAGTAAAGTCGTCGGGATGACCTAAAGTCGCTTTCAGACAAACAGCGAGGGAGTCTACGCCCTTTTCACTAGCGCTAGACCAAGGAGATTGGCATGGGTCTCTGCTATTGGATTTTGGGTAAATCTACTACTAACCGCCACAAAAGACAGACAGGATTTTTACCCGATTCCCTAGTAGATAATAATGTGACAAAATGTCGGTCTAATTTGGGGGTGCCCCTCAGGAAACAAGTCTCCTGCAGACTTGCACTCTATCGGCATTTCCCTTCACTGTCGCATCAGGATCCGCGAAATAAAACCAGGTGCCGCCTAGGGTGTGGAAGGGCGCCCTCAAACTAAGATATTAATCAATTTATGTGTCTCCCGAACCGAAAAGATCGAGAAACGATAGACTGAAAGCAGCAGCCAACGCGAAACAGATGTCTATCATTATCTACGCGCCAGCAAAGTGTTAAAAACTTTGGGATGGATCACGACATGATCGACTGATGAAATCAATGGATGACGCGAGAGAGATCAACAGACAATTGATTGTATCTTATGCGCGGACACGAACTGCCATCATTCTGCGTCATGCGTTGCGGTGTCAAGCGGTGCTTGCTCACACTACGCTATATTTGGTTCTGTAAGTGATAGGTTTGCGTATTGCAGCCAGACATAAAACGATTACCACTCTAATTGATTGTCTCAAGTGACCGACTTACTATGACAATTTGGATATTAACAGGACTAGCAAATATATGCACCCTCCGGGTGCAAGTATTTAAGTTTTAATGTAATGAAATATCGTATTAAATTAGAAACGCTAATGAAACTAAATAAGAATGCAGATAAAAAGATTTGAAACAGAGGGAGTATAATCAAAAAAATAGAACAACTGAAATTTACTCTTTCATCACTCTCGTCTTTCATTGTTATTTTTTCTAATTTAAGTATTTAGTTAAAAGAGGAAGTGAAGAATAAAATGACAGTTATCTTTCCTTGTTAATGGATTTCATTTAAGATTCATTGAAGAGATTTTTGCTTATATTCATTAAAATAAAGCCAAACAGTTAGAAATCAATAATACTAAGCACACATTTATTAAAATTACATTTTTAATATCAATATGCAAATTAGCCTTCCCGTTCACACTGTAAACCGCAATTTTGTTGTATATATAAATATAATTGCATGTTGTTAGTATGTAGATATGGTTAACAGTATAAATAATGTAGAACAATTTTATTAATAATTGAGGTTAAAATAAGGATAAATTCATGGTGAATGTGACGTCAATTACTAAGGGAATTGTGACTTGAGTAGTGATTTAGTTTCGGTTACAGACAGAAAAACACACAATCTCCATTATAATAAGATTATTACACTTTGCTGCGTTAACAAATCTTTTCTAAAGGTCAAAAGTTTATTTATGAAAATATATTTTTATTGTAAACTAAGTAAAGTCGACGAGGCGGCCTAAAGTTGGTATCAGCCAGTCAGTGAGGGAGTCTATCCCCTTTTCAATAGCGCTAGATCAAGGAGATTGCTTTAGCATCTGAGGTGGAGCGCCACACCTACCATCAGCTCCTTACTTTACTGCAGAGATCCCTGTGCTACTCATACTCTGAGTTGGCAAAGACCGGTATCGAACTAGGAACCTTGTGGTTTTTAACCGAACGCTCTACCGACTGAGCTAACCCGGCCCCTCTAATTTTTAATGTACTAGCAAATATATGCACCTTCCGGGTGCAAGTATTTAAGTTGTAATGTAATAAAATATATTAAATTAGAAAGGCTAATGAAACTAAATAAGAATGTAGATAAAAAAATTTGAAACAGAGGAGGGGTATAATCGAAAAATAGAACAGCTGAGACTTACTCTTCCTCCCTCCCTCCCTCCCTCCCGTCTTTCATTGATAAATTTTCCTAATTTAACTATTTAGTTAAATTAAGAAGTAAAGAAGAAAATTACAGTTATTTCTTCTTATTAATCGATTTCTTTTCAGAGTTATCCCCGAGATTGTTGCTCATATTCATTAAGATAAAACCAAACAATTAGAAATCAATAATCCTAAGCACATATCAATTAAAATCAATTTCTAATATCAATATGCAAATTAGTCTTCCCATTCACACTGTAAACCGCTATTTTGTTGTATATATAAATACAAATGTTATTAGTACATAGATATGACCAACAGCATTAATAATGTAAAACAATTTTATCAATAATTGACGTTTAAATAAAAAATAAAATCATGGAGAATATGACGTAAATAACTAAGAGAATTGTGACTTTAGTAGTGATATAGTTTCGGTTACACAGACAAACACACAATCTCTATTATGATAATATTATATTATTACACTGGCCTGCGTTGATTTTTTTTTTCAAAGATCAAAGGTTTACTAAGTGATATATGATCTCCATTTTATGCTGAATTCAAAAATACAATTCATTGTGTTTCAGGTCTGGTTTTTAAGATTTGTTTGTATGCTTCACAAGTTGTACATAATAATGACACTTATTCAAAAGTCTGTAGACTCTACGTGTCAAAAATAAGTATTTTTTAAATATTTTATACATTTCAAGTAAGCTTGTATCTTAAAGATTTGATCTGATTAGAAAAGAATGAGTATGATATTTGGGTTCAGCGTGAAAAAAGCCTTAAAATCAATTATTATATATTAGACATTGAAAACATCACAGACCAGTGTTATCGATACAATTTGTTTGCTTTAGTTTTGTTTACTACATATCAACATTTTACGGTCTATTTAATGTCGAAATTTGATTCATTTGTAAAGGTCTTGTTTTGTGTATTTGTTTAAAGTCATATCAAATCCTTGGGGGTTATTTGATGCCGTAATTTGATTCATGTGTAAATATTAGGTTTGGTTTGGCTTGGTTTGGTTTGTTTTGTTTAAAGACATATCAACTCCTTATGCTGAAATTTGATTATTTGTAAATATTTCGTTGTTTTGGGTTTTTTTTTTCTTTTTGGTATATATATTTGGGCAAGTCCATGCGAAATCATCAGGAAAAAATCAATTTTTAGGAGTAGGGGAACTATAAAACACATTTTATAGATAAAAATAGATTACAAAATGTCGCGTTTTTTCTCGCCCCCACTTCAAATTTTTCGAGTTTAAAATCGACATAACTTGGCGAATATTTCGAATTGGAAGCTCAAATTTGGGGGATTGTCTAATTTTAATCCAGTCTACACCTGTACTAAATTTCAGAAAAATTGAAGGGGGTGGGTCATATGGCCCTGATGATTTGATATGTGAAATTACCCATTTACTAAACCTCTACGCACGGACTGGATGCGACACAAGGTCAATTTCTTAAGCGGAGTTTAACAGGTTTGAATTCAGAATTTTCCTTCTATCTAGACAGGTTACCTAGCAAAGGTTAAAGAGCCCAGTCTGCCTTACTATTTACCCATAGCTGGAGGGAGAATAATTGGATGCATACATTTCCCAAGGGTATTAGCGCAATGGGAAATGCAAACAGCCTAGTCCTGGATTTGAACTCGCGTCGATGAGTCCATTTCCTACGACTTTAACCATTACACCACGCGCCCCCATATTTGTTTAACGGTATATGGTAGGTATACCCAAAATTGGCTTAAAATGCGATTTTGTCAAAATGACTTTACCCCCCCCCCCTTTACAGAAAATAATTTACCAAAAATCAGGGAACTATCGGATTTTAATGAAATTTTCAGTGTCTATTTATCAATGAATGATCTTTATAATGCATTATTTATTTTATTTCAAAACTTTCTCATTTTTTTTCTGATCACTTAATTTTTACCCCGCCACCCCTTACTTTGGGGGTGTAAAATATTGGCGAGTTGGTCCTTGTTTGATACTAATTACAGTAGTATTTTTTCGCGTGGATTTAACCCTGAAGATCCTTATGGTGAAACTCGAGTAGGTTATTACCGTGTACCTTTATGATAATATATATATATGTGTGCGTGTGTATATATATATATAGGTGTGTGTGTGCGTGTGCGTGTGTGTGTCTGTATGTGTATCTGTATGCGTGTGTGTATGTGTTTGTGTGTGTGATGTATGTTGGGGAAAATGTTGTTCCCTGGCTTGGAATCTGAGGCTCCTGATCAAAAGTTAACAATTTGTTTGACTCTGTTTTCTGTCAAGGATATTTATTTTGGGAGATTTTTCTCTATCAAAATTGCAACTGTCCGGCTTTGTTTACAATGTTAGCAAACAGATCATCCATGAGACGAGAACGGTGAAACGCTAACTTGCCGGTCGAGTGGTAACTCATTTTCTGACAGGACATCCCTGCTTTAAAAACCAACGCCGGGAACCGTGCCAAATTTAGGGTCAAGAGGTCACGGCTAATGTGCGATATTTATGTGAAAGCAAAGAAAATATAGATTTTTTTCTCTTGGCAAAAAGTAATTTTGTGTGATTAATAGATAAATAAAGAAATGGCGCCTTTTGAAGAAAGAAAGAAAGAAAGAAAGAAAGAAAGAAAGAGAGAAAGAAAGAAGAAAACAATATATATATATATATATAATGGCAACGCTCTCCTATAAACGGATTGAGCACTCTCTGGCGGTCTTTACATATATACATATGTATGTATTTATCAGTGAAAATCCTAGTTCCAGTCTGTTGGTGGTGATAGCCAAGTGGTTAAAAAGTCTGACTGATGATAAATAGATCAGGTTTACATACCGGCTGGAGGTAGCCTGCTAATGTCTAGCCACACTGAAGACACTTGATATATCGAAACACGGTGTCTGTTGATGACTATATATATATATATATATATATATAATATGTGTGTGTGTGTGTGTGTGTGTGTGTGTGTGTGTGTGTGTGTGTTTATAAAATTAAAAGTAAAGTCGTCGGGGTGGCCTAAAGTTGGTATCAGTCGTACCCTTTCACTAGCGCTAGATTTTTTTTAGCGTCTGAAGTTTAAGGGTTTATATTAAGAGTTTAAATGTATATATTCAAGTTTAAGTTTAGTAAGCGCATGGTGTAATAGTTAAAGTCATGGGAAATGGGCTCGTCGCCCCGAGTTCAAATCCTTGACGTGGTAATTGCATTTCACTTAGCACTAATACCTTGGGAAATGGTAGGAATCCTACTCTCCCACCAGCTACGGGTAAATAGTAAGGCAGATTGGGCTCTTTAACCTTCGTTAGGCAACCGGTCTAGGCGAAGGTAAACTCAGAAATAAAACCTATTAAACTCCGCTTAAGAAATTGACCTTTTGTCGCATCCTACTCGTGTAGAGAGGTTGGTAAATATATATATATATATATATATATATATATATATATATTCAAGTTTGAGTGCATTGAATTCAGAGTTTTTCATTCTCCTAGATTGGTTTCCTGGCGAAGGTTAGAGCCCAATCTGCCCTATTATATATAATATATATATATATATATATATATTATATATATATATATATGTGTGTGTGTGTGTGTGTGTGTGTGTGTGTGTGATAAATGTTGGGGAAAATGTTTAGTTGTCTTAGAAGCATGAAAAAATATGCTGAAGAATAAAAATCAAGATGATGAATAATATTATTTTCTTAATCCTATTTATTTTTCTTATATTTCGGAGTACCTTCGACTTTCTCAAAGATTTGTTTTAGACTGACTGTTCTTTCAATTATCTGTGTTCTTTCCTTTGGAGGTCATGCGGTTACGGCCAGGTGCTTAGTTGGCTGGTTGTCTTTAATGTTGTTTCTTGTGCTGCCACCTGTCTCGGGATTCATAGTTCTGGTGGAAATAGCGGGAAGAGAGGTGTTTTGGCTGTTTTTGTTTGTGTGGACTGCTATGAGGGTGGTTGAGATTAGTTGAAGCATTCGCATGCATTAAGGTGTGTAGATCAGTGTTTAAGCCTTTTGTGTGTGTTAAAGTGAATTATCCATTTGGTTTATTTTTGTTTGTGTATTTGGAAAGACGTAATTTATTAGGATTCGTCTTATATTGTCTAATGCCCCTCCAGTTTTTTAATGCTTCGCTATAGGTGCATATGTTGTTGTTGTTTTTTATTTTTGTTTTTTTTTTTTGGCTTTTTTTTTTTTTTTTTTTTGTTTTTTGTCGAATAGTTAGTTTGTGGTTGTTGACTCTGAGTCTGAAAAATGTTTGGGTATCGTTGCATTTGGTACAGAAGATGAAGTAGATGACGTTAGCGATGTCGTAGATGAGGTGAGATGGATCCTGATGTTGGTGTTGAATTGGGAGTCTGCTTCAAGATGTTTACATACTAGACATCTGGGTTTGTTGCATGTGTAGTTGCCTTTGTGTTGGATTTTGTGTATGTGTTTTTGTATGAGGTAAAGTTATTATGTAGGTTTGTCGTTTAGTTGTAGTTTGGAATTGATATCAATGCCAAATGACAACCAAACCTACACAATGTTATTATTAATTAGAATGGATGAATTAATAAAGAAAGATAGAATGAATGAATGAATGAATGAAAGAAAATATATAAAGGAACAAAAAGACGAAATATATATAAAAACGAATGAAAAAAGAAGGAAAGAAAAAAGAAATAAGGAAGGAAGAAAGAAAGAAAGAAAGGAAAGAAAGAAAATGTATAAGGGAGCAAAAATATATAAGAATGAAAGAAGGGATGGTAAGAAGAAGGAGAGAAATATGTAGGGAAAAAGAAAGAAACAAAGAAAGAATAACTTAAGAACAATAAAAGAGAAATATGAGAAAAAAATGTAGTAGAAAGAATTTTTTTTTATAAATATGAGATAAAAAGAAAAGAAAAAGAAACCAAAGAATATTCATAAGAACAGAAAGAAAGATCATGCGAACGAGAAAAGAAAGATAGAAAGAAAGGAAGGGAGGTAGAAAGAAACGAAGAAATAAAGAAAGAAGCAAACTAAAAAGGATAGAATTTAAGTAAAAAGTCATTAAAAACTACACTAATCTAAGAAAGATATAAGTATATCCCATCTGTCCATATTTGATTATTTTGCATCAGTTTTAAGTCATCAGTTGTAATGGAAAACCATCTCATATGCAATAATGGTCGATATGATGCTCCATCGGATAACGACACTCATTCATAAATCTCCAAATTTCTCGTTAATGAATAATTAATAAGATATATGTTCAAAACTCAAGAATAGAGTATGGTTGAAATACTGACTGGGATTTTTTTTTTCGTATCCTTTTTTTTTTTTTTTTTTTTTTTTTTTTTCAATTTATTGCTCGGGCCATTAAGATTTTGGTGTATGAGTCGCTAGAGAGGAATTTTATTTATGGTGTGTTGACAGCAGTCGCAGATCTTTTTACCGGACATTGGGCGATCTCAGGAAACACTATACACATCTCTGATCTTAAATGCAAACAAGGAAATAAAGAAAGAAATAAAGAAAGAAAGAAGTAAAGAAAGAAAGAAAGAAAAGATTTTAATTTCTGAAATAGATAAAAGGGGCTTTAATGAAAGAAAGAAAGAAAGAAAGAAAGAAAGAAAGAAAGAAAGGAAGGTTTTAATTGGAGAAATAGATCAAAGGGGCTTTGATGAATGAATGAAAGAAACAGAAAGAAAGAAAAAAAGAAAGAAAGAAGAAAGAAAGAAAGGTCTTAATGAAAAAAAGAAAGGTTTTAAAGAGAAAGTGAAAGAAACGAAACGAAACGAAACGAAAAAGAATTTTAAAAATAAACGAGAAAACTTTTTTTAAGTAAGACTTTCATTGAAGAAAAAAGAAAGAGAAAGAAAGCATTTGATTGAAGAAGAAGAAGAAGAAGAAGAAGAAGAAGAAGAAGAAGAAGAAGAAGAAGAAGAGAAGAAGAAGATAAGGATAATATTAATATCAGGGAGTGCCGGTCAGTCGGTGCAATCAATTAGAATTGTTACTGGTTCGTGTCAGGTTGTGGGCAACTCTAATTAAGATACGATGGGCTTTATCAGATCTTAGATGGAATACCACTTAGTAACAGAAATCTGCAAACATTCTGTTGGCCATGTGCCAGATTAGTTAGAAAATCACAACCATCATACGGAGGTTTACTATTACATAGCCGTCCAGTTTTGCTATATACATGGAGAGAGAGTGTGTGTTGTTCTTATGAGACGATGAGGGTTAGGGTTTAGGGATAGGGTTAGGGTTAGCAGGGTTAGGGTTTAGGGTTACAGTTTGAGTTTAGGGTTAGGGTTTTGAGGTATTCGTATAATGTTTAAAGTCTATCTCTTACTTGCTTGCTTGAGTAGTTCAAGTAGCTGGCTGATACCTTAGTCTGTCTCTTGTGTAGCTGGGACATATCTAAAGATGCTGATCTGACTTTATTTCTTCTTAGTTCTGGTTCTATAGAAACTGGTTCGGCATTGGTTCACAAAGACGACATAATGCTAATATTTTGAGTCATCACACCTTTTTATTTTTAACCAGACTTCTCAACCGTGGCCGGAGTGAAGCAAAAGACAGTGTCTACATCATGGTGTCATCCGCTAAACTACTTACTGACTAAGCCAAACTCAACTTCCGTTCTCACGTTTCCCAGTTGCAGAAGCCCCCCCCCCGCCCGGGCTTCTGCAACTACAAGGCATTATTAATAATCTAACCCCCTTCGATTTTGAATTTCAATGAATTTTAATTCAAAATCTAACTACTCTAACCGTCCAAAAAACAACGGTTTATCCGTGTATAACATTACTTGGAGATGTATTCTGCGTAATAAGATTTTTTTAAATAATTGCACTGAAATATTGAAAATACTAATTCTTATCGAATAATGGATTAGCTGATGGCTGGTTGGGTGGTTGGTTGGTTGGTTGGTTGGTTGTATTTTACGGCATGTCAACCCTTGTTGGGTTAATTCATGCCGAAGACGTTTTTTATTCATTCTTGGTGGTATTCAATTTTTTTAACTCAATTTAAACACATTTTCTATTTAACCCATAGATGGGACCCTAACAGGTACTACCACTCCGGGTCAGGGTGAACTTGGCGATAAAGGGTACTCTATATTCTCCAGAGCTCCAGAATTGAAACTTCTCCAGCATTTATTAATACAGTTGAACAAAATGAAAAATATTTCTACCAATTTATTGATACAATAAAGTTAATGAAAATTATTTCTACCAATTTATCAATACACATGAGGTTAATGAAAATTATTTCATAAACAAATCATATATATTAAAAAGGCAAGATTTGGCATTAAATAATCCACAAGGTTTGATATGTCATTAAAACAAACAACCAAACTCTTCCACGTATTCTTGCTGTAAGTTTCTTAAGACCTTTCATCATTCAATAACATTTTTTAAACAGTAATTATTTTAGTGGTTTCAATCTCCATATTTAGACTATTACGTTCTTCAAATTTCCCAGTTGTGTCTGACGCCTGAAACTTAATTGTATTCATTATTACCTTCGTTATTTGAACTAATTAGATGTTCGTGGTTAAATGGTTATCGACGTAGGAAATAGACACGGTGACCCGATGTCAAATACCCGATTTCAAAATATGTTTACATTTCACATAGCGCTAATATAGTTGTGAAAGATATGAATCCAACTATTCTTCCTCCAGTTATGAATAACTAGTAGGACAGACAGGGCTCTTGATATGGCAACCGGTCTAGAAGGAAAACTCTGAAGTCAAAACTGTTAAACTGTAATATAGCCGTCTGGAGAGAGAGAGATCGTTTCTATTAAGATTATGAGAGCATCCGTGGTTATATCCTCATATCTACATCTTTACTTACTTGAGTAGTTGACAAGTTTTTCTTAGTCTGTTTTCTGTTTCTTGTTGTCTGTAATCTGTTGCTATCTTCATTTCTTCTTTTAACTGGTCTTTTTAAGTCTTCTATTTCTTCTATTGTTTACTGGTCTGGTTCTGTGTCTTCAAGATGCTGGTTCGCCAAGGCTGCCATTAGTTCTCAAAAAGACAACGCAATGCTTGTATTTTGGTATCACATTTTATTCAGAACCAGAACTTTCTCAACCGCGCGCGAAGTGAAGCAGAGACGATGCTTACATTACGACGTATCACGCTTGGTTGACTAAGTTAACTACTTATTTCCCACCGTTTCCCGGCAGCAGGAAGTCGGGGGTCAACTTGATGACACTGAGCGTCAATCATCTAACCGCCTCCAATTTTGAATTTCAACAACCTTTAATTCAAAATGTATCTCTACACTAACAGTCTAAAACAACGACGGTACTTACCAATATACAACAAACCTCCGTTTAAAAATTGACCATGTGTCACATCCTGCTCATTCGTGGGAGGGGCTGAATACATATAATGTTTGTATTATCGACGAGTATTCTTTGAATTCAATTTGGAATAGACTGGTCTTGTATTTAATGTTGATTGATGTGAATTTTTGTCGCATATAAATGAAAAACTAATTCGCATGAAATTGTCGTACCGGGAGATCCTCTGTGCAGCATCCAGAATCCACACCGAGCTGATAGATGTAGGTCCTTGCTGGACGGCCCACATATGTAGGTGTCCACAGGAGAACGTCATTTATGACGCCATCTCTGATTCTCGAGCAGGATTCAGCATGTCTTGTTTGTTTTGCTCGGGTGATTTGTTTGACAGAGGGCAGCTGTATACATATAATCGAACACTTTATTTTAGTTTCTCCAATACAATATATATATATATATATATATATATATATATATATATATATATATATTTGCATCTCACATAACGCTAATACCCTTGGGAAAGGCATGCATCCAACTATTCTCCCTCCAACTATGGGTAAATAGTAGGGCAGACTGGGCTTTTTAAACTTGGTTAGATAACTAGTCTAGAAGGAAAACTCTCAATGCAAACCTGTTAAATTCCGCTTAAGAAATTGATTTTGTGTCCATCCGGCTCGTGCGAAGAGGTTGGTATATATATATATATATATATATATATATATATATATATATATATATATATTACGATAGCCTTTCTTTACTGGCTTTCTTTTTTCAATGTCTTTCAGATTTCAATTTTTATAAATATGCATAGTTTCTCTCTTTCTGTCTTTCTTTCTTTCTTCTTTCTTTCTTTTTACCATTTCCATTTCTTTTTCTTTTTTTTTTTTTTTTTTTAATATTTCTCCGGAAATATATTCTTTGTTTCTCTATATAAGAATATAACACGTCTCATTTGATTAACTTTTGGGGATCTC
Organism: Doryteuthis pealeii; assembly: GCA_023376005.1. Classification (NCBI taxonomy): domain Eukaryota; kingdom Metazoa; phylum Mollusca; class Cephalopoda; order Myopsida; family Loliginidae; genus Doryteuthis; species Doryteuthis pealeii. The sequence continues at coordinate 85,908,348 of CM042142.1, read as the reverse complement.
CAACCGGGAAATATTCACTTCTAATGTAATTTTTCACCTTTTTTATTTGTATTTCTTTTTAGGGAAACGAACTAATCCAGTCAGATTCATCATTTTCATATAACCAAGTTGCTATAGCAACTAATACACAGAACCAGGCTTCACCGATTAAGAAGCAGTCTTACGACATTTGTGATAAAAAGCAACCAGAATTAAGATAAACTAGTCAATATTATTATTAAAATGGTAACTTTACTTACGAGTTTAATTCGTTCCGCTTGTAACTCACTTTCCCCGTACATAAAATCAATTTTCGTCATTGAAATAAATAAAATGCCATTAATTCGTTCCAGAACCTCCCTCCAAAATACAAAAAAACACGCTAAATTTTTGTTACGCTTTTTAAATAAAAAAATAGTACTGCATTGAATAAAAAATAGAATAGAATGAATTAGGTACTGTAAGTAGGTGAAGTCACCTTTTGTCGGTGTCAACTGGACAACGAGGGAGTCTATCCCTTTGCATTAAGGCAAGAACAGGGAAATTGTTTTACTATGTCAGTGCTACAGCTACCATCAGCTCCATTCTTTACCGCACAGATCATAGCTGTACTACTCATGAGACGAGTTCGCTTGGCCTTATATTGCACAGATCATGTCTGAAGCCACCCTGGCGCAACACCATGAAGCCAAGTGGTAAAAAAGCACCGGCACATCAACATCTTCAGGGACAGCCTTCACATGGGACATCTCTGGTCGAGAATTTTTTTCGAACATTAGACTTTACTGTCACAGGAGGCGCTGTAACTTCAGGGGCACAAAAACTACATTATAGTCTTCCGAGACATAAATGCGAATGAATGATATGGAACCTGTAATGTTTTTGTTCTGAGGTTGATGCTCTACTGACTGAGCTAAACCTGTTCCCATTTATGCGCGCTAATATATTTTAATGTTTATTCTTTTATAAATAATATTTTTCTTCGGTGTGATAGATTTGGAAATTTAAATGTTTTAAGTGGACTTATTAACATATGCGTATCTTAAGCTCGGTCTTAGCTCAAACTTTATCTCACAGCACAAAGCAAAATAATCGACCGAGTAACAGTTCGTAACTCGGAAAACTCGTAAGCTGGAACACTCAAAAGTCAAGGTATCACTGTAATATTAAATCTCTGGAGATCCTCTAATGTTATTAATTAGCCAAGCTATTTATGTTATAGACTGGATGTTAAGCCTCTGAAATTAGTAGACAAGTTTACACACTTAGGTAGTAATATCTCATCTACAGAAAACGATACCAATATATACATAGGAAATGCATGGACTTCCATATACAGATATCGATTATAGGGAAATAGGATCTTTTTGATAAGATAAAGCAGGAATTCTTCCAAGCCGTAGCCGTATCAGTGCTACTCTATGGCGACATCACTTACAATTTAACGAAATGATTGAAAAAAAAGCTGGATGGAAACTAAAATTTCAAATTGACACACGATGATAACCATTAAGCCAATAGCACCTCCTATTGCAACGATGATAAACATTGCACCAATAGAACCTCCTCGAGATATCTGCAGTATCCCCATCGTAAGTTCAGTTGGTAGAACACCCGCCAAGGAATCACAAGGTTCCGTGTTCGATACCGGTCCCCGCCAACTCATCGTATGAGTAGCAATGATTGTGTAATTAAAGTGGATTGAATAAATGGAAGCATTACCCCACAAAAAATCAACTGTATGGCCACCCACCTCTTATCACACATATTATCCAAGTAAAACGAACATGTTCGAGAAGCAAGGAGAACTTATAAGTGACGTTCTCCTGTGGACAACTACATAGTTTGTATATTAAACCATCTCCAAGGCATCGTTAATACCTTATGATGTAACATAATCACGGACATACCAGTGTAGGCCGACCGGCAAAAACCTACATCAATCAGCTTTGTCCGGATTCTGGATGCCGTGCGAAAGACCTTGCTAGCGGTGATGACCGATAGAGACGGGTGGCGAGAGAGACTTATTTTTCTATGTATCTGTCTTATTACCTTTATTATATTTTATTGTCTTTTATATATAAATCTATTATCTTTTATATATAATCTTATTATCCGTTATATATAAATTTGTTTGTTTGTTTGTTTTGTGGCATATCAACCTCAGTGGGTCATTTAATGCTGATAAAGTTTTGAAATAAATCAATTCTTAATGGATAATACAATTTTGTTTATCAACTCATGTTTTTCTATTTAACCCATAGATGAGATATATATAAATGTATTATATTTCATATATAATTTTATGTATATGTTATTTTATTCTTTATATATTCTGTTTAAGTTGTGCTCCCAGAACGACATGATGATGATCAGGATGCTGATGATCAGGATGATGATGATGATCAGGATCATGACGGTGATCCTGATGATGGTCATGATGATTGTTTTCCGGCTATAATTTCTTTTTTTTTGTTTCGTTTTGTTTTTCTGCTTTTTTTTGGGGGGGGTCTTTCTTTACTGGTTTGACGAAACCCCACGAAAAGGAATTTCAAGTTTTAATAACAACCCTTATAAATTCTCCGGAGAAAGGCTCAAGTGATTAATTATCGACGCTGTTTATTCCTGTTTAATGGTTTGCACTTCGTTAATTTAATTAATTACATAATTAATCTTAAGCCTGGCTTGGTTTGAGCATCGAAAACATTATCTGCTTTAATTAACTCAACTTTAAATCATGCTGTTACATATAATTTACTAGCTGAGCTACCCGGTGTTGCCCGGGATTTAAAAGGTTAGAAATAAATCTCTTATCTATGTTTATATATTTTTCTATGTATCTGTTTTGTCATGTTTTATTCTTTATATATTCTTCTTTTTATGTTGTTTTTTTTTATTATTATTCTTGTTTGTATTTTTTTCTTTTATTTGTGTTACATAATTATTAGATTCTTAATATTTATGTACAGTAGTGTAGAAATCAAAATGGCTGTTATTAAGTTGCAGCCCACGGTCTTGAAGGATGAGTGACAAGGCTTGACCTCATCCTGATCCTTTCCGGTGGATACCGTGAGAATCGGTGGCGGAGACCCTCTTCCGGTTTAGATTAGAAATAGATTTTAGTCAGTCGGCGAGAAACCACGACGGTGGTGAGTCGTGTGTTACACGCTCCGACTCGATCTGCGCAGGTAGTCTGGTGGGGATATCGAAATAAAATGTGATCTAAGTAAATCGAAGTCTTGTGTTATTATCTAAAAACTACCAATGACACAGGGCTTCTGATAAAGAGAAATCCCCAATGGAAGACCAGACACGAAGTCCCCAAGAGAAGTCCAGACGCTAGAAGAGATGTTAGAAGAAGACGTAAGATAGAAAAGATGAACAGCAGAAGAATAGAAGAAAAGTAAAGAGGTATACATTTGTCTTTTATTTCTTTTTATCTTCTTTTTTTTAATCATTTTAATCAATTTTTAAACATATCATTGATTTATACCCGTAATATATTTCTATCGAGTTTTTCTTATGGAAAATTATGGGTAAATTTTCTATGTCCCCCAATCGGAAAAAATGGGGTGTGGATTTTATTGAAATTTGGTCCCCTCCAGTTTTCCTTTCTAAAAGGACATGTGCTCAGACGTGATACAAACAAACATACAGACAGACGACATCTTTTTTTTTATATATACAGATTATATTTCTATTTAGGTTTTCTTGTGGAAAATGACGGCTAAAAGGTTTTCAGCCCCCTCTGGGACAAAAATTGTGTGTGGATTTTATTGAAATTTGGTCTTTGCTGATCTCCCACCAATTTCCATAGCTCTGGCGACCGAAATTGTAAAACATACCAACTGCACCTCTGCAGAAGAGTAACACCCCCTCTCCCAAGTGAAAACACCTATTGGCCATTGGTGGCGACCTATGATGCTTAAGGGCGGAATCCTGGTGGTTGAGTATTCCATGACATGTAACACTCAACTTTTGCCCTTACTTAGGCCAAACGAAGAGGCTGGTCACGTCAAGCTCTATATGATTGTCCCGACCGTATTGATTTTATTGAAAACACAACCCTTTTTATCGTATGTGCTAGAAGGCTGTGACTGAGCGTCTTAGTGTCCTGGGTATGACGTCAAAACTGCATCTAGTGGTATGGCTCTAATTCTTGAGCTCTGGGGAATGTGGAGTATCCCTTCATTGTCATTACTCCCTGGTCCACTCTAATCCGGGGTGGTAGTACCTATTAGGGTTCCATCTATGAATTGGATAGATAAAAAAAAATAAGTTGTTACAAAACGTGTTTTAAAAAGTTTTTAAAGAACGTATTCGACATTGAATAACCCGAGGGTTGACATGCCGTAAAAGCTAACCAAATAACAAACCAATTTTCCTTTATAAAAAGACGTGTGCTCGCTCGTTGTACAAACAATATACAGACAGACAGACAGACATACAGAATGTTTCCTTATATATATATATATATATATATATATATATATATATACTAGAAGGGGCTACCCGGCGTCGCCTTGGTAGAGGGTGGATTTTATAAAAAGTTAGTCTCGCAGGTCCATTATTACTGAATTATGAATTTGATCCCGCAGGATACTCCATTAAAATGTCACGCAAAAAAGAGAACTTGGGAAAGGTATTAATTCAATTCTCCCTCCAGCTATGGGCAAATAGCAGGGCAGACTGGACACTTTAACCTTGGCTAGGTGACTAGTCTAGGAGAAGGAAAATCAAACCTATTAAACTCCGCTTAAGAAATTGACCTTGTGTCGAAGGGGGGTCAAAATAATAAATAAGACCTTGCGTTGATCCAGTCAGTCTACAAAGAAAAATCAATGTCTACTAGTTGCAATATTAAACGCAAAAAAAATTCTATACTGTTATCATTTAAATTTTATCTTTTTAATTATCTCCACAAATATAAATTAAATCTTCATTATTTTTACTCAAAAAGTAAGACCTGGTGATAGTGAACGTGTACCTATATTCAATTTGTCGTTAATTTTTATTTTCGTAGCTTCCCCCAGACATACATACACACAACTGCCCTTTATATATGTATAGATGTAGATATTCATTTTTCTGTCTCTCTTTTTCAAAACCAGTGATAACACTTTACCAACACTACTCCTCCTCTAAAATGTCTCTTCGCAATGGAACAGTAGATTTCTTAAAGGGTCGTCTTACTGATGAAATCAGCATTTGAAAATATGTTCTTTTTTCGTTACTCAATTTTCCAGCGTCCTGTGTGCGATGGTGAGGGTACTGTTCTGGAGATCTGAAAAGTTAGGAGCACCTCCTTCTTTGACATTACTCCCAGGTCCACTCAGATTCGGAGTGGTAGTACCTGTTAGGTTACGTCTATCAGTCAAATATTCTCTGGAAATTCTCAGTGTTACATAAGAATTTTTGAAACAATATAACTATGCAAATTATTTGCATTAGATATTAATACTCATGTTCCTTAAAAGTACGACAGTTATCATCTTGCAACACCCTCTGGTCAAAAATGAGACGTCCAAATCGCCCAAGATGGAATGCAAAAATGTAAATCCTGATTCTCTGGTGTTGCTTATCCGCTGAATTCATATTTCTTATGAATGTCGTCACCTCAGCTAAATAATGGACCGTTCCGTTTTATTAGAAAGACTGAGAGTATAGAGAGATGGGATGAATTCGCAGAAACGATAACGCTAAAAATCGAACAATGACCAGATGAAAAAAGGAAAAAAGACAGTTAAATCAAGATTATTATGCTATAACAGCGGAGCTCTAACTCCTTTTCGCTAGCACTAGACTGGGGTGTTTTTGCTGAGGTAGAGCACCACATCTACCGTCAGCTTCCAGATGCTTTACCGCACAGATTAGATTACCATGCTGTGCTATTTGTGTGCTAAGTTATATATATATATATATATATATATATATATATATATATATATATATATAGTATATAATATATATTATATATATATATATATATATATTACACACACAAACATTGATTTGCAATCATGATTTATAATATGATTATAAGTTTAATTTAGTTTGCCACAAGTCTAAAAGTCTTGGGCACATAGTGAGAATCGAATTCACTGACAATGGTCTGCTAGCTGAACTCACATACAATTACAAAATTCGTGTCTCTATCTGCAGTTTAGAAAGACACAAGCCATATGTAAAGAGCACCGAATAATGATTAAACTATCTACGCAGTTGTAATTAGTAACCACTGTTACACACTGAGGTGCCCTGAAGATGAAAAGAATATTAATTTAAAAAGATGATTATTTCATACTAATTTATCCCCACACAAAAACACAAAAAATGCAAATTATAAACCTCAAAGGCTTTCTGATTATGCAAATCGGTATCGAAATCAAACCGTGTGAAACTCGCAGAGTGGAATGCCGCGAGAAAGTCTAAGAAGACGACATCCATGGAAAAAAATGTCGTCTTTATGGAGATTTTCAGTTTTTGGAGAATTTTGGATACAAAATATTTGGGTACTTTCGTTTTCTTTTCATTTTAGTCTGCAGAGAAATTAACTTTATAATTTTTTTCTTCTTCTCTTCTTCATTTTCTTCTTCGTCTTCTTTTTCGTCTACTTCTTTTTCATCTTCTTCTCCTCTATAACAATCAAATATTCACAAATGAATCAAATTTCGACATTAAATAACCCATAAGGAGTTGATATGCCGTTAAAGTAATAAACCAAACCAAACCCAAAGCTCTCTCTCTCTCTCTCTCTCTCTCTCTCTCTCTCTCTCTCTCTCTCTCTCTCTCTCTCTCTCTCTCTCTTCTTCTTCTTCTTCTTCTTCTTCTATATAATCAAACATTTACAAATGAATTAAATTTCAGCATTGGGTGACCCATTAGGAGTTGAGATGCCGTAAAACAAATAAACCAAGCCAAACCAAACCAAACTTTTCTCTCCCTTCTTCTCTTCTATTAAAGTCAAACTTACAAATGAATCAAATATCGATATTAGATAACCATCAGAAATTGATATGCCGTTAAACAAATAAACCAAGCCAATCCACCCCTTTCCCCCCTCTCTCTCTCTCTCTCTCTCTCTCTCTCTCTCTCTCTCTCTCTCTCTCTCTCTCTCTCACACACACACACACACACACACTTTTTATCCTTATTCTTATAATTCTCTATTACAATCAAATATTAAGAAATTAATCAAATTTCGACTCTAGATAACGGGATTTTGAAGTGTAAAGCCGAGTAGCTTTCGTCTTAAATGAAACTGTCCCTACCCACGATCGAGGAAGGGACAATGGTTTGTAAGTGAATGTGTGTTTTTCTTACCCCCATCAGGCCTTCGTTTTTGCGACCAGTCCAAAGAGAAATGTATGCATTTACCCAACCCCTCCGCCACGGACAGGGTGTGATACAAGCGGAGTAAAGCTGGTTTGAATTCAGCATTTATCTTCTCCTATACTGTTTTCCAAGACAAGGCTAAATAACTCATTAACCATAGCTAGAGGCGCGGTCACCTTTCCCATTTGACCCAAATCATCCGAGTAAGACGAACAAGACACGCTGGGCACTGCTGGAGAAGCAAGGACGAACTCATAAATGACGTTCCCCTGTGGAAGACAGCCATGGGCACGCCAGTGTGGGCCGTCCAGCAAAGGCGTACATTGACCAGCTCCGCGCGGATACTGGATGCTGAGCAGATGACCTCCCGAGAGCAATGAATTATAGGGACGGTTGGTGAGAGATTGTTATTGATATCCGTGCAACTAGCGCGACATGATGATGATGATGATGATGATGATGGGGAGAACGGATGGATTCATACCCTTCGAAAGACTAATATCGCGGAAACGGAACACAAACAGCCTCGTTCAGAATTTGAACACGGTCGCCGATTTCATTTCGATAACCGTTACATTTAGCGCACCTCTTTGATAAAACTTGGGAGTTATTTGTGATCAAAGTGTCTGCTGTTCCCAACTGCCGGTGACAATCATTCCTAGCCAACCGATTATATTACAGAAGTGAGGCTAGCTATATGATGAAGAGGAGACGCTCTCTATGTAATGGTTACCGTTGTTGGAAATCGATACGGCGATGCAAGACCAAATTCGGGGCGAGGCTGTTCGCATTTTATATAGCGCTAATATTCTTGGGAAAGATGTGAGTCCAACTATTCTCCCTCTAGTTATGGGTAAAATCGTATGGCAAGCTCGACTCTTTAACCTTGGTATGGCTACTAGTTTAGCAGAGGTAAAAATTCTAAATTCAAATCTGTTAAACTCTGCTTAAAATCGACCATGTGTACATCTAGATGGAGGGGTTGGTAAATATATACTTTTTAATGTTCAATTACATTTTTTAAATTGCTCTTTTTTATTTATCTAGTTAATTTTTTGCATAGTTATATGGAATCAAATATTCCTATTTAATAGTAATAATTTATACACAACAATATGACTTAAAGTAACTATTGTTATTTAGTAATAATCATTCGTATCAAAATGTTATACAGGACGTTCACAAAGTTTGCGTGTACTTTGAAATTTAAACAAATTTAAAGTGCTCACTGACTTTATGAACACTTTGTATGGTTTTAAAGCAAACCTGATAAATCGCGATTTCTATTATCTGCGTTATTCGGACTATTGTCCTCATCTTCATTGTTATCAGTACAACGTTTCGGCCGATATGCCCTCTCGCCTTCTTCGTCGTAATGGGGAACTTTCTTGTTCCATGATGCTCCCGATTACGACAAGAAGGTTCCCGAAAGAAGGTTCCCGAGTCCGAAAAGATGGTTCCCGAGTCCAAGAAGGCTCCCGAGTCCGACAAGAAATACCTGAAGAAGGCCGGAGAGCATATCGGCCGAAACGTTGTACAGATAACAATAAAGATGAGGAGAATAGTCCGAATAATGCAGATAATAGTAATCACAAAGCCTCATCTCAAACATTCAGAGAAATAGTAAACCCCGATTTAAAATAATGATCTCATGTTACAGCTGTTCATGCGGAGGGGTTAGGTAAATATACACATGAGAATCTACTTTTTGGTATAGAACCTTATCCAGATTCAGGCATGGTCACGCGCAGCTAATGGATACTGCTACGTATATATATGCACTTGCATAGGCATAGGCATTCATTAGATTGTCTCTGTGTGTGTGTGTGTGTGTGTGTGTGTGTGTGTGTGTGTGTGTGTGTGTGTTATATTCTTTAAGCTGTAAAATCAATTTAATGAAATCAATGTTGGAAATGGATTTCTGTCATTCTTTCAACCGAATAGCGCCGTGCAGACGTAATAATTGTAACTGAAAATATCACAAAATAAAACCGCTAAAAATAATCAAATCATTCTTTACATCGGCGATATCATTTCGACAAAACATTCCATGTGTTTAAATAGATATCTCAGGGTATCTATAATTATAATTGATAAGAGTCTGTCGCTGCTCTATAGACGGCCAAACGACTTTATGTACGAGTTGTGCTCAAAATGTATCAAAACTAAATAACAAACATGAACAAATGAATGAAACGACAGAAATGAATAATGAATGAAACATTAATTTTCTTTAAAATACTATCCTTACTTTTCGTCTGCCGGTTACTAACTGACTACTCTCGTGTGGCCGTTACTCGTACTTACCATGAGAGTTCTAGTAGTTGACCCCTAGCCTTTGGTCAAACAAATGGTTACTAAATTTAACGTAGAACGTCATAATACCAAGAAATAGGGGTGTAGTGAAGTGGGACCAAAGGGTTTGAACTTACCTGATGCTAAGTGTCCTTGATGCTTGATTTGTTCCGTCGCAGCCGCCATTTGCAACTCCATCGCTGCGCATTGGCGGGACAAGCCCTTTAAAGACCATAAGCCATTTTCATACGTGAACAAGTAGCTCAATAAAAAGCAAGCCACTTGAACGTAAGGCATTACGAATTTGTAACCGAAACGACTTGGGGGCGGATTTGTAAGCGGGACGACTTGGACGACAGATTTGTTAGCGAGACTTGGACTACGGATTTGTTTGTGAAATTAACTGTTACTATGATCAGAGGCTAGCTGGGGTAGGCCTTCCTATATTTTTTCTGTGAGCGAACACTGGACTCTCGTTCCAGAATGATATCAGCCAAGTACCAAGCTCCGAAAAATATGATTATGATCTCATCATTGGGAAATGAAAATTTAATTGATTTTAACATGTCAAACTATTTAGGTTTATTCTATGCAGGGAGGTTAGAGAATCGCATTCATTATACATTAATATTTACGTTTTTTGTGTAGTTGATTCTTAAGAGGGTTTTTTTTTCTTTTTTTTGGGGGGGGCGCACACGGTTCTATCAGGTTCAGTGAGAATATGGCCAGAAACATCGTCAAATACATTTGGGACATGAGGTGATTAGACAATATAACAGAGAAATGGATTATCTTCTTAGAATATTAGACGTTAGAGTCCAAGTGGTCCTGCCGCACAGTAGCACTAATACGGCCATATTTCATTTGATATCAAAGTTAAGTACAAAAGCGTATCTGTAAATTTATTAAAAGTTAACTAGCATTTTGATCAAATTTTCTTGTGATATTTCGTGAAAATTTTCCATTATGAGAAAAAAATGATACTACTTGTTATATACCCTACCTATTACCATTAATGGGTATGTCGAAATCCTCATAAATACAGGAGTTTTATGCTGACAGAGTAGTCTTATACCACTAGGAGTGGTTTACGTACTGGCGAGTATTGTATTTTGTTAATGTTATAAAGATTCCATTTCATTTCTAACCTCTGTTTTGGTTATTTCTCATTTAGTAAACTTTGTTAGGTTACAACACAAAATAAGCCAAGTTTAGCAAATGAATATTCTTCAATCTATCTATCTATCTATCTGTCTATCTAAATATGTTTCTATCTATCTATTTATCTATCTACCTCAATATGTTTCTATCTATCTATCTATCTATCTATCGTAGTGTTCCATAATTCTTGTATACTTGTATTTTGCCAATGTAAGGTAAATTTAGTAAAATGACTACTGTTTAACCATTTTTCCTATAATCATTATCTATCAACCAATCTATGTATTTCTCTCTCTCTCTCTCTCTCTCTCTCTCTCTCTCTCTCTCTCTCTCTCTCCACACACACACACACACACACCTTTGTTAATTTACAACACTACTTCAAACGGAAGTTGGAATTTTTTAAAATTCCCAAATGATAAATAAATGAAAAAAATACCTTGCAATTGTTGTTTCAGGTACTGTTATAACCCAAAATATGAGGAACAACAAAATATAATACAAAACAGTTACGTGAATTTTTAAACTCCACATTGGTTTTATTTGTCGTCGACCCTGGTACAGGAGGATTTATATGAAAGACATTTACTTTATACACGTGGATGTGTCAGAAGCCATCTTGTTTCTTCCTCCTTACTTGTTGCTGTTCATGCTCTTTCTAATGTTGCCTTATACTACTCTTTTACTAAAGACTGATATAGTTCGTTAGGGAAGAGTTATCTCCCCTAACATTTACGTTACAAATAGATACATAAGCAGATACATTGTATTTTGTTTATAGAATATCATTTGACATTTGTTAACTAAAAATCAATTATAAAAAATAAGCTCATTGCCTGATGTACGGATATTTCTTTCTTTCTTTCTACTGATCAACTTATATTTATTCCCTTCCTTCTTTCTTTATTTATTTAGGCCGGTTTATCTCAGTCGGTAGAGCGTCTGCATGGGAACATCAAGGTTCCTGCTTCGATACCGGCCCTTGCCAACTCAGCGTATGAGTAGCACAGGGATCTATGCGGTAAAGTGAGCAGCTGATGGCAGGTGTGGCGCCCCACATCAGACGCTACAAAAAAGTCTCTTTGGTCTAGCGCTAGTGAAAATGAGATAGACTCCATCGCTGTCTGGCTGATAACGACTTTAGGCCACCCCGACATCTTTACTTTACTTTAAATGGACTTTGCAAACTGAGTTGAAGCTGTTTTCATTTCACATGGAACTAATACCATTGGGAAAGGTATGCATCCAAATAGCTGTGGGTGAATAGTAAAAGCAAACTAGGACAACTAGTCTAGGAGAAGGAAAACTCTGAATTCAAACTAGTTGTAGACCTGGAGAAAGATGGTCACCGACAGGCTTTGTATGCGAGAGAGAGAGAGAGAGAGGAGAGAGAGAGAGAGAGAGAGAGAGAGACATAGATTTGTAGATATATGTTAGGTAACCAGTCTAGAAGAAGGAAAACTTCGAATTCAAACTAGTTGTATACCTGGAGAAAGATGGTCACTGACAGGCTTTGTTAGATAACCAGTCTAGAAGAAGGAAAACTTCGAATTCAAACCCGTTCAACCCCGCTTAAGAAATTGATCTCGTGTCACACCCTGCTATTGCGGAGGAGTTAGTATATATATATATATATATATATATATATATATATATCACAGTCACGTGTTTCGACTTATCAAGTCTCTTCAGTGTGGCTATACATTTTGTGAGCAACAAATAAACTCCGATCGATTCAGCATCAGTCGGACAGCTTAACCACTCGACTATCGTCACCCACAGAATGCGAAGGGGATTTTAACTGTTTCAATACACACATCTGTATGTATGTAAAGCCTGTCATTTGTTTTATAGGAGATATATAAATAGGTAATGTCAGATATTGTGCTTAGCTGCTCGTACCTTATAACCTAGTACAATCTGTTATATGCTACTTAGAAATGTGATAGGCATCGCAAAGTAGCCTCCATTGCTTTTAGATATTACAACTTTGCCGAGAGCTTGACATTAAGCTTTATTTATTGTCACTGAAGATTTTCATGATTTTTTTTCCATCTCAACAACATTTCTGTATACGCAGATATAAGATGATTTGTGTATTGTAGGCAGCAAAGAACATAACAGAAACATCGTTTAATACCCAATGCTATTTGGGTGGAGGTGGGGAGACAATATAACGGAGCAATCGATCGCCTTCTTGGAATATTTCACGAGAAGATCATTATCCGGTGCTAGACAATAAAATCAGGTATAGGAGTCCATGTATGAAGAATGAAAGCAGCACAACATTTATGGTCAAGTTGATAGCAGATTAGGAAGCGCACTGAAAGGAAGAAGAAAGTGAAAAAGAAAGAAAGAAAACTAAATGGAATACAGAAAAAAGCGAGAAAGAAAAAGAATGAAAGAAAGAATAAAAGCGAAAATAGAAAGAAAGTGAGAAAGGACGAAAAAAGGCTAAAAAGACTGACAAAGTGTAAGAAAAATACATAGAAAGTTGAAAAGAAAGAAAGAAAGAAAAGAAAGAAAGAAAGAAAGGTTAATAAATGAAATAAAAAGTTAAAAGAAATGCGAAAATAGAAAGAAAAGACGGAAAGAAAAGAAAAAGAAAAAGAAGAGAGAAATAAAACAGAGGGGAAAATATTGGAAAAGAAATAAAAGGCAAAAAAGAAAGAAAGAAAACAAAAAGAGAAAATAGCAAAAAGAAAGAAAAGATACAAAGAAAGAGAGCAAAAAAGAAAGAAAGAAAGAAAGAAAGCGAAAAACAAAGATGGAAGAAAAGTAAGAAAAACAAAAGAGAGAAAAAAAGAAAGAAAAAGAAAAAAAAACAGAAAGGGAAAATAGCAAAAATAAATAAATATAATAGCAAAAAAGAAACGAGTTGACGTGCCATTAAAAGAAATCAATCAATCTATCTATCAATCTATTTTCCTTGTGAGTTATTGTAAAAACGGTCTGCTATTGAATGTACTATATATATATATACATATATATATATATGTAGGTTTGTATAAATGTGAGTATGCTCCAAATCTCTTTAGTCGGATCTTAGTCCTGAAGAGCACTTAGCGAAACGTTTAGTTGGTTTATCTGACTCATTAGGTTTATATATATATATATATATGAAACCCTGTGTGTTAAAGACCAGATCTTCCACGCTTTATGGTGCGATGGTGCATGTCTATATCGTTGTCTTAATATGCTT
>CM042142.1:85889376-85891876 GCA_023376005.1 Doryteuthis pealeii | reverse complement strand
AATTTGTAAAACCAACAACAATGAATAAAAGAAAAACTTCTTCGGCATAGAATAACATAAGGGTTAACATGCCGTAAAACCCAACCAACCAAACACTTAAAATGTGGGACCTATTTCTGTCACATAATGTGCTGTGATAAAAACAATGAACCTATAAATAATAGTAAAAGTGTTGGCTTTCCCGCCTTGTAAATTTGTCGAAAAAAGGAAAAGGTGACGACCATAATAGAATGAATATTGCCACCTTTGCTTAAAAACGAAAACATTTTCACATCTTGTCTGGCGTTTATGTAGGTTGGCTAAACAGGTGATTGCTTCTGTTATTTTCACCTTATTTGTTTGAATATCATGGTTGCTTGATACTATCCATTTACTACGTACTGGATGGCTTGGAACACCGCCTTGAAATCTGTGTGATGTTATTGATTCTGAGTATTTTTTTTTTTTTTTCGGAAACCCCAAGCGACTATTAAAACAGTATTACAACTATATATGAAAAGTATCCTTTTTTACTATATCTCATATTCAAAGATGCTGCTAGATACGCGTCCTGTGTCCCTAGCGCACAAAAATCTTAAAGGGGCAGTAAAATCGTATCCATGCGTCCTAGTGTTTTCTTTTTTCTTCCCTCACCATTTCAAGTTAAATGTAAATACATTTCAATAATTTCTTAGAAACGAATTACACAGGATAGGTTACAAGGTAGGAATTAGACGGCTTTTGCTGTTTCCCCAGAACATAAATAAAAACTCTATATTCTATTAAGAAACTTTAGTTGGGACCCATAAATTTTCCTGGGGACTCATTCAAAGCAAATCTGTGCGTCCCAGGACGTACTAAATCAAGAAGCTATCAGCATCCCTGCATATTGTATCAAAGAAATTTCTGCAACTGGCCAACTTCTTAACTGAAGTATTGTTATTATTCAAAATCAGGAAAAGAATAACAAATAAAAAAAGTTGAACTGGGTAACAATTAACTGATTGGTTTAATGTCATGTCAACCTGTCTGGAGTTACTTTATGCCCAAAGGTTATGGAATTGTGTACATTATATGTTTATATTTACATTTTTTGTGAAGTATCTTAAGAACTTTTTGCACACAATAATAATATCAAGTAAAAAATAATTTTAAAAATAACACACTTAAGTTACTCCATCCACTAATCCAAACATTTTTCATGTGTGTATACATGTAGGTATGTGTTTCTGTATATGTATATATGTATTTATTTATTCTTTTTTGTACTATTTTTATCTTCATTTTAGTTTTTTTACTTTTACTTTTACTTTAAATGTTTATCTTTATAAACATTAAATAGTTAACACACATGAAATCAAATTCCCCTTTAATCTCTCTCTCTCTCTCTCTCTCTATATATATATATATATATATATATATATATATATATAATTAATATATATATATATATATCCCCATTAATGTATATATGTAAATTCTTTCAGCCCAAGTGAAATTTCTTGAACCACCAGGTTACTATACTGTGATCAACTGCACCTTTTGCCCAAAAACTGTTTTGGTCTGTCTTAAGTTTTTAGATGAGGCTTGATAATTTGTACTATTTAGATTTTTCCGACTGTTTTCCTCATCTTTATTATTGTATACGCAACCTTTCGACCGATGTGCCATCTGGTATTATTCAAGTGTTTCTTGTCAATTTGGGGAAGTGATATTTTTTTAGTCTGAAAGATGAGGCTTGATAATTTGAATTATTTATATATATAAGTAAAAATGTAAATTTGGTCTGTGACTCTAACAATAAGAGTTCACATTGAGCTCTGCAAACTGCGACACGTTTTAAAAAAAACTCCTATGTCGTAAGGAAGATTTCTCCTCCGGATTTTTGGATTATATATAATATATATATATATAATATAATATTATATATATATATATATATATGGTGTGTGTGTGTGTGTGTGTGTGAACTGTATTTATATGTACGTTTGACTTCTATATTTTGTTTAAATCCTATCACGAAAATATTTGATATTATATACACACACACATACGTATATATACATATATATATATCATCATCATCATATCGCGCCATTAGCACAGATATCCATGATAATCTCTCCCGAGTCGTACCTATCACTCATTGTTCTCGGGAGGTCTTCTGTGCAGCATCCAGTATCCGCACAGAAGTGTTATATGTACGTCTTTTCTGGCCGGCCCACACTGGCGTGCCCATATATATATATATATATATATAATATATATATATATATATTCTTGACATGATTGAGTATATTCTTGTATTTCTGTTAAATTCTTTCACTTATGTTCTGTAAAATCTATAAGACTAAATAGTAGATTTGTTCTTTTAAAACCTGATACGAAATAATGCATTACTGTTCTTTTAAAATCTATCATGATCTTATATAAGTGCGAACTTCCGATAAATAATCGATCATTCAGTTTTGATTCATAAAACATCAATGCATGAGTTCAAATGTTATGTCTTGTCATCACC
>CM042142.1:85874376-85884376 GCA_023376005.1 Doryteuthis pealeii | reverse complement strand
ATACCTGAATATCGTGTCTTCATAAAATATAGCGTTAAAAAACTACTAGCGTTAAAAAGTATGAAATTAGCACAATCGTTTACTTAGCAGTAAATAAACTATTAACAGATAAGATGCTAAACATGTTTTATTTAATAACTGAACATTCTGACATCAGGAAATATTCCTTTGAAAAATTAGATTAAATTATTTGAATTAACGGTATAATTTTTTTCAAGCCCGGTACACAACTATCTCAAAATTATTTCATTGACCTCTAAAATATCATCGTAGACCCCAAATTTCCTATTTTGCTTATTTTTGTCCAAACCCCCCAAAAAATTATATGGAACCCAAGGGAGTATAGGGACCCCAGTTAAGGACCACTAGTCTAAAGTGTAAGCCAGGCGCACAACTATCTCAAAATTATTTCATTGACACCTAAAATATCATCGTAGACCCCAAATTTCCTGTTTTGCTTATTTGGACCCCCAAAATATTATATGTAACCTCAGAGAGTATAGAGACCCCGGTTGAGAACCACTGGTCTAAAGCGACAAGTTCTCTGCGTTGGCTTTACGCAGGTGCGACTTATTTATTTATTTGTTTATCTGTTCGATTTTTGCCAATCTTTGATCGTTTGATTTCATTGTTATAATCCCATTAGCTTTGAGCGATCAACATAAAAGGATTCCTTTGTCAATGAAGAGATTCCCTTTGATGGGGCTTTCCTCGTTGAGTTTCTTTTCTCGCATTTCTTAAGCAGACGCTCGGGCTGGCTTCTTGAAAGATGCTGAATAGAACCAAGTTTCAGGCGAAGGTAATGATAACCTCCATCAGAACTACGGACTTTGAAAGCCGAAGTGGCCGCAATTACGGACTCGTTGAACGCTCATGCTGAGTGTTGTGAGCTTATGGTACAATAACAGCTATAGACTCTTCACTGCTTTTGAAGTAAGGGCTATGAAGACTATAAAACATTCTCGGGGCCTCGGGGACACTTATAGAATAGGTTTCGACGCCACTTGAAGATTGTACAATTCTAAGATATCCGATAAAACACATACATGGTAAACATTAAACTACAAGTACGTTAATCGCAACTATCAGTCTCTTATACTTATATAAAAAAATACTCGTAAAAACCCGTTGAAGATTGTAAGAAACCGTAAGTAAAGCTGACAATAATAATAATAATAATAATAATAATAATAATAGAGGGACTGGAAGAATTGAGATAATCTAGAAAACAGTATTGCTCAAATCAATTAGAATATTGAGTGTCAATAAGTCTCCTCAAGTCTCTAGGAATCTCCTGAGTATTTTAACTGATTTCAACAATGCTGTTGTCTGGGTGGTCTCAATTCTTCCACTGATTTTCAGTTCCTCTAGTCTCTTTTCTGTGACCCTTCCAAGCGCCCCAATTACAATTGATATCACTTTCACCTTCATATTCAACTTTTTTTTTTAATTCTCTAGCAATGTCTAGGTATTTGTTTATCTTTTCGTTTTCTTTCATCTTCAACCTGTGATCTGCTGGAACTGCAGAATCTACTAGTTGACAAGTTCTCTTTTTTTTTCTTTCTTTTTTTCTTTCTTTCTTTTTTTTTTTTTTTTTTTTGTTAATTAATACTAGGTCTGGTCTTCAGGCTGGGATAAGGCGACCCGTTTTTATTATTATTATTATTATTATTATTATTATTATTATTATTATATAGACAGGAGTATTAGATAATTACGGTGGTTCTATGTTCCGAGTTGAAGAAACGAAGATATATATATATATATATCCCAGAGGCGCTTTGTGTGGTCAATAAGCGAGGAGAACGAGTTAGATTTTCACTAGATGCTCCATAATTGTGGCCTTTGTCAATCTAAAATGAGACTAACACAAAACTCTATTCACCACCAACGGCCAGCAGGTGTCTCCATTGTGGGAATTGTCTCCCTCTGTTGGTGTATTCTACTGCCCCGCCCGACTAGGTGACCAAGGGTTTGCAAAACAGACCTGAGGAACTGAAAATCAGAAAAACCGAAACCATTTAGACTTGTAAAAGATCGGCTTAGAAGAGTCCTGATATCCAGTCCCCCCAATCTCTTTTCCATGCCTTTGGGGAATGTTCCAAGTGCATCAATTACACTTGGTATCACCGTTACCTTGATGCCGCACATCTTTTTCAGCTCTCCGACAAAGCAGGTATTTTCCAGCTTTTCGCTTTCTATTAGTTTTATACACTTACCCGACCTCCTGTACAGTGTCTTCAGCCTCTGAACCGGTAAGATATTAAGTAGCACCTACCCCCTCGTGCAAAAGGGACAGGGCTGGATTTGTCCGGTGCCTTAGAGACTCAGGGTTTGCCGAAGGGTTTCATGCAATTTTTACACAGACCGCTGAATGAGCTTTGGTTTGTGCGTGGCTCTCCTCTTTAATCGGACTGTTACGATTTCTGTGGCTATCCGTGGGCTTCAATAAAGAGCACTCTCCAGCGAAGATACCTTGTGTTAAACAGAGCGCAACCCTTAGTGAAGAAACCTTTGTTTGCTCCTTGGTGTCCCTCGGTGTTGGGTATGATCCTTTGGTTGTTCCTTGGTGTCCCTTGGTGTCCCTTGGTGTTGGGTATGAACCTTTGGTTGTAGGTCCGTTCGTTAATGTCGAATAACGTGCAAATGGACGGCTGTCAATATCAGCAATTAAATAGTTAACTAACCACGTATTCAAACTGTTGATTAGATGGGGTTTGAGCCACGTGACTTCGCTGAGTCTATAAATTTAAGTGGCGGATGACAGCATGCCTTATACGTCAGAAAATATCTACTCTATACTCGACTGAAATTGCCTTGCTCTTAGAGATATTGTTACGTGACTCTTTGAGAATGAAGAGGAGAATTATCATGCTGGATTAAGACCTGTCAGCCAATGATCCGGACTCCTTTAACTTCTAAATCTAAATTTCTTAGAATTACTTACAATTAGCACTTAGGTGCCTGTCAGTGAACGGAAATGCAAATTTTCCACCATATCGTACAACACCCCAAATCATGAGTGTCCTGGATAGCATACTAGATAATATCCGGTGGCGAGGCTCCAGTTCTGAGGAGTCATTACTCTCTGGTATTATGATCTTTTTTGCTGGGCATCATATATTTTCCCAGGTTAAGAGGTAGGCAATTAAATTCGGATGAAGAAGACAACAACCATTGAAGATGAATAACATATATTCAGAAAGGTACAAATTGCAAACTTAATGGCGTTTGCGACCAGGCTTATCAGCTGAAGTTCTTTGAAGTTTTGGGAGCGACAGATTGAGACATCTCATTGATATCTGAATACTATAACAGGTCCAACACTCTGGACCAGAGTATAGTAAGTAAAGTCGTCGGGGCGGCCTAATGTCGGTATCAGCCATGCAGCGAGGGAGTCTATCCCCTTTTCACTAGCGCTAGACCAAGGAGATTATTTTACCGTCTGAGGTGGAGCACCATCAGCTCCTTACTTTAGCGCACAGATCCCTGTGCTACTCATACGCTGAGTTGGCGAGGCCGGGTATCGAACTAGGAACCTTGTGGTTTCTAGCCGAACGCTCTACCGACTGAGCTAACCCGGCCCTAGTATACTATTGAAAAAATCAGGGATTAATTATCTGCCCTTGGTACCAGGGCCGAAATCTCCAATATACGATATTGGCACCTAAATTGAAATCAACTATGGATTTCAATTTAGGTGCCAATATCGTATATTGGAGATTTCGGCCCCTGGTACCAAGGGCAGATAATTAATCCCTGATTTTTCAGTAGTATACTCTGGTTATAGTATTGGCAGATATCAATGAGACGTCTCAATCTGTCGCACCTAAAACTTCAAAGAACTTCAGCTGATAATTCTGGTCGCAAACGCCATTAAGTTTGCAATTTGTACCTTTCATCTTCAATTTTTGTTGTCTTCTTCATCCGAATTTAATTGCCTACCTCTTAACTGTTTTAAGAAAAAATGTTTTAAATTCCAAATATCTTGAGTCGTTTTCTTTCGTTACCCCCCATAAGGAGTTGAAATGACGTTGCCAAATAAACCAAACCAGACAAATCAATTACATTTTGTCATTAGATAATCCATAAGGAGTTGATCTGCCATTAAACAAATAAACCAAACCAAACCAATGAATCAAATTTCGACAGTAAATAGCCCATAAGGAGTTGATCTGCCGTTAAACAAATAAACGAAACGAAACCAAACAAATGAATCAAATTTCGGCATAAAATAATCCACAAGGAGTTGATCTGCCATTAAACATATAAATCAAACCAAGCCAAATCATCTCTCTCTCTCTCTCTCTCTCTCTCTCTCTCTCTCTCTCTCTCTCTCCCTCCTCCTCCTCCACCTCCTCCTCCTCCCTCCTCCTTCCTCCTCCTACCTCTCCTCTCTCGTTATTGAATTAGATTTATTGCACTTATTCAATTGTTACCAGTCTAGTAGAAATGAATATTCTAACCTTTACCAAAGAATGCGTTTTACCACTTGAACAAACATTTGACTATACATCGTAGTTCAAGCGGAGAGGAGTCGTTTTTTGGTGCCTTTTACTCATTTATTGTCTATTCTATTCTTGTTTATTTTATCGGTTACCTCTCTCGGGAAATTTATGTTCCCCGTTCGCTCCAGAGATCAAGGTACCCGGCAGAATTTTCAAAAAAAAAATAGCACTAGACAGGAAGACAACCGTTATCTTTTTTTCTTCTCACTTTTTCAATCAAGACTCGTAGCTGTCAGCTTAAACTCTTACACCCGGGAGATATCTTCAAAACTCGACGGTAAATTCAACTAGCACCCATTAATAAATCTTGACACTCAACCGAATGAAAGATTTGCCGGATAAGGAAGAAAAACTGCACGAGGTGAGTATTCACTTATCGGAAGAAGAAAAAAAATAGAGAGACAGACAGACAGACAGACAGAGAGTGTGGTGTAATGGTTATAGTCATGGGAAATGGACTCGTCGCCCCGAGTTCAAATTCTGGACTTAGCTGTCTACATTTCACACAGCGCTAATACCCTTGGGAAAGGTATGAATCCTACTCTCCCTCCAGCTATGGGTAAATAGTAGGGCAGACTGGGCTCTTCAGCCTTGGTTAGGCAACCTGTCTAGGAGAAGGAAAGCTCTGAATTCAAACCTGTTAAACTCTGCTTAATAAATTGACCTTGTGTCGCATCCTGCTTGTGCAGAGGGGTTGGTAAATATATATATATATATTTGTGTGTGTGTGTGTGTGTGTGTGTGTGTGTGTGTGTGTGTGTGTGTTTTGTTATGTAATTGCTGACAGAATCTGTTTCGACCAAATCAATAAATTGGTCTTCATCACGAGCGACATAGACGGGAAGAAAGATATCCGTTAAAAGACTGTTTACAAAAACGAACGCTGTATTCAACCGCTGAAAATTTTTTAAAATGCGTGTTCTGTTTTAAAAATAAAATAAATTTTATTTTTAATTTTATTTAAATCAGAAGCATTATAGTTTATAGTAAAACTCAAAAGAGTTTGTTGTAAAATTATATAAAAATGTAAAGTGGGTATCAAAATTGTTTAGGATATATTTCAGCTGTTAAAATGATATACAAGTCCACAGCGTAATTGGAAGAAAGATGTTAGAGTTCCAAAATTACTTGTGGTGTTGATAAGTCCGTAGAGTTTTAGATGAAAGTCTTCAAGGTGTAAAATTCCAGATATATTGTTTTTTCATTTAACAAATATGAAAAATAGATGGAAATTAATCCGACAAGACCAATTTATCGATTTAGTCGAAACAGATTCTGTCAGCAATTACATAACAAACATCATTTGTTTTTTCAAAATGTTAAATTTCATATATATATAAGATTCCCAATTATTTCCTGATTTGTTTTTATTTCGTCATTTGTTTTTTGTTGTTGTTTTTTGTCTTTTGTTTGTTTGTTTGTTTTTGTTTTTTGCTCTATTTCTTTGACATTTCCGCATTTTAGCACAATATATTAATTCAACGCCGAAAATATTTTCGGCTATTTATTCTTCATAGAAGTCCATGAGTATAGCATCCTATTTATTACTACAACAGCAGTTGCAATAAACACTGTTGAATAGAACAGGTTTTCAGCTACAAGACACAAGGGGGGGGGCGGTCGTCGCGTAATGGTTATTGTCGTAGTAAATAGACTCGGCGATCCAATTGATTTGATTATTTTCATACCTATTTATTTTTCATTATTATTGTGTTTTTAAATGAAGAAACAACAACAAAGGAAATGTTGTTTCTCCATTGTGTGATGGTTATCTGACGAAAGTGGACTCATTTATAGTTGTACCAGTATAGTTGTGTTTTATAGTTATATATATATATATATATATATATATATATATATATATATATATATATATATATATATTGCCTTTTTAGTGAGAGGCTTTTATATATATATATATATATATATATATATATATATATTATATATATATATATATATATGTATATATATATATATATAGTTGTATATATATATATAATATATATATATATATATATAGTATTGCCTTTTGTAGTGAGAGGCCTTTATATATATAAATATATATATATATATAGAGAGAGAGAGAGAGAGGGAGAGAGAGAGGGGGGGATTTGTAATATTTTCAGAGTTGAAATAAAAGAAATTAAAGTGCTCAATTACGAATGTAAGAGCTGTATTTATAAAAAATAAGTTTTTATACGAGGTTTTAGAAACATTTACCTTAGGTTTCTGGCTAATGCCATCATCAGAATGTTATACCTCTATAACATTCTGATGATGACATTATATATATATTATATATATATGTGTGTGTGTGTGTGTGTTGTGTGTGTGGTTCTGTCTGTCTGTCTGTCTGTATGTGTGTGTGTGTGTGCAATACAATTAAAGGGGATTGGTTTCAAAACAGCGTACAAAGCCACTTTAACCAGGACAATGTGCTTGTGAAAAACATCTTAACGATTTTAATTCAGTTATACATGTATATTGTGTGTTACATTGAGTTGAGCCGTTCCTGTATCTTGAAAATTGTGGAAACAAGCGGAAAACTTCAACAATTTCTTTTTCATGTGATTTATGATTATTAAACCCAGTTGATGTTTATATTAAAACCGAAACGCTTTAGTAATCGGTTTTAGACATGTCAATCTTGATATATTTTCTTTTTTTTTTTTCAGAAACTTATACTTTATTCACATTGTTGGATTTTATATCCATTTCTTTCTTATATATATATATATATATATATAGTATATATATATACATATATATATATATAATATATAATATATAGTTTTTAAAAACGAATGTTATAAATATTCGACTGCAGTTTCTTCAGGAATGTTATTGCTCATTCCACCCATCTACCTTTTTCTATATCCAGGTTGATATTTTAAACTAAAACGTATATTTAGCTCTTTTAAATCGATTTATTAATCCAGAAGTAAATTTTGTTGCTTGGTGGATTGGCAGATCCGTGATATATAATTATATTATATATATATATATAATATATATATATATATATATATATATATATATACTATAATTAATTTAAATCGGCACTATTAGATTACAGAAAAATCTTTTAAATAAACATTGTCTGTTTTGATCTAAGATGAAAAGCTGAATAGCTATAAAAACTGACCGACTATAAACACGGGTATATCGATGTTCGATAATTGAGATTTTGAAATCAAAATCCGATATTTTAAAACATAATGCGAGACATTCAAAGCGAAGATCTACTCCATTTAGTTGAATAAACGTTTTCTTTCCCCAAAGGGTTTTTGTAAAGAATTTTCCTTGTTATAATATCTTACAGTTCCCCGGCCAGCATGATTTGTTCGAAAGCCAAAATAATAGCTATCTTATTGATTGAATAATTTTATTTAAAAGAAATGCCCAAAATTATTTGAATTACCGATATAGTACGGATGAAGGTAAATGTTTTTTTTAAGTTCCAATCAATAAGGCAATATATATATATATATAGAGAGAGAGACAGACAGACAGACAGAGAGACAGAGAGACAGAGAGGGGAGAGAAGAGATTTATAGATTTATATACATTATAAATAACAACGCAAAAGATTTATTATCAAAAATTTGGATACCATAGACACAGAGTATATATATTTCATATAGACACACACCACACACACCAGCACACATATGATAGTAGTATATAGATTATATTATTATATATAAAATATATAATATTAATATATATGAATGAAATGATTTTTTTGTTACAATATTACAGCACACACACACGATAAGAGTATATCATATATATATATATAAATGATATTATATATAAATATAAGAGAGAGAAGAGATGAGGAGGAGATGAGGAAGAAAGAAGAAGGGAAAGTAAGCGAGAAGCATCGATGTAATCGTATATATATATATATAGTATATATTATATATATATTAATGTGTGTTGTGTGTGTGTGTGTGTGGGTGTGTTGTGTATGTGGTTGTGTGTGTGTGGTGTGTGGGTAAGTCGTAGTAGAGAGATATGAGGAACATTAAGAGACAAAACTCGTAGACAAACGTATAGGATATTGTTTGCGTTAGAGGCTTTGAGCTCGCATCATATCCTTTTATTTAAAAAGACTGATAGTGAGCTCAATCTAACGAATAGTATGCTCTACATACGTTTTGTTCTGAGTGTTGTCCCAGCTATGTTCCTCATTATTCGTATAAATTCTTCGGGATTTTATTCCAATCCTCTTCCCATCACGGAATGTATATTAATATAATTATATTAGTATATTATTATATATTTTAGTGAAGAGAGAGAGAGAGAGAGAGAGAGATCATCTGTAAATTCCTCTGTTGCCTTTTAGATTTTACCGCTGGATTCATTTTGGATCTCCGTAGTTCTCCCTTAGGCCATCATCTGTTCCTGCAATGGTTTTGACACTGAAATGACAGACAAATTCCAGGTTAGAGCGCATTTATTCAACTTTGTGCTTTCGTGGGAACATAAGTGTCGCAATTCGGTTTTAGCAAGTTTAAATAATTCCAAAATCTGTGTAGTCCAAATCGGGGATCTTAAAATCGCATTTGATATTGAACAACAGTATACAGGATCTTGAGTGAATCCAGTCACGTTACTGTTCCTTGGCTGGTTATATCACTTCAAACCTTCGCCAATGGCTGACGTGTTTCACATATGATGCCTAGCGCTGGTCGAAGCCTATATGTGTTTATTAAAATGGTTGAACTGTTCAATTAAACTGATAATAGATAAAATAAACTGATCCGGTTTGGCCTGTGGCAGCCCCAAGAAAGAGGCCGACGGTGCGAGCAATAAAACTCACATTGGGAGTAGTAACGTTGGATCCTGTCGCACTAAAAAAGATAAAGCTGAATAAAAGGGCAAACAAAAATATTTGTCTTCATTTCAATATATATATATATATATAATAAGATATATATATAGTATTTATAGGTTATATCGGACCTACGTGAGTCAACACGTATCTACCTAGCTTTCAACCCGATATGGTTTTCAGGAATAATTTGACACTGAGTGGAGTTGTTACAGGAACGTGCTTTTATATGGGATTAGGTTGCTGAGTGGGTAGAAGTTAGCATAGATAAGGTTAAATTAAAAATCTGTAAAAAGGTTGTGTTACAATTATTTTTTGATTTCTTATTTTATTTTATGGCTAAGGAGCCCATAGTCTTTTTATGTCTAATACTTTAGATTTCGTTGTTGTTTAGTAATTCGTTGTCGGTTTTGTTTGTTTTGTTTTTGGTTTTTTTTGTTTTTTGGAGGGCGGAGGACAGAGGTGTCATTGTTTGTTGTTTGTTTTGGTTTTGTTTGGTTTTTTTTTTTTTTTGTCTTTGTTTTTGTTTTTTTTTGTAATCCGTATTTAAATGAGTCTGTTCGTAGTTTTTTTTTTATTTTCTCACAAATGCTTGAGATAAGCTCGCTACTTGTGCTCTATTAATGTGTTTTTTTTGTGTTAACCGAAC
>CM042142.1:85872643-85874276 GCA_023376005.1 Doryteuthis pealeii | reverse complement strand
TGGTTTTAAAGTTAATAACAACATAAGATGCATTTTTTACTAATAAAGCTGAATTTTCAAAAAAAAAAAGATAGCTTTAAAAAATATTCCCATGGTAAACATTATGAAATTAGCACACTCGATGATTTTTCACTAAGGTTTTTATTATTCAACAGTAAATAAACTAATGAGAGTCAAGATGCAAAGCATTTTTTTATTTAAAAGCTGAACATTCTGTCTTCATAAAATATAACGTTAAAAACTACTACCATTAGAAAAAAAAGTATGAAATTAGCACACTCGTTTATTTAGCAGTAAATAAACTAATAACAGATAAGATGCAAATTTTTTTTATTTAATACCTGAATATCGTGTCTTCATAAAATATAGCGTTAAAAAACTACTAGCGTTAAAAAGTATTAAATTAGCACAATCGTTTACTTAGCAGTAAATAAACTATTAACAGATAAGATGCTAAACATGTTTTATTTAATAACTGAACATTCTGACATCAGGAAATATTCCTTTGAAAAATTAGATTAAATTATTTGAATTAACGGTATAATTTTTTTCAAGCCCGGTACACAACTATCTCAAAATTATTTCATTGACCTCTAAAATATCATCGTAGACCCCAAATTTCCTATTTTGCTTATTTTTGTCCAAACCCCCCAAAAATTATATGGAACCCAAGGGAGTATAGGGACCCCGGTTAAGGACCACTAGTCTAAAGTGTAAGCCAGGCACACAACTATCTCAACATTATTTCATTGACCTCTAAAATATCATCGTAGACCCCAAATTTCCTATTTTGCTTATTTTCCCAATCCGTCGCTCCCAAAACTTCAAAGAACTTCAGCTGATAAATCTGGTCGCAAACGCCATTAAGTTTGCAATTTGTACCTTTCTAAATATGTTTTTCATCTTCAATTTTTGTTGTCTTCTTCATCCGAATTTAATTGCCTACCTCTTAACTGTTTTAAGAAAAAAATGTTTTAAATTCCAAATATCTTGAGTCGTTTTCTTTCGTTACCCCCCATAAGGAGTTGAAATGACGTTGCCAAATAAACCAAACCAGACAAATCAATTACATTTTGTCATTAGATAATCCATAAGGAGTTGATCTGCCGTTAAACAAATAAACGAAACCAAACCAAACAAATGAATCAAATCTCGGCATAAAATAATCCACAAGGAGTTGATCTGCCATTAAACATATAAATCAAACTAAATCAAACCAAGCCAAACCATCTCTCTTTCTCTCTCTCACTCTCTCTCTCTCTCTCCTCCTCCTCCTCCTCCCCCTCCTCTCTCTCTTTCTCCGCCTACCTCTCCTCTCTCGTTATTGAATTAGATTTTATTGCACTTATTCAATTGTTACCAGTCTAGTAGAAGAATATTCTAACCTTTACCAAAGAATGCGTTTTAACACTTGAACAAACATTTGACTATACATCGTAGTTCAAGCGGAGAGGAGTCGTTTTTTGGTGCCTTTTACTCATTTATTGTCTATTCTTATCTTGTTTATTTTATCGGTTACCTCTCTCGGGAAATTTATGTTCCCCGTTCGCTCCAGAGATCAAGGTACCCGCAGAATTTTCAAAAAAAAAATAGCACTAGACAGGAAGACAACCGTTATCTTTTTTTCTTCTCT
>CM042142.1:85780143-85862643 GCA_023376005.1 Doryteuthis pealeii | reverse complement strand
AGACACCGTGTTTCGACGTTTCACATCTCTTCAGTGTGGCTAGACATAACAAATACCTCTGACCAGGAGCAAAACCCAACTGACTTTTCGTCTGCTCGATTCGTTAACCTCTCAGCCATTTGACAGCTGCTGTAAAGGTGTGGTGTTTAAACTATTAAATACATACGTTTGTTTATATATTTTACGATCACCAGAGAGATGCAGTCTGTAAACAGACGATCATTGCTTCATGCTAGTAGTGAAAGTTAATTTAAGTCACTCCTAAAGAGCTCTACCGATTTTATTTTTTTTTGGGGGGGGCATACAATAAGTCATCTACAGACACCGTGTTTCGACATTTATATATATATTGTATTTCTCCATTAAAATAGAGACAATAATACGCAACGTTGGTAATCTCAGAATTAGAGAAAGTTTATTAATAGCTAAATTACACCCTCGCATAAACAGTAGGTTAGAATTAAACACTGAATATATAATTACTTAACATACACATTCCATAAATACACACACACACACACACATATATATATATATATATATATATATATATATAGAGAGAGAGAGAGAGAGAGAGAGAGAGAGAGAGAGAGTGAGAAATAAATAAACAAATAAAAGGAATGAAATTGAAATTGATTGAACAACGGATATCACGACTCTACCGCGTGGCGTTATAACAACCCACGAGACGCGTGTTTATAACGTCTAAAACAAAAAACACAAGACCGCGTCCATTTCAAAAACAGTCTCTGAAGATGAAATTTCTTCGAAATTGATTAGACACTGGACATTATTTTTTTAATTTTTATACGCATTGTAATCGCCTTCTTAATATAAATAAATAGTTTATATATATGTATATAATATACTTTTCAGAAGTACAATAAGTATCACAAATAAATCTTTATCCTCATTGATGTTATAATACAAATTTGGCTTAAGCAGCAGCAGCAGCAGCATTCGTAAGAATGTATCTCGGAGCCTCTTCATATATTTCGATTTTTTGTTTGTTTGTTTTGTTTTGATTTATTTTGTTATTTGCGGATGACAAGCTCAGTATAGTCAGATATGCAGGGGTTGAATTAGCAATAGAATTCCGTCTTCTACATTCAACGGTAAATATATTGTAGGCTAGGTGGGGGAGGGGTTGAGGGTTCTTTTTATTTCATTTTTACCCTACCCTCAACACGAGCAGGATGCGACACAAAATCAATTTATAGGCGGTGTTTAACTGGTTAAAATTCAGACTTTTCGTTCTCCTAAATCGGTTGCGATACCAGTAAGGTTTGATTTGGTTTGTTTTATGGCATATCAACCACAGTGGGTCATTTAATGCCGACAATGTTTTGAAATAAATTCGTTCTTAATGGATACTCAATTTTTTTATAGACACATTTTATATTTAACCCATAGATGGGACCCCAACAGGTACTACCAATCCGGGTCAGAGTGGACTTGGGAGCAATGGTGATGAAGAGGTGCTCCACATTCCCCATACCTCCAGAACTGGAACCTCACCATCAGATAGAGTTTAACGTCATTCCCAGGACATGAAGACCTTCACCCACGGCCTTCTATCGCCCATATGATAAAAAGGGTTTGGGTTTGCCATCAGGACAGAAGGGTTAGGACAATCATATAGGTGCTAGGGCTTGACGTGACTAGCCGATTGATCGGATGGGGCCTCTCCGACCACCGAGTTTTACTAAACAAGCTTGTTGATCATTACACCACACGAGGTACCCTTCAGATATCAGCAGAGTTACAACGGCCGAGTTGTGAATGTGTGAATGTGTGAATGTGTGTGTGTGTGTGTGTGTGTGTGTGTGTGAAAATAAAATCCAAATAAGACAAGCAAGACATGCTGGACGCTATCTTTAATGTGTAATGGTTATCGTCGTAGGAAATCACCAAGAGCTATGAATGATAGGGAAGGATGACGCGAGATAGACAAAGGAATTCATGCTATAGCACGACTTTTTGACTTAATCGCAAATTATGACTAATTAGAACCAATTAAGATGGAATGTTTTCAAACATAGCTCAGTCCTAGAACTAAAGAATATTTTAGTGTGTATGTTAAGTCATTAAACTAAACAGGAAAAAAGTCTCTAGAAAACAATCATTGATTCACTCAGCTTTACTGTAATCATAGATATATATGAAATGGTGCGGAGTTTCAAACAAGAATACATTGATTTTTTTTATTCTTATTTTCCTGTGAAAGTCCAAAAATATCTTCATTGGTGATGCACTTCACGAGAATAAAAAAAACGAAAATCAATGTATTTTTGTTTGAAAGTACCAACCATTTCAGATATAAACTACCGCATGTACTCGTGTATAGGTCGACCTTTGATTTACCTCAGTGGTAAAAGGGCAGGGTATTCTAGAAAGACTGGCTAATATATGCACCCTCCGGGAGCAAGTGTTTAAGTTTTAAGGTAATGAAATATTATACTAAATTAGAAAGGCTAATGAAACCAAATAAGAATGCAGTAAAAAGATTTTAAACAGAGGTAGGGGTATAATTGAAAAATAGAACGACCGAAACTTACTCTTCCATCACTCCCGTCTTTCATTGCTAAATTTTCCTAATTTAACCTTTTAGTTAGATTAGGAAGTAAAGAATAAGATTACAGTTATGTCTTATTAAGGGATTTCTTTTCAAATGTAACCCCGAGATTTTTGCTCATATTCGTTAAGATAAAACTAAACAAATAGAAATCAATCATACTAAGTATATATTTATCAAAATCAAATTTTTAATATCAATATGCAAATTAATATCAATATGCAAATTCACCCGCTATTTTTCTTGCATATATGAATACAATTGCATGTTATTAGTATGTAGATATGACCAACAGTAATAATAATGTAAAACAATGTTATTGATAATTGAGGTCTAAATAAAAATAAAATCATGAAGAATGTGACGTAAATAACAAGGTGAATTGTGACTTGAGTAGTGATATAGTTTCGGTTACAGACAGACTGACACACAATCTCCATTATAATAAGATAATCATTCGTATTTTATGGAAAATGCTGGCAAATTGAAGTGAGTTTTGCCGATAGTGACAGCTAATTAAGTCAATCGTCATATCAGCTAACACCGGGATCGGGCGATATTTACCCGCCCCAATCCTCTTCCGAGCTTTCTCATTATTACCACAAATTGAAATCAAATATTTTTCATATTCAAATGAGCTTGCCGCTTGCTCTAAATGTCAGACAGAGCAAACAAGTAAAGTAAACAAACAAAAAAATAAATAAATAAATTGATCGCTAGCCATGTTCATGCCGGATTCTTAAGATATCGCATAGCATTTGTGTAAATTTGGTATTATCTTACGTCTCCGTAGGCCTAAATAGACTCGAGATTTCACCATCGGATCATAATCAGTTATAATAGACGAAGTCTGTCACAGCCTTTTAGCACGCCTATAATCTTACGATAAACTTCAAATGGCTGACGGCAAAATAAGATCTGAATAAAAGAATATAATTCTCTTGACTTGAAAACAGTTCATATACATATCTGAAATATGGAACGGACCATATGACCTTTAGGAACCCCACCTGCGATGTCGATTCATAAGGACATGTTTTTCATTTACACCGTCAAAATCCAGTTGTTCTTTAACAGACGATTTTTAGAGAAAACAGACCCCTAACCTTAACCCTAACTCTAACTCTAACCCTAACCCAACCCCTAACCCTAACCCCTAACTCTAGCAAAATATTTTTTAAATAAATACTTTTTAATATTAACTATCCGTAGAGGCACATGGAAAATAAATAAACATGTCTTTCGTTTTAAGGTGGTTTTTTTTAATAACAATATTAGTTTATCTTTAGTGCAAAATTATTTTTTCACATAGGCTAACAACAACAACTATTTCCGTGTAAATTTGTTTTTTGTTTAAAGTTTCTGTAAATAAAAAAAACTATTTTTATTTTTAAAAAAAGATACTATTGAAATAAACATATCTGCATGCATTTCTCTTCTGATTAAATAAAAACTATTTTAATATCAAATGTGTCTTTCGTCTATAGTTTTATTAAAAAGTATTTATCTAAAAAAATATTTTGTTAGGGTTAAGGCCAGGGTTAGGGTTAGGGTTTACGGGTTAGTTTTATCATTTTTTAACTCTAAAAACCGTCTGTTAACAAACAACCGGACAACAACATGAAATAAGTAAAAAGAAAAGGTGTATTTGATATAAAAATGTGTTCTTTCGTTTAATTAACAACAATTAACTATTCCCGTGTAAAGTTGTAAAAATGCGTCTAAAAATCGTCTGTTAAAAAAACGGATTTTGACGGTGTAAATGAAAAACATGTCCTTTTGAATCCAAATCGCAGATGGGGTGCTTAAAGGTCATATGGTCCTATGGAACCACCATAGCCTCTTATTTCGTTGATATCTGCAAATTTAACCTCCTGCTTGAGTGTTACATAATTGTTAGTCACCTAACACTTATTTACAGTAGTGTAGAAACCAAAATGGCTGTTATAAGTTGCAGCCGGCAGCCTTGAAGGATTGAGTGACAAGGCTTGACCTCATCCTGATCCTTCCGGTGGATACCGTGAGAATCGGTGGAGAAGACCCTCTTCCGGTTTAGATTAGAAAGTGTTTTTAGTCAGTATCGAAAGTGGTAAGTCGTGTTAAGCGCACGGCCGATTCAAATCTGCGCAGGTAGTGTTGTGGGGATTTCGGAATAAAACATGATCTAAAGCAAATCGAAGTCTTGGGTTATTATCTAAAAACTACCAATGACACAGGGCTTCTGATAAAGAGAAATCCCCAATGGAAGACCAGACACAAAGTCCCCAAGACGCTAGAAGAAGAACGTAAGATACCAAAGATGAGCAGAAGAATAATAGAAGTAAAGAGAGTATACAACATGAGAACCAAACCGTTATTTCACATTGAAAGCTATAACATATTTATAATGATAATATCTGAATTAAAGAATAAAAATCCATCTCTTGAAAACAGTTTCTATACATATGTGAAAGATGGAACCACCGTAGCCTCTTATTTTGTTGATATCTGCAAATTTAATCTCCTGCTCTACAATACACTCCTACAATTTACTGTACATTGAAAGCCATAACAACATATTTTGGATTGAAGGAACCTCCATAGACTCGTATTTTGTTTATATTTGAAAAGTTAATCTCTTCAGCTAAAATGTGGCTATTGCTCTATTCTGAAAACAGCAAGTATGCATTCATGATAGAGGGAACCTCCAGAGCCTTTCGTTTATATTTGCTAATTCAATCTCCTCTTCTAGAAAGACACTGTACGCTGAAAACAGTAATTATGCATTTATGATTCAGGGAACATCTATAGCCATTTATTTTATTCATATCTGCAAAATTTCAAACGAGAATATCACTGTGTATTGAAATCAGGAAATATACATTTCCAATAGAAGGAACCACCATAGCCTTTTCTTTTTTTTCTCTCTTCTTCCATATTTTCTTTCTTTATATTCCTCTTACAATACTTTCTTTCTTTCTTTCTTTCTACAATGTTATTTTTCTTTCTTTCTTTTTCTTTTTTCTCTTCTTCCGATATATTCTTTCTTTACAATACTTTCCTTCTTTCTTTCTTTCTACTTTCTTTTTTTTTTTTTTCTTCTTCCCATATATTCTTTCTTTATATTCCTCTAAAATTTTTCGTTCTTTCTTTCTTTCTTTTTCTATTCTTCCCATACTTTCTTTCTTTATATTCCTCTTACGATTCTTTCTTTCTTTTTTTCTTTCTTTCTACAATGCTATTTTACTTTCTTTTTTCTTTTTCTTTTTCTTTTTCTTTTTCTTTTTCTCTTTCTCTTCTTCCCTTTCTTTCTTCATATTCCTCTTACAATTTTTCTTTCCTTCTTTCTACAATGCTATCTTACTTTCTTTTTTTCTTTCTCTTCCTCTTCTTCCCATACTTCCTTTATATTTCTCTTACAATTCTTACTTTCTTTCTATAATGCTATTTTTATTTCTCTTTTTTCGTTTTCTTTTTCTTTCTCTTCATCCTATTTCTTTCTTTACATTCCTCTTATAATTTTTCTTTCTTTTCTTTCTTTCTACAATGTTATTTTTCTTTCTTTTTCTTTTTCTTTTTTCTTTCTCTTCTTCCCATATTTTCTTTCTTTATATTCTCTTACAATTTTTCTTTCTTTCTTTCTTTCTTTCTATTTTACTTCTTTTTTTCTTCTTCTTTCTTTCTCTGTCAATATCCACTGGACTGGATTTAATTGAAATTCTCTAAACTAATCCTCATTCATGTAAAATTCTATTATGTCTCGTAATGTTCTCATTGTTTGAAACAATACTCAATATTGTCTTTTTGATTAGCATTTCTTTTATTTCATGTTCCTACGCTGTTGGCAAGACTTGGTATGGCAACCGGTCAAGGAGAAGAAAAAACTCTGAATGCAGAGGGGTTGGGTAAATATATAATCTAATGTGGACTGTTTTCAGTCTACAGTGATAGTCTCGTTATAGAAGATGAGGTTAATGTTGCAGATATTAACGAGATAAGAGGCTATAGTTGTTGCCTCTATCATAAATGTATAGTTGATGTTTTCAGTGTACAGTAACAATCACGTTCTAGAAGAGGAGATTAAATTTGCAGATATCAACGAAATAAGAGGTTATGGTGGTTCCATCTTTCACATGTGTATAGGAACTGTTTTCAAGACAATCAGTTATATTCTTTAATTCATATCGTAATCGGAAATATGTTGTTATGTATTTAAATGTACAATATCCACAGGTCCTGCTAGTGGTGTTATTATACTTCCACCATCCATTCTAATTTCTGAAAAAAAAACTATTTGTATGCATTACTTTCGGAACGTAGAATTCGCAATTTTTTATGATAATCTTCAGTGTTCTGGAATGTTGATGGCTTTTGAAAGCCCCCGCCCCCCAGATGTTTACACAAAGCAGCCACAAGTTTAGGGTGGCTGTACAATGTGCAGGGAGAGTTAATTCAATATTTGTACCCCCTCCAGCATCCACCGGTGGAGAGATCGGCCAAAGCAGATTTCGAGAGTCGTAGAATCGATTGCCTGGATGAAAAATTAAGCCCAGCTTAGCCAATCGCATGAGCAACAAAAAGCTGAGCCAATTTCAAAAGCAAATCTCAGATTTGCCTAAGATAATGCGAAAGATACATGTGCGGACTTTTTCTTTAACCTCGTATGATTTGATTAATGGAGACGCTTTTAGCGTAACGGTTATCGTCGTAGGAAATGGACACGACGAACGTAGTTCAAATCCTGGACGAGGCTGTTTGTATTTCACCTATACCATTGGGAAAGGTATGCATCCAACTTAACCTTTATTAATGGAGGCGCCTTTAGCGTAACGGTTATCGTCGTAGGAAATGGACTCGACGAAACCCGTTCAAATCCTGGACGAGGCTGTTTGCATTTCACCTATACCATTGGGAAAGGTATGCATCCAACTTAACCTTTATTAATGGAGGCGCTTTTAGCGTAACGGTTATCGTCGTAGGAAATGGTCTCGACGAAACCCGTTCAAATCCTGGACGAGGCTGTTTGTATTTCACCTATACCATTGGGAAAGGTATGCATCCAACTTAACCTTTATTAATGGAGGCGCTTTTAGCGTAACGGTTCTCGTCGTAAGAAATGGACTCGACGAAACCCGTTCAAATCCTGGACGAGGCTGTTTGCATTTCACCTATACCATTGGGAAAGGTATGCATCCAACTTAACCTTGATTAATGGAGGCGCTTTTAGCGTAACGGTTATCGTCGTAGGAAATGGACTCGACGAACGTAGTTCAAATCCTGGACGAGGCTGTTTGCATTTCACCTATACCATTGGGAAAGGTATGCATCCAACTTAACCTTTATTAATGGAGGCGCTTTTAGCGTAACGGTTATCGTCGTAGGAAATGGACTCGACGAACGTAGTTCAAATCCTGGACGAGGCTGTTTGCATTTCACCTATACCATTGGGAAAGGTATGCATCCAACTTAACCTTTATTAATGGAGGCGCTTTTAGCGTAACGGTTATCGTCGTAGGAAATGGACTCGACGAAACCCGTTCAAATCCTGGACGAGGCTGTTTGCATTTCACCTATACCATTGGGAAAGGTATGCATCCAACTTAACCTTTATTAATGGAGGCGCTTTTAGCGTAACGGTTATCGTCGTAGGAAATGGACTCGACGAACGTAGTTCAAATCCTGGACGAGGCTGTTTGCATTTCACCTATACCATTGGGAAAGGTATGCATCCAACTTAACCTTTATTAATGGAGGCGCTTTTAGCGTAACGGTTATCGTCGTAGGAAATGGACTCGACGAAACCCGTTCAAATCCTGGACGAGGCTGTTTGCATTTCACCTATACCATTGGGAAAGGTATGCATCCAACTTAACCTTTATTAATGGAGGCGCCTTTAGCGTAACGGTTATCGTCGTAGGAAATGGACTCGACGAAACCCGTTCAAATCTTGGACGAGGCTAAACCTATTTGGATTGGAGGCGCGTGATGTAATGGTTAGAATCGTAGGAAATCAACACGAGTTCAAATCCTGAACGAGGCTGTTTGCATTTCACATATCCCATAGGGAAAGGTGTGTATCTAACTAATCTTCCTCCAGCTATGGGTAATTAGTAGGGCTGACGGGTCTCTTTAGCCTTGGCTAGGTAACCAGTTTAGGAGAAGGAAAAAATCTAAAATTTACCTGAGATAATGCGAAAGGTACATGTGCGGACCTTTTCTTTAACCTCGTATGATTTGATTAATGGTGGCGCCTTTATCTTAACGGTTATCGTTGTAGGAAATGGACACGACGAACCTAGTTCAAATCCTGGGCGAGGCTATACCTATTTGGATTGGAGGCGCGTGGTGTAATGGTTAGAGTTGTATGAAATAAACTCGTCGACTCGAGTTCAAATCTTGGACGAGGCTATTTGTATTTCACATTGCGCTAATACCATTGGGAAAGGTGTGCATCCAACTAATTCGACCTATTTCGATCAACGAACTGAGATATAAATAGACAAAAATTTGTATTATTTCAATTTTTTCAAGCTGTTGTCCTCATCTTTATTGTTATATACACAACACCTCCACCGATGTACGCTCCTGCCTTCTTCGGGTGTTTCTTGTCGGAAACCTTCTTGTTGTACTCGAGAACCTACATATCAGCACTCAGCAGCCTTGTATAGTTCCCTTCGAACTTTTTCTCTAAGCGTTACGGTTATCGTCGTAGGAAATGGACTCGATGAACCTCGTTCAAATCCTGGATGAGGCTATACCTATTTGGATCAATGAACTGAAATATCTATCAATAATGGAGATTCGGTCTTAATTTGTCTGTAACCAAAACTACATCACTGCCTACGTCACATTACAGAAAATCGTTTATACATAGAATAAAGAATAGCCCGGTAATCAGTTTTTTTAAATATTTTTTACTCTCGCCATTTTTTCAGTAACAAGAGGTAAACTCAAAAGTTTACAATAAATAAATGCCTACGATTTTGAGTAAAATTTCTGTGAAAAATATTCAAAATAATTATTTAATAAATAATTAATAGATGTACGCAACATTCTTTTTGAGGGGGACAGAACTAAGTTTTCATTTCAAACTGTTTTATTTTTTACTTATTTAATAAAATTTGATGATTTTACTTACTTATGATACAACCCCTCTAACATTGAATTCTTAACTCCTACACCTAGCCCTCAGATAATATCTTTCAAAAATTAGTTTTGTTTTTTTGGGGGGTGGGGGGTTGTTAGGGTTTTTTAGGGGGTACTAGAATTGTATTATTTAATCTTTTTCATACAGTTGCCCTCATTTTTATTGTTATATACACAAAGTCTCGGCCGATGTGCGCTTCGGCCTTCTTCGGGTGTTTCTTGTTTAATTCGGAAACCTTCTTGTTGTACTCGAGAGCCTACAGCAATCTTGTATAGTTCCCATCGAACTTTTTCTCTGAGCGTTTACTTAAAACCTATGTTGTGTAGCCGTACAGTAGCACTGGTACGGCTAGTGCTTGAAAGAATTCACCATCTTTTCCGATAAATCAGGTTTGGTTTGGTTTGGTGGGTTGGGTTTTACGGCATGTCAATCCCTTGGGTTATTCTATGCCGAATACTTCTATTGGTAATTAGGTATTCAAAAATGTATAGGGGTTTATTTGCTGTAATCAAGTTTTCTGTTGAGAATTTTAACATCAAGACCGATAAATAAGACTACCATAGATCGATAATCTGTCTATAGCAATCCCTGCCTATATTGACATCACTTTCTGTAGATGAGATATTACTACATAGGTATATGAACTGGTCTACTAATTTCAGCACAGACCAACTGATAAGGATTATACAATTCTTTAACACGGATCAGCTGACAAGGATTAAAACTGATACTACATCTTTCTACTTCAAGAAAGGATTAAACTTTATGCCACAAGAATTCTCTGCTGTAAAACTGCTTTCACCAACAGCCCTAAAATGGCCACACGAATTGTAACAATAGGTTTTTCCTAACGCCATTTACCTATGCATACACCTGTCGTGTCACAGAGCGAAAAGTTCTAGAACTAACCAATCAACAATATTAGTTTCAGATTTATGAGCCTTTGTTTCACTTAAATATATGGACATTAATTTATTTCTGTACAGTCCGTCTCCAGTGAAGAGAACATAACTTTTTAACCCTTTTAAGTTTCTAGCTTTTGAGATTTTATGACTTTCTTGGACTTAAACTTAGTGACACTTGAAATTTACATACACATACTTTTGGTTTTTATGATTTACTTAACTTTCCTGGTACAATCCTGCCAGTTTTTTTAAGTTAATGCTATGTTTACATATACATACACACGCACATTTACATGCATATACATAATCATATAGGTGATTAAATCGAACAAAACGGACATAAATTCCACCATCGTATGTCACCCAGCCGAAAGAAAAAAAATACCAAAAATCAGGTAATTAACCAAATTTAATGAAATGTTCAGTGTTGATATATTAATGAATAAAAGATATAATGCACCAGTTACATTATCTAAAAACTTTTACATTTTCTCCAGTTCAGTTAACTCAAAGATACATGTTTTAAATTTATATATATATATATATATATATATATATATATATATATATATATATATATATATATGTGTGTGTGTGTTATGAGTAAGGAAATGAATACGACGGTATAAGTATAGATAAAAGGATATGAAAACACACAATGCTGTTAAAATGAAAATATTTTATATCATATTCATAGCTAATATTGAACAATATTTCGATTTATAAAAATCATCACCATCAATGTTTTCGTTTTGAATTCAAATTATTTTCAGCTTCTCTCTCGATGAATCCGGTTTAAAAACAAGCTCTGATGATGATTTTTATAAATCGAAATATTGTTCAATGTTAGCTATGAATATGATATAAAATATTTTCATTTTAACAGCATTGTGTGTTTTCATGTCCTTTTATCTATCTATCTATCTATCTATATATATATATATATATATATTATATATATATATATATATATATATATAATAATTAAAGGTTTTCTTTTTATAGTATATTCAAACATTATTTGTAATTGAATAAGTTGTTTTTGAAGGCAGCGAAAAAATGTGTTGTCAAATATCAAATGTTGATTTTTACCAAACATGAATGGGATGAAAACTTCTTACTACTCTGATGATGGACTTTGTCCGAAAATATTAAGTATTTTTTTTAAACAAAAAAAAACAACAAAAGATATAAATAAATATGTTTTTCCAACATACAACGCATTTTTTCGCTGCCTTCAAAAAAAACTTATTCATATATATATATATATATATTATATATATATATATATATATATATATATATATATATATATATATCGAAGCAAATATTCTATTGTCAAATTAAAAAGACCCTAAGTTTGCTGATTCCATAATTCTTCCCTGGAGTAGTATTTGGCCCAACAATCAAGTCAGCCATCTCAAAAGCCCAAGTAAGGTTCTTGATGTCTCCACAAGTCAATTTCTTTCCTCTAAGAAAACATTATTTATTAAGAATCCCCAGCTCAAAAGAGTTTCTAACCATGCAGTGAGAAGTCGGCACCTTAGGTGCGAAGACCCTAACGTCTGCTCCTCCTGATTAACGGCCAAAATCTGCTAAACTAACATAATATCTGTTCACACGCCTTTCCTTGGCGGAAGTCGGGGGTCAAGTAATGGTTAACTGCAGTCAATAACTCCAACAGCTAACGGTAACTTTCCATTTACCTCCATTATTTGAATTTTCAACTCAAATTTTCAATTCAAAAATCTATCTACACTTCATACGTAATTCATAGGCTACTTACGAACTATGTAAGGTTTTAGTCAATATTTGTACGTGTGTGTACAAAATCTCAAGTCAGGGTCTCAAACTGTCTCACTTGAAGTCTCCACAAGTCAAGATCTATGTCTTCCCGCTGAGAAAACTCATCCCAGCAACGACTCAATTGAACCTACTGTCTCGTCGACTAAGCCACACTTTCATGTCACATCGTTAGCGTCCTGGCGTTTTGGGCCGTTTTTATCACGGGATAAATGTAGATAGGAAACGCCCCACCCACACACAAAAGAATGTAATTTGAAATCTGTAATTGTAAGTAGACAGGTGAGGAAATAGCCAGAAAATAAAGCAGGTGACGTCTACTAAGTTTACTGTAGTCTTTATAAACAGCCTAGCAACAGAAGTGAATAAATGAGCCAAATCATGAGTTTCTAATGAAATTAAATGGCTTGAGTCTAAACAGACGACTTATGTCCCTCCGAATTTGTCGATTTGTCGAACCGGTGGACATTAAAAAGAGTTGAGGGATTTAGTCTGTACACACAAACCTAGAAAGTGTCGAAAAGTCCTCAGACAAACCAACCAACAAAACATTGAAAATTACATTTTTTTTTAAGTGAACAAAAATCGTCCGAAACGAATAAGTTTTTTATATTTTATTCTTTTATCGTCGTGTAATAAAAGTCACTAGAAGAGGAATATTAACCTACTCTAAACAAATCGTAAAATCTAAGAGGTCCGTTTAGTGTAGGGGTTATGGGATCGGCCTGTCAGCTTGGCAGTCCGGTTTCAAATCACGCACAGGGCGGTCTTCCGATCTATAGCTCTGCTGATGAGGCCTAATAGGCCGAAATGTACATACAGAGATTGATTTTTCTCGATTTGTTTAGCCATACATTTAAATAGGTATTCCCGCCTAATTCATTATTAATAATTAATTTTCAAAATTAGGTACGACTCCAATTAAGCATTGTTCTCCCAAAAATTGTCGGCAAAAAGCCATTCCAAACAAACCATATATATATATATATATATATATATATATATATAGACGTTCATCTCGAGTAAATAATGAGAGAGAGAGAGAGTAGAAAGATGGTGAGGAGATGAGATGAGTTCTTACTTTTCTGCTTGTTCCTACTTCGTCGACCGCCATCTTCATCTAGGCTGATTCCTTATCTGGGTTGGGCGTTTGCTCACTTCTTGTTTATAATAAACAAGCAACACTTTGTTGTGTTTTTTATTAAGAATCCACAGCCCAAAAGAGTTTCTAACCATGCAATGAGAAGTCGGCATCTTAGGAGTGAAGACCCTAACGTCTGCCCTTCCTGACTGACGGCCGAAATCTGCTTAACAAGCTTAATTTCTCTTCACACGCCTTTCCTTGGCGGATGTCGGGGTGTCAAGTAAAGGTTAAC
This sequence comes from Doryteuthis pealeii, assembly GCA_023376005.1. Classification (NCBI taxonomy): domain Eukaryota; kingdom Metazoa; phylum Mollusca; class Cephalopoda; order Myopsida; family Loliginidae; genus Doryteuthis; species Doryteuthis pealeii. The sequence goes on along the minus strand of CM042142.1, from coordinate 85,848,858 downwards.
TGCCATCAATAACTCCAACAAGTAACTTTCTATTTACCCCCGTTATTTGAATTTTCAACTAACTTTCAATTAAAAATCTAACTACACTTCAAACATAATTCGTAGGCTACCTACGAAATATGTAACATTTTAGTCAATATTCGAACGTGTGTGTGTCGTGTAAGAGTATGAGCAAATGACTGACCCGGAGAGGTAGTACTTGTTAGGTTCCCATCTATGGGTTAAATAGATCCAAAATTGAGTATTAAAAACTGAGTTTGAAAAGAAATTGAATACACTACAAGAATTAATAAATATAATATATAAATACAAATAATAAATGTATAATACCGGGCATGTATTATTAAAACTTATTTTTTAAAAACAGTAAGGATTGTCTAAGGTTGCATGCTCAAATTTTTAGTGTATTTATTCTATGTTATGACGATTTTGGATAATGTGACGTAAGCAGTGACGTAGTTTTGATTACAGACAAATAGGGACTTAATCTCCATTATTCATAGATAAACATGTATTATTTGATTTTTCTCCTTTTATTCGTTTATTTATTTATTTTCTGGGTATGCGACATCCATTTCTAATCTCATGAGACGTTGAATATGTGCTTGGATTTTATACAAGTAATTTACAAAATAATTTGACCCGGAGTAGTAGTACCTGTTCGGGTCATATCTATGAGTTAAAAAGATCAAAAACTGTGTTTGAAAAGAAATTGAATGCACTACAAAAATTAATAAAGCAAAAAGTTTTTGGCATAAAATAACCCAACAAGGTCGTAAAATCCAACCAACCAACCATTACATTTTTACATACAAACAGAGAGACAGATAGGCAGATATTGACTAAGATAAGAAAAGCACAAAACTGATTAAAAAAATTTAAAAAACTGCTCACTTTGGGCTGGGGTCTCCGTAGCGTAGTGATTAACGTGCTGGACTGTCACATTGTTGTAAACAAGTTCGAATTCTAGCCTTGCTAGTACGTTCACTTTTAGACTAATACTCTTGGAAATGGCATGAACCCTTTCCTAATCCAGCTATCGATTAAATAGTACCACTACAATTCTTCTGCAAGAATGGATTTGACATTAAATAACCCACGAAGGTTGATATGCCATTAAACAAAAAACAAAGAGAAAGGGGTGGGGAGATTTTTATATCAGTTGATATAAATATATTTTTTTAACACTTAAAAAGAAAACAAATACTCGTATATACATATTTACACAAGTACAATGTGATACAAGATAAATTTCTTAAACGGAGTTGAACAGGTTTGTCTAGGATTTGAACTCGTAACGACGTCTTCATTTCCTACAACAGTAACCATTACAGCACACGCCTCCATTAATACTTGTATAAATGATAATAAATTTTGTGATTAAAGGATTAATGTTCTTTTAATTTGTTTATATCCGGATAAAGCAGTTTTTTTTTCTTGTTTTGATTAAAAACATCAGGAAAACAAACACAGCAAAAAAATAAAGATATTTAAAAAATAACATTGTAGATTCAATATGGGGGGGGGGCAGGAAGATGTTTTGTTTTGGCTTTGGTTTTTGTTTTGTTTTTTTGTTTTTTTGTTGTTGTTTTTTTGGGGGTGGCAAGCGAGTGTATCTTGAAAATACACCAACACTCATAAGTACATCCACTGATAATTTTATCTAAAGAATAAATAGTGAATTTTATTTTAGACCAAACATAGCAGAATTTTATTATTTTTTGAGAGAAGAATACAGAAATACAGACAGACAGACAGACAAGAATAAAATATAGATAGACAGATAGATATATAGATAGAGACAGAGAAAGAGAACGAGAAAAAAATAGGGGGAATGAATTTTCCACCAAAAAATCAGCATTTTATCATTTATAGATAGATAGATAGAGTTTTAGACGAATAAAAAAATACGTTTTTCTCTTTCTTTTAAGAGGAAAATATTCTTTCGTTCTTTTTTTAATTTTATCATTTATAGATGGATAGATTTTTAGATGAATAAAAAAAACACGTTTTCCTCTTTATTTTAAGAGAATAGAACGTAAGCTTTCGTTTTTTACCTTTTAAAAAATGTCAGCATTTTATTATTTATAAATAGATAGATATATTTTAAGATTTAAAAAATACATTTTTCTCTTTCTTTTAAGAAGAAAAAATTATGCTTTCGTTTTTTACCTTTAAAAAAATATCAGCATTTTATTATAGATAGATAGATAGATTTTAAGATTTAAAAATACATTTTCCTCTTTCTTTTAAGAAGAAAAAATATATGCTTTCGTTTTTTACCTTTAAAAAAATATCAGCATTTTATTATTTATAGATAGATAGATAGATTTAAGATTTAAAAAATACATTTTCTCTTTCTTTTAAGAAGAAAAAATATATGCTTTCGTTTTTTACCTTTAAAAAAATATCAGCATTTTATTATTTATAGATAGATAGATAGATTTTAAGATTTAAAAAATACATTTCTCTTTCTTTTAAGAAGAAAAAATATATGCTTTCGTTTTTTACCTTTAAAAAAATATCAGCATTTTATTATAGATAGATAGATAGATTTTAAGATTTAAAAAATACATTTAAGAAGAAAAAATATAGTTTTTTACCTTTAAAAAAATATTAGATAGATAGATTTTTAAGATTTAAAAAATACATTTTCCTCTTTCTTTTAAGAAGAAAAAATATATGCTTTCGTTTTTTACCTTTAAAAAAATATCAGCATTTTATTATAGATAGATAGATAGATTTTAAGATTTAAAAAATACATTTTCCTCTTTCTTTTAAGAGGAAAAAATATATGCTTTCGTTTTACCTTTAAAAAAATATCAGCATTTTATTATAGATAGATAGATAGATTTTAAGATTTAAAAAATACATTTTCCTCTTTCTTTTAAGAAGAAAAAATATATGCTTTCGTTTTTTACCTTTAAAAAAATATCAGCATTTTATTATAGATAGATAGATAGATTTTAAGATTTAAAAATACATTTTCCTCTTTCTTTTAAGAGGAAAAATATATGCTTTCGATTTTTACCTTTAAAAAATATCAGCATTTTATTATTTATAGATAGATAGATAGATTTTAAGATTTAAAAAATACATTTTCCTCTTTCTTTTAAGAGGAAAAAATGAATGCTTTCATTTTTTACCTTTAAAAAAATATCTATTCCGATATAAGTCCTTATGGCGCAGATTCTCTGAACATAAATGAGCCTAGGGTCAGTTTTATAATCGTTTTTATGCTTTTCGTTCATTCAATTTTCTATCAAGCACTGACGTTTAGTTTCTATTTTGTTTTGCTTTTTGGTTTTTCTTTTATCATTATTTTACAATATTCTACTGCCTCACAGCAATTCAAAAGTCTTTAAAATTTTATTACTTCATAAAAACTTGATTTCATGGCGGATATATATATATATATATATATATATATATATATATATATATATATATATATATATATATATATATATATATATATATATAGATTATTATAGTGTGGATATGGTGTCAACATCTGACTATACACACACACACACACACACACACACACACACACACACATATATATATATATATATATATATATATATATATATATATATATATATATATATATATATTAAGGTGTTCCGAAAGTAAATACGTTTTATCAGATAGGATATAAAAACAAATGTATGTTAGATATATTCAAATATTACCATAAAAAAGTAATCACTTTTTAAAAGACTGCAACACAATAACAACCCCCCCCCCAAAAAAAAAGATAGAAATCGTTAAGACGGGAGATTCTTTTACATCTTCCACATCTTCCACAACACCTACAGAATTTTATTTGCTTCGTTGACTAAAACATTTAATAAGTGGCAGAATATTGAGACGAAGAAGTTAAAAACGGAACATATATATATATATATATTATATATATATATGTGTGTGTGTGTGTGTGTGTGTGTGTGTGTGTGTGTATATATATAATATATATATATATGTGTGTGTGTGTGTGTGTGTGTGTATGTATATATTGTGTTGTGTGTATATATATATGTGTGTGTGTGGTGTGTGTATATATATGTGTGTGTGTGTGTGTGTGTGTGTGTGTGTGGAGAGAGAGAGAGACAGAGAGGGACAAGAGAATGAATAAATGAAGGAACGAAACTTCAAATTTGTTTAATGTAATAATTTATTTCAGCTGCAAACAAGCTTAGCTCGTAGCAGCATCTTAAGACATAGACTAAAATATGGTTGTTACTGATTTATCTGCAAGTCAACTGTTTGGCGCGAGAGGCTCAAACAACGCTCCGTTCTGGGCCGGAATGTCTTTTAAAATTTGTATAAAAATGCGTATTTTGTATTAAAAATAAAATAAATTTCATTTTTAAAACTAAGTGTCAACATCAATGTGAAAGACTCAATAAAGTTTGAAGTAAAACTGTAATAGAAGATAAAAGTTGTATCAAAAGTGTTTAGGATGCAATCCAGCCACAAAAACGAGTTTAAATGTAAGTCCACAGCACAATTCAGAAGGATACGGAAAGTTCCGGAAATTCGTATGGTTAACAAATCCAAATTTAAAAAGACATACCGGCCCAGAAAGTGAGCGTTGTTTGAGCCTCTCGTGCCAAACGGTTGACTATTCCTCCTTTCTTTCATAAATATAGTTGCTCTTAAGGAAAACCGTTTTATTAAAATGTCAAAACAGATATCTGTTTATCATTTGTTCTTTCTATCTATTTTCAATCATACTGTCGGATTCATTTCCATTTATTATATACTTATACATACATATCTATATACCTGTATATATCTATATGTAAATGTATGTCTGTATGTATCTGGATATGGATATGTAGCCATGTCAAATCCCATTATAACTGACAAATTCAAGACACTTATAATCTTTCGTTGCACCTCATCTTCATGGTTATACTTATGTTGTTTAAGGTAAAACGTGCAAATCAAGTCCTGGATTAAAAAGACACATGAGGATTCCTAAAAATGATATTCCACAGGTGGATCCCATTAACCCTATACAAAATTCAAGCCACGTTTGTCATATTTGCCTTAAGTCTTCAAAGACAGCATCTGGGTTCGAGAACGAATTCAGAGCTCATGAATGGGATAAGTGTGGTCACTATTTAAATGGGTGACTATTTAATAACAACTGGCATTGTAAGCAACTTCAGACCTGTGTACTAAACTAAGTAAGGATCAATAGATGACAATTACCAATAGAGACTACTGAAGTTAAGCAGTGATGAGTGTGGTCACTATTTAAATGGGTGACTATTTAATAACAACTGGCATTGTAAGCAACTTCAGATCTGTGTACTAAACTAAGTAAGGATCAATAGATAACAATTACCAATAGAGACTACTGAAGTTAAGCAGTGATGAGTGTGGTCACTATTTAAATGGGTGACTATTTAATAACAACTGGCATTGTAAGCAACTTCAGATCTGTGTACTAAACTAAGTAAGGATCAATAGATAACAATTACCAATAGAGACTACTGAAGTTAAGCAGTGATGAGTGTGGTCACTATTTAAATGGGTGACTATTTAATAACAACTGGCATTGTAAGCAACTTCAGACCTGTGTACTAAACTAAGTAAGGATCAATAGATGACAATTACCAATAGAGACTACTGAAGTTAAGCAGTGATGAGTGTGGTCACTATTTAAATGGGTGACTATTTAATAACAACTGGCATTGTAAGCAACTTCAGACCTGTGTACTAAACTAAGTAAGGATCAATAGATAACAATTACCAATAGAGACTAAAGTTAAGCAGTGATGAGTGTGGTCACTATTTAAATGGGTGACTATTTAATAACAACTGGCATTGTAAGCAACTTCAGACCTGTGTACTAAACTAAGTAAGGATCAATAGATAACAATTACCAATAGAGACTACTGAAGTTAAGCAGTGATGAGTGTGGTCACTATTTAAATGGGTGACTATTTAATAACAACTGGCATTGTAAGCAACTTCAGACCTGTGTACTAAACTAAGTAAGGATCAATAGATGACAATTACCAATAGAGACTACTGAAGTTAAGCAGTGATGAGTGTGGTCACTATTTAAATGGGTGACTATTTAATAACAACTGGCATTGTAAGCAACTTCAGACCTGTGTACTAAACTAAGTAAGGATCAATAGATGACAATTACCAATAGAGACTACTGAAGTTAAGCAGTGATGAGTGTGGTCACTATTTAAATGGGTGACTATTTAATAACAACTGGCATTGTAAGCAACTTCAGACCTGTGTACTAAACTAAGTAAGGATCAATAGATAACAATTACCAATAGAGACTACTGAAGTTAAGCAGTGATGAGTGTGGTCACTATTTAAATGGGTGACTATTTAATAACAACTGGCATTGTAAGCAACTTCAGACCTGTGTACTAAACTAAGTAAGGATCAATAGATGACAATTACCAATAGAGACTACTGAAGTTAAGCAGTGATGAGTGTGGTCACTATTTAAATGGGTGACTATTTAATAACAACTGGCATTGTAAGCAACTTCAGACCTGTGTACTAAACTAAGTAAGGATCAATAGATGACAATTACCAATAGAGACTACTGAAGTTAAGCAGTGATGAGTGTGGTCACTATTTAAATGGGTGACTATTTAATAACAACTGGCATTGTAAGCAACTTCAGACCTGTGTACTAAACTAAGTAAGGATCAATAGATGACAATTACCAATAGAGACTACTGAAGTTAAGCAGTGATGAGTGTGGTCACTATTTAAATGGGTGACTATTTAATAACAACTGGCATTGTAAGCAACTTCAGACCTGTGTACTAAACTAAGTAAGGATCAATAGATGACAATTACCAATAGAGACTACTGAAGTTAAGCAGTGATGAGTGTGGTCACTATTTAAATGGGTGACTATTTAATAACAACTGGCATTGTAAGCAACTTCAGACCTGTGTACTAAACTAAGTAAGGATCAATAGATGACAATTACCAATAGAGACTACTGAAGTTAAGCAGTGATGAGTGTGGTCACTATTTAAATGGGTGACTATTTAATAACAACTGGCATTGTAAGCAACTTCAGACCTGTGTACTAAACTAAGTAAGGATCAATAGATGACAATTACCAATAGAGACTACTGAAGTTAAGCAGTGATGAGTGTGGTCACTATTTAAATGGGTGACTATTTAATAACAACTGGCATTGTAAGCAACTTCAGATCTGTGTACTAAACTAAGTAAGGATCAATAGATAACAATTACCAATAGAGACTACTGAAGTTAAGCAGTGATGAGTGTGGTCACTATTTAAATGGGTGACTATTTAGTAACAACTGGTACAGTAAGCAACTTCAGACCTTTTTACTAAACTGGGCAATGATCAATAAATAACAATTACTAACAGAGACTAAGTTAAGCAGTGATGAGTGTGGCCAGTATCTAAATGAGTGACCATTTAGTAACCGCAATTTGAGACCTGTGTGCCAGACTAAGTAAAGCTTTCTAAGTGGAAACTTACCTACATTTTGTGATAGGTTTTCGAAAAACAGATTAAGCACTTTGTTTAAATTCACCGAATTTGGTTGTTGGCTAAGACTGATGCATATTTTTCACAAACACTAGATGTCACTCTTAAAAGCCCCTTTCAAATAGATCTTCCAGGTGGAGAGGTCCTTCCGGTTTCTTAGATTACTAAACCACATTCTTCATTCCTCTCCACTCTGTTTTGTGATAATTCCCTTGAGAAAGGCGCAAATCCTTCTATAACCCCCCCCCCTAGATATTCATCCACTTTACAAATACAGATTACGGCGGATCTAGTGTCCGACTAGTGAACCACAATGTTCCTGGTTCGATACCGGCTCTCGCCAATGAGTAGCACAGGGATATGTGCGGTAAAGTAAAGAGCTGACGGTGGCACCCCGCCTCAGGCACTAAAACAATCTTCTTGGTGAAAGGGGGATAGATTCTCCAAGGGAAGCAATCTTCTAGTGAAAAGAGGATAGACTCCCTCGCTTTCTGGCTGATACCGACAATAGACCACCTCGGTGACTTTACTTTTATTTTACTAACAAATACAGATTATAGCACATGGATGAGCGTTTATTTTTGGCTTTTGATGAGGTTCGTCCAATGATGATTGAACTCGCTACTCAATAGTAATGACTTGAGAGACTAACTTGCTAACTAGTATTGTCTGTTGTTGTTGTTGTTGTTCTTGTTGTTGGCACCTTTCTGTCCACTAAGAATGATGGCGTAGTGTCCAAAAAATAAATGAATATAAATAAATAAATAAACTATCTGCATCTGCGCAAATTACTCTGCAGGCCAATTCCTGAATGACAGTCTTTGGTGCACTGAATGCACACAAGCTGTGATGCTTTCTGGGGCTGCTGTCTTTTCTCCCTCTTTCTGGCTCTCTTTAGTATTGTCTAGATTTAGATAAAAGAAATTCAATCTGGAAAATCTGAGTATTTATGCTGTGACTCGTTTTAGACTGTCAGTGTAACGTTATGGGTTTTCGTTCTTATACATGGGCTTGTTTCTTTGTATTGCATACTGAGGTTTTCACGGTACCAAATCAGCATATATGTTGTATACCCTTTCTTTACTTCTTTACTTCTTACTTGCTTCTATATCTTGGACATCTATTCTTCTGCCCGGCTTTGGTTCTATCTTCTAACATCTTGCGTCTGGAGTTGTCGTGGGGACTTCGGTCTGGTTTTCTGTTAGGGATTTCTCTTTATCAGAAGCCCTGTGTCATTGTTAGTTTTTAGGTAATAAACACAAGACTTCGATTTACGTTGATGTTACTTTATTTCCAAATCCCCAACCCAGACACCTGCGCAGTGAGAATTACATCTTACGAGCTTTGCTTCTACTTGCTAACTGACTGAGTTACTTAGTATCCTTAAACCGGAAGACAGGGTCTTCTATGCCTTCCGGTTCTCACGATTTATCCCCGGAAGGCAAGGTGAGAGTGAGGTCAAGCGCCGTCACTCACTCTCAAGGCCATTAGCTGCACTAATCGCCATTATGATTTCTACACTATTGCCATAAATATTAGGTTCTAATATTTATGTAACATTTGTGTGTGAAAAACATCCCTTCAATCAAGTTCCGTGGTAACCTGGACTGATTGAAAACAAACTCACACAACTACTGTCAACAAATGTTTATTCTGGCTATGACAATCTAGCAGTCGTCAATGCAAAGAGAGAGAGAAAGATTGTTTACAATAACAGACTCAGCATAATTAGATACAATAAGCTTAAGACTCTTGTCCTGTCAAAGGAAAGAAAGAAAGAAAGCTGCTTTTCTCATATAGGCTAAGTTAGGCCTGTGTCGCGTAGCTTTGGTTCTGAGCAAATATCAAACAATCTTTTTTTGTACAAATAATATTCAATATATGTGAAATAATAATAGAAAACAATGTTTGTCATGATCATATCAGGATATTGATCTTACTATGAAAAAGTCAGAAATCAGTAATAACTGAAAGTTGGTTAATTTTCAGATATTTTTGATAGCATCTTTTTAAGAGTAGGGAAGCTCTAGAACTCATATTACAAACAAAAATAGTATACGAAATGTCGCCATTTTTTGCGACCCCCCCCCCTCAAATTTGGAGAGCTAAAAATCAACATAACTACGCCAATTTTTAGAATTGGAAGCTTAAATTTTGGGGGTTGTCTAACTTTATCATAATCCACACCTGGACAGAAAAATTTAAGGGGGTGGGTGACATGGCCTGGATGATTTGCCATGGAATTATCCCAATATTTATACTTTCAATAAGAATGAAAAACTTTGGCCCTTGCTTGGGCTAGATGGGCGATCAGAGAGGCTGGTCACACCAAGCCCTAGCACTTATATGATTGGCTCAACCCTATTGCCCTTATGACACCCCCCCCCAATTCTTTTTACCATATATGTGCTAGAAGATGATGGCTGAGGGTCTTAGTGTCCTGGGTAAGATGTCAAACTGCATCTAGTGTTGAGGTTTCAATTCTGTAGCTCTGAGAAGTGGAAAGTACCCCTACACATCACAATTACTCCCAGGTCCACTCTGATCCAGAGTGGTAGTACTTGTTATAGTTACATGGGTTAAATAGAAAACATTAGTTTAAAAACTTGTTATTTTAAAAGAATTGAACTTAAATAAAAAAGAATTAGAATAACCATCAAGAATGAAGAAAACAAGACATTTTCAGCATAAAATAATCCAACAAAGGTTGACATGGCATAAAATCCAACCAACCAACCTTGGACCAACAGGATATATCACAGGCCCATACAGCATACACACACATACACACACACACACACACGTGCAGCCACACACAGACTTTAGATGTGGCTCGAATCTTTTAGGCCGGATGTCGTACTATGAAATTTCCCTTGTATGATCTATCTATACATATATAAAACAATTAACGACTAAGTAAAAATATATATATTTACACATTAACTATTACCAGATCTTGGTTTTTGAGCAAAAATAATGAAGATTTGATTTATATTCGTGAAGATAATTAAAAAATAAAATTTAAATTATAACAGCATGGAATTTTTTTTTCTTTTTGCATTTAGTATCTTAAATAGGAGACATTAATCTTTCTTTTCAGAGTGGCTGGATCAATGCAAGGTCTTTTTTGACATAGGGATTTTAATGGGTCAACCTATGAGGATCCAATTTGTGATTCAACAATAATAGATCTGCGAGACTACCTTTTTTACCCTCCCCTACCCAAGCAATGCTGGGTAGCTGCTTCTAGTCTTATATATATAATAAATAGAAGAAAAAAAAGATTCACAGTCAAAATTTAAATGTTAAGCTGGGACAAAAATATCCTTTTTAAAAAATGGGAAGAAAAACATATTTGAGATCTTTAAAGATTATTTGGTTATTTCAACATAAAAAGGGGAACCACTCTGAATGAATTTTATCTGTTAATTAATCTACCCATTATTTTCCCATTAAACTAACCCTAAACCCTAAACCCTATCCCTAAACCCTTGTTGCATAGCGCGTCGTCACTGTACTAAATTGCAATAGTTTTATCTTCGTTGTAAGGGATGACAATAACACCAAAGTTATCCTCCAGAAGTTTATTGAAATAAATTCAAGCTTCTTAACTTCGAGAGAGAGAGGGTCAGTTTAATTAATATATTCAGTCTTTAGACTTTCGGTCCTTTGATTAAATTTCTGGGCGACAAGCTTTTTCAGTTGGTAAATATTAACGCTAGCTTTTCCGACACCAACTACACGAGGTCCCGCTCGGCCGACTACTGCCCCGATCACCTCACTCTCTCTCCGCGTGACTGCCTCCGGGACTCTGACGACTGACCTGTCTGAAGCCCTCGGTTCTTTTATCTTCCTAGCTACACCCACGTATTTTTATCTCTTGATCTGATAACGGGCAGTTGTAAAAACTTCTTTGTTTAATAAAACCAGAAATTCATATTTCCGTTTGTACAATATATAACACCCTAACCCAAACCCCATCTTCTTTTTCCTAGTAGATCAATAAATAAATAAATAATTTATCAGAGTGGTTCCCCTTTTTTATGTTGGAGTTATAGGAAATAACCGATTATTCTTATGATTTCAGCCAGTAATCTATTTGCTTTAAGTCATGCCATGAGAAGAGCTTTGTTAACTTTTAGGGACGCTTTTCCTGAACCCGAAATAACTAGCCAAGTTATTTTGTGTTCTTCCTGACATTTTTATGAATGCTGTCAGCAGAATTTATCAAAATAACAATGTTAACACATGAAAATAGAACAAAGCAATAAAAATAATTATTCATGATGGCAGGCATCAAGATGTTGAACGCAACAAAAGTCAAGGACAAGATGACTTGATCTAAGAGAATTTTTATTGATTCGAAATAGACAGACTATCCTCGAATCACCACTGATATATATATATATATATATATATATATATATCAGTGGCGATTCATATATATATATATATATATATATATATATATTATTATATATATATATATATATATATATATATATATATTGAATCGCCACTGATATATATATATATATATATATATATATATTGAATCGCCACTGATATATATATATATATATATATATGAATCGCCACTGATATATATATATATATATATATATATATATATATATATATATCAGTGGCGATTCAATATATATATATATATATATATATATATATAAGAGATTTATCCAAAACTTGGTAGTAAGGGATAATTCTATATGTGATTTCTAAGATCCACTGTACTAATATTGATGATCCAGTATGTATAAATACAAGTGAATCATAAATCACTAAAGAGAGCTCAATGTAAAATAACCTTTTAGATTATATACAGAGCAATATTTATCAATAAAGGAAGAACTCAATACAGTAATCCCATAATAAATTTATTTCGACAAAAATTGGGGCCCATATAAATCTAAGTTGATTTAAACCGGCTCCCCAAGTTTTTGCCTCATCAGATGGGTCTCAATTCACTTATGAACAAGCATATCACAAAAAAACCCAAAGAGCTGAATATATGTAAATTCAACCAAAAACAAAAAAATAATAAAAAAATTATATATATTTTTTAACAGTGCGGGAGTGTAACCATAGAAACAGGAAGTGAATGAAAAAAAGAGATACATCTCAAAGTTGATTTCTAGGGTGTCCAGACAGACAAAAAGGTGACATGACAGAAAAAACAGAAAGTATATTAAAATATAAAAAGACAAGTAAAATAAAAAGATTTTTGTATGAGGCAAAAACTTGGGGTGCCGGTTTAAATCAACTTAGATTTATATGGGCCCCAATTTTTGTCGAAATAAATTTATTATGGGATTACTGTATTGAGTTCTTCCTTTATTGATATATATATATATATATATTGAAAGGATAAATAAAAAACAGGACAGAAAATATTGAATGGATAAAATTGATTTAATGAGTTACCAACATGTGTTTTGTCCAGGAGTTTGCTCATGTACACATTCTATTCATTATTATTTTAAATATAAAATAAAACAATAATAATAGAAAATTATAAAATATTTAAGTATATAAAGAAAAAATGTTTGATATTCTATAGATATAGATATAGATATAGATATATATTATTATTAGAAGTAGTAGTAGTAGTAGTAGTATTCTAAAGCTGAGCAAATCAATTTTGTCTCCTAAAGGCTTTTTTACAAAAGTTATATTAAAATATTCCTTAGTTTTAGAGTTATGTGTGAAAAAATTCCATTTTAATTGGTTCTAATTAGTCTTAATTTTCAATTAATTCAAAAACTGGCCGCTCTCTCGCTTGCCAATCTGCCTGTCACTTTCACTGTCTCTATGTATATCTTGATTACCTCTTTGTTGTGTATGTTAGTTTCTCAGTGAGCGTGGAGAGAGATATTGGTTAGTTATGAAACATATTTTTATGTTACATTTGATAAACAGCCAGCCAGCTAACATCTTGGCTCTTAATAAATTTAAATTAGCTCAAACGCTTCCTTTCTTAGAAATCTTACAAAATGATTTTAATGTTTATGTTTTTGTTTTTTTTTAATTCCCAGTTGTATTTATTTATTTATTTATTTGATCTAATTCGCTTTGCAAACTAATTTTTCTCTAATCCCAATTATATATATATATATATATATATATATATATATCTTATTATAATGGAGATTGTGTGTTTTTCTGTCTGTAACCGAAACTATATTCCTACTCAAGTCACAATTCTCTTAGTTATTTACATCACATTCTCCATGATTTTATTTTTATCTAAACCTCAATTATTAATAAAATTGTCTTACATTATTAATACTGTTAACTATGTCTACATCCTGACAACATGCAATTATATTTATATATACAACGAAATAGCGGTTTACAGTGTGAACGGGAAGGCTAATTTGCATATTGATATTAAAAAATCGAATTTTAATAAATATGTGCTTAGTATTATTGATTTCTAACTGTTTGGTTTATTTTAATGAATATAAAAAGTCTCTTCAATAAATCTTAAATGAAATCCATTAACAAGATAAAATAACTGTCATTTTATTCTTTACTTCCTATTTTAACTAAATACTTAATTAGAAAAAATAACAATGAAAGACGAGAGTGATGGAAGAGTAAGTTTCAGTTTTTATTTTTTATTATACTCCCTCTGTTTCAAATCTTTTTTATCTTTATCTTATCTTATTGTTTCATTAGCCTTTCTTTTAATACAGTATTTATTACATTAAAACTTAAATACTTGCACCCGGAGGGTGCATATATTTGCTAGTATATATAATGAATAAATAAATAAATATGACTGGGGAATTAAAAAAAACATAAACATTAAAATCATTTTGTAATATATCTTAGAGATTTATAAAATACTTGTATGAATCTATAAGTTTGAACCTACACGAGCATACAATACAGATGTACAGTGAGATTTTACTCAGTCTTCCCTACTATTTACCCAGAGCGGGAGGAAGAGTACATAGATGCATACTTTTTGCAAGGGTATTAGCACTGTGAAATGCAAACAGCCTCGTCCAGGATTTGAACTCGCATCAACGAGTCTATTTCCAATGACATGCCTTAACTATATACAAATATATATATATATATATATATATATATGTGTGTGTGTGTGTGTGTGATGACAAAGTTATGAAAAATAAGTGTACAGGGATTTTAAGCATAAAAGAATAATGAAACTAAGGGCTAATATTCAAGTAATACAGCTGACTTATTTGTCATTTGGATTAATGGTGTAGCTAATACTAGTTCTAAGGATATTTATATAGTAATTGTCAGTGGTTAACTTCTGGTTTAGAAAGTATGGTAGCTATTTTTGACTTGATGTAAAAAATAATTTTAAGTTAATGGATTTTGATTAGAAAGTGATTTAGAAAATTATTTACTAGGGAGAACTAATAAGTAGTCTTGTAGTATATATATATATATATATATATATATACATACTGAACAAAACGTGACCCACTGGGTCACCCATTGAGCTCTGGGTAGATAATTGAGATTAGGGAAATGTGAGTTTGCAAAGCGAATTAATTTTTTTTTTAATAAACACATCCAGACAAAACATTAAAATCATTTTGTAAGATTTCTAAGAAAGGGAAGTTTTGACCTAATTTAACCTATGGGTTGCTGCTTATGAAATTTAACATACAAATACATTTCAAATTCTCCCATCTCTCTCTCTCTCTCTCTCTCTCTCTCTCTCTCTCTCTCTCTCTACCAGAGAAACTAACATATATCTCAAGGGGGTAATAAAGAGATACATAGAGAGGCAAAAAGTGATAGGCACAATGTGAAATAAGGAACAGGTCAGTTTTTAATTTATTGCAAATTATGACTATTTAGAACCAATTAAAATGGACATTTTTTTCAAACACAACTCAATCATAAAAGTAAGGAATAATTTTGTATAACTTTTATGTCATTAAGCTAAACAGTAAAAAAAGCCTTTTGGAGACAAAAGTTGATTCGCTCAGCTTTAGTATAATATATATATATATTTTTTTGTTGGCAACCTTCCGTCTATTTTAGACGATGGCGTAGTTTGTTTTTTTTGTTTATTGTTTATTTGTGTTTATTTGTGTTTTTTTGTCTTTATGTTGTCTTTTTTGTTTTGTTGTTTTGTTGTTTTTTGTTTTGTTGTTTTGTTGTTTTTTTTCTGTTTTGTTTTGCTGGCTTTTTTTTGTTTTTTCAATTACTTACAGCCACGTGAGTGGCTGAACAGACCGATCCTCGAATGGCAGTCTCTGGTGCAATGGGTGCAAACAAAAGGCGATGCTTCCTGTAGGTGTTGGGGGTGCTGCTGTTTCTCCTTTCTTTTAGCTCTTTTTTCTGTGGCAGCTTTCTTCCACTCTACTTCACTTCTTTTTGTTCCCTGCCTGACGAGGAGGCGCCAGGTTGCACGGTCTTCTGCACAAGCCTCCCACGTGTCTATGTCGATGCGGCATGTCTTCAGGTCTCTCTTGCAGACATCTTTGAAGCGTAGGCGTGGTCTCCCTGCCGGCCAAGTGCCCTCCACTAGTTCACCGTACAGTAGCTCTTTTGGGATGCGGCCTTTGTTCATCCTCCTGACATGGCCAAGCCAGCGCAGGCGTCTCTCACAGGTGATGGCGGTCATGCTGTTAATGTTTGCTCGTTCCAGCACTTCTGTGTTAGGCACTTTGTCCTGCCAGCGGATGTGTAGAATGCGGCGTAGGCCTCTGAGGTGAAAGCTGTCCAGTTTCCTCACATGACGTGAGTACGTGATCCAGGCTTCGCTGTCATATAGGAGAGTGCTGAGAACACACGCTCTGTAGACGCGCATTTTGGTTTTCTTGGTAAGGCTGGCATTTTCCCATACTCGTTGACTTAGTTTCGCCATGACTGCTGACGCTTTAGCAATTCTGCTGTTGACGTCATCGTCAGTGGAGACTGAGTTGGCAATGGTAGACCAAAGATATTTGAAGCTCTCCACTGCTTCCAGGTTGTGCCCGTTGATGTTGATATATATATATATATATATAGTTAGGCAGCATTTCTTCTTTAATGCATATATTATTGAACAATGCAGCCATTTTTTGTCAGCAAATTTTGTTCCTTGTCTTTTCATATTGCCGGATTGTTCTAATGATATCTGGCAAAAAATTGCTGATATATTTGCCATAGGTAATTTTCCATGTATTTTCCGCCCTATCGTGGGCCATCTTCAGTGTAATTCTTAAACCATACAACAATGGGTTGTTCCATTCCGCTACTTATATAGGTTGTGTTTATTTCATTTTCTTCTAATTATTGTTGTTGTTGTTTTTATTATTATTGTTATTATTGTTATTATCATCATTGTTTCCAGTATTATTATTATTGATATTATTATTATTGTATAAATTGTTAATGTTATTATAGGAATTTTAGAACATTAGTACTATTATCGAAATTTATTTTTTTTAGTTTTGGATTTTTGTATCTAATATGCAGGGCTTCTAAAATCTTTAGTCTTTGTTTACATATTTGTTTTTCTAAAATGGTAGTGTTGTCATTGAGTATTTTTCAGAATTTAGTATTGAGACAAGAGTGTCTTTTTAAATGTTGGGCTATTGAACTAGTGTTTGAAAGGTGCATTGTTCAATAATATATATATATATATATATATATGTAAAAATGGAAAAGGAATTGAATCTGACAATATGAGGAAAAATGAGTAAAGAAAAGAAAAGTAAATGGATAAAATGAATTTAATCGATATCACATTAATCGATATCACTTACACATGTGTTTCGGTCAGTTTATGTGTGTGAAAATATTTCGCACACACATAGAAGATTCGACCTTCATCAGAGTGAAAATAAATGAATCGACCTTCATCAGAGTAAAAATAAAGAATCGACCTTCATCAGAGTAAAAATAAATGTTCACTCTGATGAAGGTCGATTCTTCTATGTGTGCGAAATATTTTCACACACATAAACTGACCGAAACACATGTGTAAGTGATATCGATTAATGTGATATCGATTAAATTCATTTTATCCATTTACTTTTCTTTTCTTTACTCATTTTTCCTCATATATATATATATATATATATATATATATATATATATATATACACAATCTTAAAAGTAAGGAATAATTTAGTATAACTTTTGTGTCATTAAGCTAAACAGTAATATATATATATATATATATATATATATATATATATATATATATATTTGAGTAGGTACATAATTCCATTGGCATATCATGAAAATGTATTCAACAAGCAATTGACTATCATTAATGCACACAATGTTTTTAACAGATGACAATATAATGAGTGTTAAAACTTTGAAAATAATTTGTCTTAACTTTTTAGATGCAGCTTGATAATGTGTACCAATAAGATTTTTCAAACTTGTGTCCTCATCTTTATTGTTATATCTATTGGGGTATCAGGAAGATTATATTTTGGGGTATCAAGAATGTTATCTTCTGGGGTATCAGGAATAATATCTATTGGTGTATCAAGGATATTATCTTTTAAAGTATCAAGAATGATATATTTTGGGGTATCAAGGATATTATCTTTTGGGGTATCGAGATATTATTTTTTGGGGTATCGAGATGACTAAATTTTGGGGTATCAAGTATATTATCTTTTGGGGTATCAAGAATATTATCGTTTCAGATATCAAGAATATTATCTTTTGTGGTATCGAGAAGATTAAATTTTGGGGTATCAGAAATATTATCTATTAGGGTATCAAGGATATTACCTTTTGGGGTATCAGAAATATTATCTATTAGGGTATCAAGGATATTATCTTTTGGGGTATCAGAAATATTATCTATTAGGGTATCAAGGATATTATCTTTTGGGTATCAGAAATATTATCTATTAGGGTATCAAGGATATTATCTTTTGGGGTATCAGAAATATCATCTATTAGGGTATCAAGGATATTATCTTTTGGGGTATCAGAAATATTATCTATTAGGGTATCAAGGATATTATCTTTTGGGGTATCAGAAATATTATCTATTAGGGTATCAAGGATATCATCTTTTGGGGTATCAGAAATATTATCTATTAGGGTATCAAGGATATTATCTTTTGGGGTATCAGAAATATTATCTATTGGTGTATCAAGGACATTATCTTTTGGGGTATCAGAAATATTATCTATTAGGGTATCAAGGATATTATCTTTTGGGGTATCAGAAATATTATCTATTATGGTATCAAGGATATTATCTTTTGGGGTATCAGAAATATTATCTATTAGGGTATCAAGGATATTATCTTTTGGGGGTATCAGGAAGATAATCTTTTAGGGTATCAAGGATATTACCTTTTGGGGTATCAGAAATATTATCTATTAGGGTATCAAGGATATTATCTTTTGGGTATCAGAAATATTATCTATTGGTGTATCAAGGACATTATCTTTTGGGGTATCAGAAATATTATCTATTAGGGTATCAAGGATATTATCTTTTGGGGTATCAGAAATATTATCTATTATGGTATCAAGGATATTATCTTTTGGGGTATCAGAAATATTATCTATTAGGGTATCAAGGATATTATCATTTTGGGTATCAGAAATATTATCTATTATGGTATCAAGGATATTATCTTTTGGGGTATCAGAAATATTATCTATTAGGGTATCAAGGATATTATCTTTTGGGGTATCAGGAAGATAATCTTTTAGGGCAGTAAGGATATTATCATTTTGAATATCAGGATGATTAATTTTGGTGGTACCAAGGATATGATCTTTTTATCCTTTTTTAGCAGGAATATCATGGTTCACGGTATCAGGAATATCATGTTTTGAGGTAACCATATCCACCAACTCTGTATTCTTGTATTCATACAAAAATACTTGTTTTTCAGGATCTAAAGTACATATCCAAAACTTCTCAAAACTGTCTTTAGCATGATTCAGTGTCTTTTCCTTGTAGATGAGGTTAGCAACAAACTTCATCCATGGCAGCGTCAAATTGTTATGTCCCAAATCTTTAAGAGCCAGCAAAATTCTTGTGATTTGCAGAAAAATCTGATTACCCCTGCAAGGAAGAAGAGTCAATTCTTTTTTTCAGAAATAATATCTCATCAAAACAATTGAGGAAGAAAAAATATCTAATCTAAATATCCAATTAATGTAATTGATATTCCATTTTAAACATAACTACTGTACTAAATGACATATATATATGAATATATATATGTAATATTCTAAACATATATATATATATATAACATTCTATACATAGATATATATATATGCATAAATATATATATAATATGATATGTGGTAACGATAAATGAAAAATGGACAAAAGGAATAACTCAAACAAGTAGATGTAGGAGATATATTTTGTTCCACGGAACAAAATATATCTCTTACATCTACTTGTTTGAGTTATTCCTTTTGTCCATTTTTCATTTATCCTTACCACATTCTGTCAGATTTACTCCAACCCTCCTATCTTCATAATATCATATATATATATTCTAAACATGTATATATATATATATATATATATATATATGCCCCATATAATTGCGACTTTGTGTCATATGCTACTTGTAGAGAATGGTTTGGGTAAATAAGGGCATCCCATTCTGGTGTAATGGTTAGCAAGCTAGTCTCGCAGCTCCATGACTATTTAATACAGAGTTTTATCCTTGCTGGATTCCGCATATATTTGTAACAATGTATCACATCCTACAAATAGAGAATAGGTTGGGTAAAGAAAAACGTCCCATCATGGTGTAATGGTTAGCAAGCTAGTCTCACATATCCATTGCTACTTAATAGCAAGTTTGATCTTCACTGGATGCCCCAGACTTATGACCTTGTATCATATCTTACCCATGGCAAACTCTATTGGGCATTTCCCATCAAGCTAGTCTCACAGATCCATTGCTACTTAATAGCAAGTTTGATCTTCACTGGATGCCCCAGACTTATGACCTTGTATCATATCTTACCCATGGCAAACTCTATTGGGCATTTCCCATCATGGTGTAATGGTTAGCAAGCTAGTCTCACAGATCCATTGCTACTTAATAGCAAGTTTGATCTTCACTGGATGCCCCAGACTTATGACCTTGTATCATATCTTACCCATGGCAAACTCTATTGGGCATTTCCCATCATGGTGTAATGGTTAGCAAGCTAGTCTCACAGATCCATTGCTACTTAATAGCAAGTTTGATCTTTGCTGGATGCCACATGCTTCCAACTGTGTCACATCCTACCCTAGAGTTTTGTTTGGTTTGTTTTACGGCATATCAACCTCAGTGGTCATTTAATGCCGACAAAGTTTTGAAAAAAATTCATTCTTAATGGATACTCAATTTTTTTTAATAAACTCATGTTTTTCTATTTAACCCCTAGATGGGACCCTAACAGGTACCACCACTTCTTCTACCCTAGAGAACGGGTTGGGTAAATACCTATATTAAATACCAATTTCTTGTAAAAACTTACTGTCTGTTAAGTTCTTCAAGCCTTTTTTCAGAATTCTCTGCAAGTTCAAACTGGTCATCTTCAGTGATTCTCATGCCATAAAAGTCAAGCATCATTACAAAAGCCTTCTTCACTTTGTCCTTCAACTCAGGGGTGCCGCTAATGATCTGTATGAAAGTATGAGATACATAAACAAAAAGAAAAAGGCAAAAGAAAACAAGTTAAGCTAATATTCAGAAACAGGACTGGCTAATTGGATTTCAATAAAAATCAATAATGCAACACCTGAGGACATCTTTACAATTATGGACAAAAGAGAAGTTGTTTCAGTGAAAAAGTGATAAGAGTAGTAGTAGTAGTAGTAGTAGTAGTAGTAGTAGTAATAACCCTTCTTCACCCTGTTTACTGTAATTCTTGAATGTTTTATTCTACTACTACTACTACTACTACTACTATGTCATGGCCTGGTTTAAATTTCTGTGGCCTGCACTCATGCTATGGTACACATACTATTTCTCAGAACAGGCACGAAAAAAGAAAAGAAAGAAAAAGAAAAAACAGAAAGAAAGAAAGAAAGAAAGGAAGAAAGAAAGAAAGAAGGAAAGGAAGAAAACCGGGTGGAGTCAGAAATATCAATTCATTCATACAACGCCTTCGGGATGGCTAAAGGCACCTCATCGTTTGGGTAATGATTAAAGAGAGACATATCACCGTATATATATACAGCAACTTTTAAATGTTGGTCTATTGAACTAGTGTTTGAAAGGTGCATTGTTCAATAATATATATATATATATGAAGTAGTCAAACAATGTGTTTGAAATGTCAAAGGCCGACAATTTGTGGGAGATTATGTGCTTAATTAAAGTCATACCTAATTTTGTTAATTAATTAATTATAATTAAATGAATTAGGCATGCATATCAGTTTAAATGTACAGCGTAAACAAATCGAGAAAAAGTCGATCTCTGTATGTACATTTCAGCCTATTAGGCCTCATCAGCAGAGCTATAGACAGGGCAGTGCTTTGTGCGTGATTCGAACCCTACCTGTCAGGCTGACATATATATATATGTATATATATATATATATACATATATATATATATATACATAGGGTCATCCACAGACACGTGTTTCGACTTAACAAGTCTCTTCAGTGTGGCTAGACATTTTGTATGCTACCTACAGCCGGAATTGAAATCCGATCGGTTGGGTGTCAGTCCGGCACCTTAACCATTAGGCTGTCTTCACTTACAGAATGGGAAGGGGATTTTTAACTGTTTTAATACACACATCGCTTTGTGTGTAAAGGCCGTCACAGAGTGCTCCATTCCTTAGAAGAGCATTGCGTTTACGCTTGAGTTGGCGGCCGTCAGCGAGATACCCCCAGAGTGCTCAACCCTAGGGGATGGGGAATATATATATATATATATATATATATATGATGGGAGCATATATACATACATACATATATATATATATATATATATATATATAATATATATATACCTCCTCACATTTCTACCATATATATATATATATATATATATATATCTGAGTAGGTACATAATTCCATTGCCATATCATGAAAATATATTCAACAAACAATTGACTATCATTTTTAACAGATGACAATACAATGAGTGTTTTATCTTTGAAAATGATTTGTCTTAACTTTTTAGATGAAGCTTGATAATTTGTACTATTAAGATTTTTCGAACTTTTGTCCTCATCTTTATTGTTATATCTTTTGGGGTATCAGGAAGATAAACAACCCCTCCACACGACCAGGATGTGACACAAGGTCAATTACTTAAGCAGAGTTTAACAGGTTTAAATTTAGAGTTTTCCTTTTCCTAGACTACTACTTACTACAAATGGCATTGTCTGTGTTTAATTGGCAATATAGTAACAGTATTCAGTTGATGAATTTGGATAAAATTATATTACTTTAAACGACATTGTAGGAAAAGAAACTGGTGACCCAAGTTCAAATCCTGGTTGTTCTAATTGTTTTTTTTGTTTTTTTTTTTATATTATGATATAAAATAAAATAATCTATATATAAATATAGATAAGAAATTTATTTCTTATTTTTTAAAATCCATTCTTTTCAAATTCATTCTTGATGGACTGAAAATTCTGTTTTTGAACTCAATTTTTTTAAACACATTTTTGAAAACTCATTTTATTTTATTTAACCCATAGATGGTACTCCACACTCCCCAGAGCTGAAGAATTGGAATTTCACCATTAGATACAGTTTAACATCATACCCAGGACACTAAAACCCTCAACCACCACCTTCTAGGATATATATGTTGAAAAGTGTTGTGGTTTGTGTTGTACCGGCCGTTCCTACAGTGGAGAATATACACCGTTTCTCACTATAAATAGTGAGACACCGAGTGAAAAGGTTGTACTGTTACCGTACTGTTACCGTACTGTTACTGTCTAGCAGCAAGCTAGCCGTTCTTGTACCTTATTGTAAATACACTTGTCTCTTTTTACCCTACCTCGACTTGACTTCTTTTTTTACTGTTGAACTAACATCACAACAGATTGGCGACGAGAAATCGAAATGAAGTCACTGCAAAAAATCACCCAAAGTGATTAATATACAAGGATTCGCAAGATCTTCACGGAAAAACATCTTTGTCATTGCAAACAGATATTTGGATTCGCAAGGATTAACAGCAAAGTAATTACTACAATAGTAATTTAGGCGACGGAAAAAAAAGCCAAACTTCAAAACTTGCTACCAAAAATCGGCAGCTAGAGAACGCGAAAAACATTCTCAATTATTAAAATAATTGAATACACTGACACCTTAAGTGTTCAAAAAGAAAAAGAAAGGTTTGACTGCCTCCCCTTGTTGTCGAGAAATCGTTTTCACGGTAAGACTTTTTTTTTCACTGACTCGTTAAGATAATTGTTTTGAGCAAAATTCGTTATTAAAGTTATTAAACTAGTTATTAAAACGGTCTACCAGGCAAGAAAAAAATATATTCGCGTAAGTCATTTGTGCTTATAAAGTTAAATAAGCAAGTCAGAAAAAAAAAAAAAAAAAAAAAAAAGGAGTTAAAAAGATTTCCGATAAAACTAGTCTATTATGCTTATAGCGACGGACTTTATTTTGCTACGTACGTACAAATAAAAAAATTTAAAAAATAAAAAGCTGTGCTTTTTTTTTTTTGTTGAACAACTGCTATTGGTCGGACTTGTTTTTTAGTTTCTGTTTTTCGAACAAAAGAACTGGAACTAAATTGTATTAGTTGAGCAAACTAATTATATTAAGCACGTTGTGTGGAAAACTGATTTTGTACAAGTGTAAATTGTGTGGTGACGATGGACACTGAATTCAAAGATTCTCTTTTTCAATTAGTTAAATTCCAAACGGAACAAAATGTTGCATTACAAAGACAGCAAATGGAACAACAAATGGAACTGCAAAGAAAACAAATTGAAAGTGAGGAGAAATTTAAAAGAGAGCTTTTGGACCAGCAAAAAGCCCAAAGAAAAATGCATGCTGAACAAAAAGAGCTTGCGACCACACTGGAAGAAAAATTCCAAGAAAGACTGCTACAACAGCAGAGACACTTTGAAGAACTTTTGGTAAAAACACAGGAGGAACAGAGGAAATTTTTAGAGGCAACACAGTTATCGAAAGCAAGCGAGAATCATAATGCATTCTCCCAGACGGCTGTGTGGAACGCTATTGAAAATTTCAAATATAATCCAGAAGACAATGTCACTTTTGAGCACTTCTATAAAAGATATGAGGATATTTTTGTATCGGACTGCAGTACATGGACAGACTCTAAAAAAGTTAGATTTTTGCTAAGAAAATTAGGGGCTGCCGAGCATACAAAGTTCCTGAATTTTATCCTTCCAAAAAAGATCAGTGAGTTGAACTTCCAAGAAACAGTTACTTTACTAACAGAACTGTTTTCGACAAAAACTTCTCTTTTTCACAGGAGATATAAGTGTATGAATGTCACTAGAAGAGAGGAAGACGACTACACTACATATGCAAGTATAGTGAATAAGCATTGCGACGATTTCAAACTTGAGGAATTATCATCGGATAATTTTAAATGTTTAATATTCGTGCAAGGTCTGGTCTTAAATAAAGACTCTGAAATGAGACGTCGTGTGTTAAATAAACTCGAAAGTGTACTGAATCTAACACTTCAAAACCTAGCGGAAGACTGTGAACGTTTTGTTGCGTTAAAACAGGACAGTCGTGACATTGAGGAAAGCGGAGTGTCGCACATTAAAAGGATCCATCAGAAGAAAAAATTGACTTCAATGAATAACCAGAGAAAAAAACATAGTAAAAATCCACCAGGACCGTGTTGGAGGTGTGGAGACAAACATTGGTATAATGAGTGTCCCTACAAATTTAAACAATGTGACCACTGCCACCAGAAGGGTCATAAGGCATCATGTTGTAAAAGAAAATCTGGTAGAAAGACATCCATTAAACTGACAAAAATTGAACCTGAGGAACAAAATATCCGGAAATATGTACAGGTCAAAATGTTTAAAAAGAAAGTAAGACTACAGCTTGATAGTGGGTCTGACATTTCCATCATTAATGTACAGACATGGAAGAAGCTTGGGCGACCCACTATGATCAAATCACAAAAAACGGCAAGAAGTGTCAGTGGTGAAAAAATAACCTTCGAGGGGGAATTATTGACGAATATTTCTTTCCAGAATAAGACCAAAAAAGCCAAAATCTTTGTCATGCGAAAATCAAATAACCTCTTTGGAACTGATCTGATCGAAAAGTTTCAGACTATGGGATCTGCCTTTAAGTTCTTTTTGCCAAAAGGTTGAGGATTCAAATGTTGAGGCAGAAAAACTCAAGAGGGAATTAAAAGAAAATTTTCCAGACGTATTTTCAGGGGGTCTTGGAAGGTGTACGAAAGCGGTTGCAAGATTTGAAGTCAAAGTGAATGAACAGCCAGTGTTCAGAAAGAAAAGAAATGTTCCATACGCTTCTATAGAGCAAATAAACGGTGAATTAGAAAGACTCAAAAACATGGGTGTCATTTCAAAAATTGATCACAGTGAGTGGAGTTCACCTACAGTTTATGTTAAGAAAAAGAACAAGGAGATTCGGGTTTGTGCTGACTTCTCCACAGGCTTGAACAATGCATTAAAGGATCACCATTATCCTCTTCCGAGCCCTGAGCAAATTTTCGCAACACTGAGGGGAGGAAAATATTTTTCTAAAATCGACCTCAGTGATGCCTATTTACAAATCCCTGTCGAGGAGGAGTGTTCAAAACTGCTATGCATCAATACCCATAAGGGATTATACAAATTTAACCGACTTCCTTTTGGGGTCAAGGTCGCCCCTGCGATCTTTTAACAAATTATGGACATTATGTTAAATGGGATGGATTTCGCAGTAGGATACCTGGACGATGTGTTAATATACAGCGCTAGCAAAGAACAACACAAGGCTCATGTGAACCAAGTATTCAAAAGGATCCAGGATTATGGGTTTAAAATAAAAGATGAAAAATGCAATTTTTTCATGAGAAGAATAAAATACTTGGGGCAAATCCTCGATAAACAAGGAAGAAGGCCAGACCCAGATAGGACAATGGCAATAAGGAACATGCCTGCTCCAGAAAATATGGCGTCCCTACAAAGCTTCTTGTGGTTGGTGAATTACTATAATGTGTTCGTGCCAAATATGCATAAACTAAGATCACCCTTAAATGAACTATTAAGGAAGGACCAAAAATGGGTATGGACGCAAGAGTGCGAAGAAGCGTTTCAGAAAATTAAAAATATCTTAACATCCGACTTGTTTCTGGCACATTATAATCCCAAGCGTGATATTGTAGTTGCAAGTGATGCCAGCTCCTATGGCATAGGAGCGTGCATATTGCACAAAATGGATGATGGAAAATTAAAACCAATAGCCCATGCATCCCGGACACTTCTACCAGCCGAAAAGAACTACTCTCAAATTGAGAAAGAGGCTCTAAGCATCATATTCGCAGTAAAGAAATTTCATCGTTTCCTGCACAGTAGACAATTTCTGTTACAAACAGACCACAAACCCTTATTAACGATTTTTGGATCAAAAAAGGGACTACCACAACATACTGTGAATAGACTCCAAAGATGGGGTACCATTCTTCTGAATTACAATTTTAAAATGGTGTATGTACCATCTAAAGAATTTGGTCATGCAGATGGATTATCAAGATTGATATCTAAGCAGACAGAACCATTGGAGGATATGGTGATAGCAGCCATTCAAGCGGAAGCCGAGGTAAAAAATACTTTATGTGACACGGTAAGAGAACTTCCAGTAACGCTTGATGAGATTAAGAGTAAGGCAGAAGTGGACGAATTTATCATAAGCACGAAAGAAAAAATCAACAATAACCAACTGAATGAGGGAATTTATTCAATTTGCGACAACGTCCTGTTATATAGCGACAGGGTTGTAATTCCTATGACATTACAGAAAAGAATGCTCAAGGAATTCCATGTATGACATCCAGGCATATCGAGAATGAAAAGCCTTATGCGCTCTTTTGTTTACTGGCCAAACATGGATAAGGATATTGAAGGAAAAGTCAGGGAGTGTAGAGGATGCGCCTTAGCTATGAAAGCTCCTCCAACTCAATTCGGATCGTGGACTAAACCGGACTGACCTTGGTCTAGAATTCACTTAGACTTTGCGGGACCACTGGATGGTTTCTACTATCTCATTGTTGTAGACAGCCTATCTAAGTGGCCGGAAGTACTAAAATGCAAGAACCCCACATCTGAAGTAACTATAAACTTCCTATACGAACTATTCCCCAGGTTTGGAGTAGTAGACTGCATTGTCACAGACAATGGAACTCAATTCACGTCTACTGAATTTAAACATCTTTGCGAGGATCATCTCATTGAGCATATAACCATCCCGCCATACCATCCAAGAAGCAATGGACAGGCAGAGAGATTCGTGGACACATTCAAGAGAGCTCTGAAAAAAGCTAGTGGATCACCGACGGATAAGTCAATCCAACAGTGTCTGCAAGTTTACAGGGTCACTCCGAATGCAAACATTGAAATGTCGAAGACACCTGCTGAGGTTATGTTCGGACGCAAGGTTAGATCGATTTTCCACAAGTTGTTACCAAGCCAGGATAGGACAAACCGAGAAAAACCGATAACAAATAAACGGTATAAAGTTGGTGAAAAAGTCTTTTTTAAGATTCACAAAAATAGGACTTTCTGGATAAACAAATAGGCAACATGGTCTATATGATTAAGGGACCAGATTTCGTGCACAAACGTCACACTAACCAAATCCGGAAAAGATACTCGAACAGTGAGGTGACCAGATCGCCCGAGGAGGACATCATGGACACAGTGTTTGATACTTTTCAGGTGCCCATACCAGAGACTATTCCTGAGAATAGGAGATCAAAAAGAAAACGGAAATCGACTGAGTTGATTATGGTGAACCCCAAACAAAAACGTTATTAATCCCCAGACGGGATATTTTCAAAGGGGGGTGTTGTACCGGCCGTTCCTACAGTGGAGAATATACACCGTTTCTCACTATAAATAGTGAGACACCAAGTGAAAAGGTTGTACTGTTACCGTACTGTTACTGTTTAGCGGCAAGCTAGCCGTTCTTGTACCTTATTGTAAATACACTTGTCTCTTTTTACCCTACTTCGACTTGACTTCTTTTTTTACTGTTGAACTAACATCACAACAGTTTACCATAAGGACAATAGGGTGGGGACAATCATACAGGTGCTAGGGATTGAAGTGACCAGCTGATTGATCTCAGAGGGCCTCTCCAACTGCCTGTTCAGCCTAAGTAAGGACTAAAGTTGAGTGTTGCATGTTATCGACTTATTCTGCCACCAGGATTCTTTCCTTCAGCATGATAAGTCACCCTCCCCCATGGCCAACGGGTGGCTCCATTGGGCGGGGGGAGGGGTTACCCCTCTGTAGTATAAAAAAAAGAAACAAGATGAAAAAAATTATTAGATTTGAATATAGGCACATTTTTATAAAATGATAAGCAAAAAAAGTCAGTGGAGTGGCCTATTGTTGGCATCAGTTGGACAGTGATGGAGTCTATACCCTTTCCACTAGCATTAGACCAGGAAGATTGTTTTTATGGTGTAGAGTACCACACCTACCATCAACTCCAAGATGCTTTACCACACAGATTGGATTACCCAAGCTGTGCTACTTATGTGCTGTGTTGGGTATGACTGGTATTGAACCCAGAAACTTGCAATTCCTAGGCAAATTCTCTACCAACTGAGTTGGATAAGCCCCATTTAAAATTCAAAGATATTTTCCTTCTGAAAATGCATTATGGGTATGGCATCTAGTTGTGAGATTCCAATTCTGGAATTATGGAGATTGTTGAGTACACCTTCATTGCCATTAGTCCCAGGTCAAATTTAGCCTCATATGGTAGTACCTATTGGGATCATATCTATAGGTTAAATAGATTAAAAGATGTGTTTGAAATATAAGTTTAAAAAGAATTTGAATACTCAACAAGAATGAATAAAATGAAAACATCTTAAGCATAAAATAACCCAAGGTGGTTGATCTGCCATAAAAACCAACCAACCAACCTTCTAAATTATGCTAAGAAAGGAATGTAAAATAGACTAGAATAAAAAGTAATTTCACATTATATATATATATATATATATATATATATATATATATATATAAATAATCAGTTACCAAGTGCCATTAACTTCATGTCTTCACTATTCTAACTTAGATATACATGTTCTATCAATGATATATGAATATAGCAAACTATATTATCAATATTAAAATATATACTAGAAAAATGTCATCTGTTGGGTCACCCATTGAGCTCTGGGTAGATAATTGTTATCAGTTATCATGAGTTTGCAAAGCGAATTAATTTTTTTTTTTAAAGAAATAGGACCGGATAATTTTTTTAAATCATTGAATTATATTGCAAGATTTCTAAGAAAGGGAAAGTTTGTCCGAATTCAAATTTAAATGGACCTGATTCTTGAAATTTTATTAATAGCTAAGGTGTTGAGGAGTTGTGGAAATGACAAAAAATCTTTTTTTTTTTTAATGTAATATCAAAAATAATACCTTTTTACATCACCATAATTTTAATTGACAAACAAAACTGTAGTGAAAAAAGTTTTGAAAATAAAGTAAAACGTTTTTATACTTCTTTGGTAGTTAAATTAACAACAACAAAAAACACTATTGACAATTTTGGGGTAGTAAACAGAGATTTCTCTTGACTGCTTAGTGGTGGTGGCAGGGATCAACAGCCAGCAGTTAGCCTGGCTTTGAGAGAGTGACTGGCCAAATTGCTCCCACAGATAGACTAATAAATAATAGAGGGGGTGAAATTGATACGCAGATGATTAGTAAGAGGTTGGTTACTTTATGACTTAATTGCACAATTACTGCTAATTGAAATGATGAAAATAATTTTTTTCAAACATAATTCAATCCCAAAAGTAAGAAATATTTTAGTGCTTATTTTAGTCATTAAACTAAACAGGAAAAAAGCCTTAGGGAAACAATCATTGATTCAATCAGCTTTAGTATTATAGTATATATATATATATATATATATATATATATATATATATATATATATGTGTGTGTGTGTGTGTGTGTGTGTGTGTGTGTATATGTGAAAAAAATTAAAATAGCAATGACAAATTTCCTCCATACCAAATTATATATTTTCTTCCAATTACCTTTTCAACACACACACACATTATATATATATATATATATTGGTCTATATCTTGGTCTATATATATATATATCCCAATCTTTTTATATCTATCCCAGTCTATTCATATCTATCTATCTCAGTCTATTTTATCTATCTACCTATCTATCTATCTATCTATCTACCATGGTCTATCCATATCTATCTATCTATCCTATCTGTCCTGGTCTATTCATCTATCTATCTAACCTGGTCTATTCATATCCATTTATCTATCCCAGTATATTCATATATTTTAGTTTTCAAAGTATTGATAATTTTTAAAAGATGTAAATTTTTCAAACCTCTGCTTCTTCATCAGTAAGGGCACTGGCATATTTATTCATTCCCGCATCTCTGTTAGGAAAGAGCCTGTAAGTAAATTGAAATAAGAAATCATTCATAAGACATTGTTCTATATAAATAAACAAAAGTAGGTTATTTGATTGGATTTTACGGCATGTCAACCTTTATTGGGTTATTTTATACTGAAGACATTTTGTTTCATTCATTCTTGATTGATATTGAACATTCTGTTTTTAAAACACATTTTTGTTAACACATTTTCTTCTATTTAAACCATAGATGGGACCCTAACAGGTACTACCACTCTGGGTCAGGGTGGACCTGGGAGTAATGGCGATGAATGGTAATCCACATTCTGTTATATACCATATATATACCCTTTTGCTATACTCAGGTATATAATAGAGAGAAAGACAGAGATATAGATTATAGATAGGATATCTTACTTTATTACTTGTTTCTCTGCTGCCCCGGGGGATTCGTCTAACTCATTGGTCACCATCTTGTCTAGTTGACTTCTATCTGCTGGGGATTGATCTCTTTCTTGTTTCTCCTTACTACTTTGGGCTGGGCTAAGCTGGTCATTGTCTTAATATTTTGCAAACACATCAAGACCTTGTTTATTCTTGATCAAGTTTTATTAGCCCATATTGATTATTCTTCCGCAGATGAGAATCGACCTCAGGAGAGACAACAATCATGTCTCTCTCCTGCAAAGGATAGGTCGCATCTAACTCTAAGTTAACTATCACGTGTCTGTTATGACACCCAAATTGCACACCTCTAAGGGGTCAAGGGTTATTAACAGTCACTGGTAAATTTCCACTGACTCCCTGATTTTAAAGTTAACAGACATAAATTTAAATATTCCTAGCTACATGTCTGTTGACAACTCCTGACCTCAAATGAATTGAAACAATTCCAAAATTGGAACTTCACCATTACGTCATACCCAGGAAATAACAAGTGTGGGACATTTTTTCTAACACTTCCTCATAAATAAGATGCATCAAAAGAACATTTTTGTCTTAAAAAATGATGAAAATGCTGTTACCTTTTGCAAAAATATATTCATGGAAAACAGTAGTTTCTGCATGTACCAATATGATAACATATGTGATTAGCTGGTTGATTGTAAAAGGGAGCAGTCTGTGTATTCTACGGCTCGAGCCAACAGAGCTTTATTGCTGTTAGATAGGAATTCTTCAAACCACACCACTGTGTGAAAATTATTTAAATTAAGTAGTTTTGTAACTCGTGTACCAGAGTTAACAGAGAAATAATAGGAAGAAACACAGCGAATATTAATGATAGGGAAAAGGGTTTACTAAGCAAAGATACAAAGTGAACAGAGTAATTAGCAATTGCTTGGTTGAATTAACAAGTTCTGTGAGATATTATTGTTTTCTCTCTTTCAAGGGTTTGTCCTGACATTATTTATAAGAAAAACAGACGATTCCATTCTCATTATGTATGATAGATAGGAATACTTGATATCATATTGTAAGCAAAAAACCTCTTAAGAAACAGCTACACAATAAAAGTAACTATGAATGTATAATGAACATGAATGAAACTAGACATAAGATAACTGAAGACTGGTTGACAAGCAGAAAGAACATCGAAGGCCAGCTCCAAGTTTCATGTAAAAAAATATGTTTCAAATTTATAAGAGAAAGAGGTGCATGGTTAGAGTCATAGGAAATAGGCACATCAACCCAAGTTCAAATCCTGGACAAAGCCACAATTCACATATCGCTAATACTCTTGGGAAAGGTATGAATCCAACTATTCTCCCTCCAGCTATGGGTAAATAGTAGGACAGACTGGGCTCTTTAACCTTGGTTAGGCAACCAGTCTAGGAGAAGGAAATCTCTGAATTCAAACCTCTTAAATCTCTGCTTGGGGTTACTACTACTAGAATAGGCCCACTTAGTGATCTATTTCAATTTAAAAAGTAAAAAAAGTATGTAACATTTAACACTTTACTCACCACTGAATATAAAATCTGTTTGTCTGTAATTTTTTGTAATTTCCAATCCATTCCGACAATATCTCTTCAATGTATTCACCTGTAATAAATAAATGAATAAATAGATAAATACAGACAAGATTAAAAGAAATTATTAAAAAAAAAAAAATATATATATATATATTTATGAAGAGGAAAGAAAGAAAGAATCATGCAGGCTGAAAAAGAAAGAAAGAAAGAAAGAAAGAAAGAAGAAAACAAATGAATAAATAGATAAATACAGACAAGATTAAAAGAAATTATTAAAAAAATATATATATATATATATATTTATGAAGAGGAAAGAAAGAAAGAATCATGCAGGCTGAAAAAGAAAGAAAGAAAGAAAGAAAGAAAGAAAGAAAGAATCATGCAGGCTGTAGAAGAAAGAAACAAAGAAACAAAGAAAGAATGAATCATGCAGGCTGTAGAAGAAAGAAAAAAGGAAAGAATCATGCAGGCTGAAGAGGAAAGAAAGAAAGAAAGAAAGAAAGAATCAATCAGTCTGTAGAAGAAAGAAAGAAAGTTTTTCATGCTATTTTTTCTTTTCCCTAATTCTAGTAATGATTGGCCTTTCATACCCGCAAAATTTCTCACATCAGCTGTAGTAGTAGTGTCAGCAGAGTGACAGATTGTCAATATCAGTCAATCAGCAAGGGAGTCTATCCATTTATTGCTAGTACTAAACCAGGGAGGTTGTTTGTACCTTGGTAGATGCCATGCCTATCGTTAGCTGTCAGATGCTTTACTGCATAGATCAGATTACCCAAACTGTGCTCCTCATGCACTGAGTTGGTGAGGACCGGTATTAAACCCGGAAGCTTGCAATTCCAAAGCCGATGCTTTACCGACTGAGCTAAACCGGACCCTGTAGTGTCATACTAACACTGAACAAAATGAAAACAAAGATAAAATAAACATATATTTAATATTTCATCTTATTATAATGGAGATTCAGTGTCTGTCTGGATCTGAAACTATATCACTGCTTACATCACAATACTCTCAGGAATTGCGTAAGTTTATCAATGAAAATTTGATTTATAGTCATCAACACAAAGAATAAATCTTATTTATTAACAATGTTTCTGAAAATCTGAGTTAGATTTGTCCCCAAAACAGCTCATGTTATTAATGTGTTTAAAATCCTGCAATGTGTCTTATATATCACTAAGAAATAAAGGTGTACATAATATATGGTGTGGCTAATTTGCATACTGATTTTAATAAAAACTGGGTTTAATAAATAATTACTTTGGGTTATTGATCTCTAATATTATTGTTTTATTCTCCAACATATCAAAATCAACCCTATGACTGATTTTATGTAGAAACCAATTAAAATATAATTAAAATAAGTGAAGTCTTTTTATATGAATTCTTACTTAATTTTGTTAGTCTTTCTAATTTAATATATTTCATTACATTAAAACTTAAATACTTACACTGGGAGGACACATATTCTTGCAATTATATACAATATACATATACAAAAAAAGAAATAAAAATGAATAAAGGAAGGAAGGACAAATGTCTGAGATAAAAGGTGAAAAAAAAAGAATGTAAAAAAGAATTATTTGAAAAGAAAGAAAAATTCAAAAAAAATAATGAAAGAATAAGCAATAGAAAAAAAAATAGAAAACAATGACAGAAAGAAAGAATGAGGCTCAGTGAAGAAGACATAAATAATGCTGGGTGTAGAAGAAAGAAAGAAAGAAAGAAGGAAAAAAAGGAAAAAAAGAAAGAATCATGCACACTGTAGAAGAAAGAAAGAAAGAATATACATGCTTGCTGTACAAAGAAAGTGCAATTTGATAAAATTAAACAATTTGAAAAACAGAGGACTCACGATTTGGATGTGCTGGAATTTCATTTGTGTAGAATTGAACATTAGGCAATACTGAAAGTAAGCAAAAAGACTAATATATATATATATATATATATATATATATATATATACTTTTTAATTGTAGAATATGCTAACTGCACTTCTAAATGGGAGTAAGCCCCCCACCACCACCATGGGTCCACCTGTTGGCTGTAAGTGGCTTCCTTTAATGCCTGTGGATTGTGGTGGCTGAGCAGTCTGTGATCTGGATACTAAGTGGTCTCATGACATTCAACACTCCACTTCGGCCCTTAATTGAGAAAGACAGGCAGTCGGACAGGCTCCATTCGATCACACAGTTGGTTATGTCAAGCACTAACACCTATAGGATTATCCCAACTATATTCTTTAAATAGCTCTTATGGCAATCACCCACCCCTTTTTATTATATAAGTGCTATAAGGTATTTATTAATACACATGAAATTAATGGAAATTATTTCTATCAATTTATTGATGCACATGAAATTAATGAAAATTATTTCTACCAATTTATTAAAACACATGAAGTTAATGAAAATTATTTCTACCAATTTATTAATACACATGAAGTTAATGAAAATTATTTCTACCAATTTATGAATACACATGAAGTTAATGAAAATTATTTCTACCAATTTATTAATACACATGGAGTTAATGAACATTATTCCTACCAATTTATTGATACACATGAAGTTAATGAAAATTATTTCTATCAATTTATTAATACACATGAAGTTAATGAAAATTATTTCTACCAATTTATGAATATACATGAAGCTAATGAAAATTATTTCTACCAATTTATTAATACACATGAAGTTAATGAAAATTATTTCTACTAATTTATTAATACACATGAAGTTAATGAAAATTAATTCTACTAATTTATTAATACACATGAAGTTAATGAAAATTATTTCTACCAATTAATGAATACACATGAAATTAATGGAAATTATTTCTATCAATTTATTGATGCACATGAAATTAATGAAAATTATTTCTACCAATTTATGAATACACATGCAGTTAATGAAAATGATTTCTATCAATTTATGAATACACATGAAGTTAAAGAAAATTATTTCTACCAATTTATTAAAACACATGAAGTTAATGAAAATTATTTCTACCAATTTATTAATACACATGAAGTTAATGAAAATTATTTCTTAAACAAATCATATGTACAAACGAGAGTCAACATTTTTTACTATAACATATCTTTATATTTTCCTATTCTGTTCTGCACATGTGTGTCCTAATGGTTGGCATTGTAGTGGTCACATGATCAATGTTTAAGCCTGATCACACCATTTTGCTTGTCTTTACAGTGTAAACATGTCCGCTCTACTAGCAGTATGCACCAAGGAAATGACCTGATTTCTCTGATCAGAGGTAGTATCAGAGGCTTTTAGGACAATACAAGGACAGTGCACTACCACATATAAGTGTGTATGAGTGGATAAAGAAGTTTAAAAGTGGCTGGATATGCGTGATGCACAAAGAGGGAGTAGGATGCATGTTAAACTCCACCACTGATGAGAAGATTCAGCAAGTTGAGAATGTAATGGCAAACTGGGGAGTTATTAGTGATGAGGAAACTTGTTCTCTGCAGATTAGTCATAGTTATTCCTATTAAATAATCAACAACAAACTCCATAAAACAAGAATGTAGATCATTTTTTAGTCTCTCCCATACATATAAAAAAAAAATGGCAGATAATAATAATTCTCACTCATTGTATCTCCCATAATGCATTCTGGCATTTAATTTTCTTATAAATCCAATTCATGAATTTTTTTAGACATTTAAGATAGTATATTGACTTATTTCAAAGAGATCTTCAAAACTTCCTCGATGCCATTTTTTATCAACAGTCAAAATATTCAAAATGATTTCCTGGTTGAGTCATTGCTTTCCTTGGACAGACAGGAAAAACCTAAGGAATGCTGGTGGATATAGCAGCCAAAACATTGTTTTTGAATAACACAATAAAGATGAGTACAGCAGTCTGAATAATCAAAATTATACAAAATTATATATATTTTTATTTTGAAACTCTGCAATACTTTTCCTGGTTGGCATAGAAATTTTTGTGAACATTCTATCAATATATCAATAAGC
The DNA here is from genome assembly GCA_023376005.1 of Doryteuthis pealeii. NCBI lineage: Eukaryota > Metazoa > Mollusca > Cephalopoda > Myopsida > Loliginidae > Doryteuthis > Doryteuthis pealeii. Next base: position 85,811,766 of record CM042142.1, on the reverse strand, counting down.
TTGTTTCTAAATCTTCTGTCTGTTATCATCCTGCAACATCCTCTGGTTAAAAATGAGATTGTCCCAATTGTTCAAGAATCAATGCAAAAATGTAATTCCATATTATCTGGTGTTGCTTAATCGCAGATGTCTTGTTTGTCCCATTTTATTTCACCCAATTTTAAAAATTAAACATTCCAAATGGTCTTGCATCACTTAAATGCCCAACGTAAAATTAAAATGAATTGAAAAAAAAGGTTTTGTTTGTTTATTTGTAATATTGAAATTGTGATTTGATAATTACCGGCCCAACTTTTCCCAGTCATTTTTGACAATTTTTTGTCAGCAAATTAATGTAGATATTTTAAATGCTTCCCTACTGATTTTTATCAGCAAATCAATGTAAATATTTTACAACACCCCTTTTAAGAAAGATTAAGTTAAATCAAGATTATTATGCTTTTTACATATTGAACTATTTTGCAAATAGCTCTTAAGTAAACATATTAATTAAACATTGTAATAATTAAATTATCATACTATGGTATATTCACAGGTCCTGCTAGACTAGTGCATAAATTATTCTGCAATAAGTTACTGAACTTACCTTCGTATTTAGAGACGTGGTACCATTCATTTGAATTAAAATCCTCCTGTATAAAAATGAAATAAAACTGCTTAATTTGGTGTAAAAGAAGCATGAGCTATTTTCTTATATATATAATGATTTTAATTTTATAGATTTTTCCATTACTTTTATTCTCTTTTCATTATATTTTCTAATTAAAAAATAAAAGCGTTTTATGCTACCATATGATCCCAACACAGAACATTTGGTAGGAAAATAACAAACAAGTCAATTAGTAAGATATAACAGTTAATTCAACACATACAGAAGGAACAAGAGTCACAATGCATTCAAGTACATGTAGAAATGATGGATAAAACAAAGAGATGGAAACCACTTACTGTTTCTTTGGTCTAGATGGAAAGGCACACACCATGTGTGGTATTGACAAATAATGACTATGTCTCTCCTCCTCAAGACAGGTTTCTAAAAGAGGGTGAGATTTTGGGTTTCCCGCATCACATCATAAAAAAGGGACTCCTGACACAGGAGAGTTACTCAAACGGTGTGACAAGGGAGACTACTCCATTTAGTCTCCCTGCAATTTGACCTTAATGAGTTTTACATCTTTTAAATTGTTTTTTTTTATCTGTATTTCATTTTGTGGCAATACAGTCAAAACATTTAGGCAACCTTCAATTTGTAGGGGGTTACATGACCATTAACATCCAATTTGACATAATGAAACCCCCCCAATTTGACACATTCTATATTTAACATAATGAAACTTGCATAAGGGTTAATATTATCTTCAAAATGTTTGGATCATTCAAAAGAATAAAAATTTAAAAACTCCTGATGTTTTTTTAAAAATTTTTCAGCTTAAGGAAATAATGAAAATTATGAACAAAAACAATATTTACATTTTCGCACCATTAAATCAATTAAAATTTAACATAGCCAAAGTTATGACTTCTCGTTTTTTTAATAATATAAAAAATCAACTCACAGTCAAATTTTCACAAAATGTTGGTACTTATTCACCTGTTGATGAAATTATGTTTAAAATAGGTTTTCTTAAAATATATTAGGAGAAATATCTTTTATGAGGTCTCTCCACCTCTATTTTCTTTCATGAAATCTGAAAGAATGAAGTGATAAAAATGATTGACTTTTAAATTTTTTCTAAATTTTCTATTTAGATTTTACATAGAATTTTTTTTTTAAATCCTGTTGTCATAACTTGTTTTTGGCTACATTTTAGCTTACAATTGATTTAATGGTGTGAAAATGTAAATATTGTTTTCATTCATAATTTCATTATTTCCGTAAACTGAATTTTTTTTCCGATCATCAGTTTTTTTAATGTTTCTTCTTTCAAATGGTCCAAACATTTTGAAGATAATATTATCCTTTATTCAAGTTTCATTGTTTTAAATATAGAGGATGGGAGAATTTGACACGGCAGATTGGACATCCCTACTGCCCTCACATTCTAAAACTATGTTTTGAATTTCTCTGTGTGTGTGTGTGTGTGTGTGTGTGTGTGTGTTTATCTGTCTATCTGGTAATTATGAACTTTTGTTTAGTAAATTAGGGTGTCCCAGAAAAAACAGAACCCAAATTATTATTTATTATTTATTTTCCCATTAAACTAACCCTAATTTATTTGTTTAATGGGAAAATGAACAGTTTTATTATTTGTGGGTTCTGTTTTTTCTGGGACACCCTAATTTACTAAACAAAAGTTCATGATTCCCTCTATCTGTTTGTCTGTCTAAAAATAAAAGAAATTATTTTTAATTGGCTTTTAATGAAAATTAAGTAGATTGACTTACATGTTGATTGTGACCAGTTGGACTTGCTCTGTATGTATTTACCATGGATTGACTCTGTCCGAAGTCCATTTTTTCCTTTCAAAGAAAATTTTGTTTCTTTAGTTTGTTTTCAAAGTTACTTCAACATTGTAAAGTCTTCATCCTTTCGAAAACTTATTTCAACATAAAATGTATTTTGCATACATTTCAAGAATTAGTTTTACAATCTACAGAAAATATCTACCAACTTTGTTTTGAGAGAGAAGTTTATTTTTCTTCTAAACTATCACCTCCTTCTTTTCCCCTCACTTAATTAAGATTATTTTCCACAAATATCAATCTAGTATCAATACTTAAATCTCCTCCCTTATAAGTAATGCACTCAAGTGTTTTCAAGGAAAAATTCTAAAAACTTTTACAATTTACTTTCACTATCATTAGTTTCATTATCATTTAATATTTTTTCTTTAATCATTTTTAACATTTATCTTATCTTATTTATTTTATTATCTAGTATGATACTAGATAATAAAATAAATAGATAATAGATAAAAATAGATAAGAAAATAAATGAATAAATAAAAAAGAAAGAAAGATACTAAGAAAAAGAAAGAAAGTACTGATTTTAATTTTAATTTTAATCTTAATTTTTATCCAATTTAATTTTTTATTAATATTTTTATTCAATGTATCTATATGTCTATTTCTGGACTCATATTATTATCACACACACACACACACACACACACACACATATATATATATATATATATATATATATATATATATATATATAATCAATTTCATCGTAAAGACAAGTTACTGAAAAAAAATCATTGAAATAAACATTTAAACATTGTGTTTTAAACACAATGTTTAAATGTTTATTTAGTGTGTGTCTCGGTCTGTGTGTCTGAGTCTGTATGTATTTGTGTCTGTGTGTCCATCTGTCTAAAAATAAATTAATTATTCTTCATTGTTTTTTAAATGAAAATAAATAGTTTAAACTTTGAAGGTAATGCAAAATTCCGCTTGATTCCCGTTTCTTTACAAACCTAATCGGAAGTGCATTGACTGCATGGTGCAGAAAACATCACAGCAATAATATATGAATAAATAAATAAAATAAGGCGGTAAAATATCTTTAACTTACACCTTGATTGTAACCAGTTGGACTTTTCTCGGAACGCCTCTGTCTGGGGTCCATTTCTTCCTTTCCTAGAAAGTTTTTGAATAACACAATAAAGATGAGTACAGCAGTCTGAATAATCAAAATTATACAAAATTATATATATATTTATTTTGAAACTCTGCAGTACTTTTCCTTGTTGGCATAGAAATTTTTGTGAACATTCTATCAATATATCAATAAGCTTGTTTCTAAATCTTCTGTCTGTTATCATCCTGCAACATCCTCTGGTTAAAATGAGATTGTCCCAATTGTTCAAGAATCAATGCAAAAATGTAATTCCATATTATCTGGTGTTGCTTAATCGCAGATGTCTTGTTTGTCCCATTTTATTTCACCCAATTTTAAAAATTAAACATTCCAAATGGTCTTGCATCACTTAAATGCCCAACGTAAAATTAAAATGAATTGAAAAAAAAGGTTTTGTTTGTTTATTTGTAATATTGAAATTGTGATTTGATAATTACCGGCCCAACTTTTCCCAGTCATGTTTTTGACAATTTTTTGTCAGCAAATTAATGTAGATATTTTAAATGCCTCCCTACTGATTTTTATCAGCAAATCAATGTAAATATTTTACAACACCCCTTTTAAGAAAGATTAAGTTAAATCAAGATTATTATGCTTTTTACATATTGAACTATTTTGCAAATAGCTTTTAAGTAAACATATTAATTAAACATTGTAATAATTAAATTATCATACTATGGTATATTCACAGGTCCTGCTAGACTAGTGCATAAATTATTCTGCAATAAGTTACTGAACTTACCTTCGTATTTAGAGACGTGGTAGCTTTCATTTGAATAAAAATCCATCTGTATAAAAATGAAATAAAACTGCTTAATTTGGTGTAAAAGAAGCATGAGCTATTTTCTTATATATATAATGATTTTAATTTTATAGATTTTTCCATTACTTTTATTCTCTTTCATTATATTTTCTAATTAAAAAATAAAAGCGTTTTATGCTACCATATGATCCCAACACAGAACATTTGGTAGGAAAATAACAAACAAGTCAATTAGTAAGATATAACATTTAATTCAACACATACAGAGGGAACAAGAGTCACAATGCATTCAAGTACATGTAGAAATGATGGATAAAACAAAGAGATGGAAACCACTTACTGTTTCTTGGGTCTAGATGGAAAGGCACACACCATGTGTGGTATTGACAAATAATGACTATGTCTCTCCTCCTCAAGACAGGTTTCTAAAAGAGGGTGAGATTTTGGGGTTTCCCGCATCACATCATAAAAAAGGGACACCTGACACAGGAGAGTTACTCAAACGGTGTGACAAGGGAGACTACTCCATTTAGTCTCCCTGCAATTTGATTCCCTTAATGAGTTTTACATCTTGTAAAAATAATTCAATGGAGTATTAGATTTTTTTTTACATCCTTTATTGTTTTAATTTTTTTATAATGGTTGTCTATTTCGATCATAGGGATGCCTTATTTTTGAAGTTCAAAATACAGTAAATAAGGTAAAACATTGCTCTTCTAGGCATTTGTTACATGACCATTAGGTACATCCAATTTGACACATAAAATTTACCCCCCCTCTATATTTAACATAATGAAACTTGCATGAGGGTTAATATTATCTTCTAGGCATTTGTTACATGACCATTAGGTACATCCAATTTGACACATAAAATTACCCCCCCTCTATATTTAACATAATGAAACTTGCATAAGGGTTAATATTATCTTCTAGGCATTTGTTACATGACCATTAGGTACATCCAATTTGACACATAAAATTTACCCCCCTCTATATTTAACATAATGAAACTTGCATAAGGGTTAATATTATCTTCTAGGCATTTGTTACATGACCATTAGGTACATCCAATTTGACACATAAAATTACCCCCCCTCTATATTTAACATAATGAAACTTGCATAAGGGTTAATATTATCTTTAGGCATTTGTTACATGACCATTAGGTACATCCAATTTGACACATAAAATGTACCCCCTTCTATATTTAACATAATGAAACTTGCATAAGGGTTAATATTATCTTCTAGGCATTTGTTACATGACCATTAGGTATATCCAATTTGACACATAAAATTTACCCCCCTCTATATTTAACATAATGAAACTTGCATAAGGGTTAATATTATCTTCAAAATGTTTGGATCATTCAAAAAATAAAAATTTAAAAAAACTCCTGATGTTTTGTTTTTTTTAATTTTTCAGCTTAAGCAAATAATGAAAATTATGAACGAAAACAATATTTACATTTTCGCACCATTAAATCAATTAAAATTTAACATAGCCAAAAACAAGTTATGACTTCTCGTGTTTTTTTAATTCTATAAAAAATCAACTCACAGTCAAATTTTCACATAATGTTGGTACTTATTCACACAATGTTTAAATGTTTATTTAGTGTGTGTCTCGGTCTGTGTGTCTGAGTCTGTATGTATTTGTGTCTGTGTGTCCATCTGTCTAAAAATAAATTAATTATTCTTCATTGTTTTTTAAATGAAAATAAAATAGTTTAAACTTTGAAGGTAATGCAAAATTCCGCTTGGTTCCCGTTTCTTTACAAACCTAATCGGAAGTGCATTGACTGCATGGTGCAGAAAACATCACAGCAATAATATATGAATAAATAAATAAAATAAGGCGGTAAAATATCTTTAACTTACACCTTGATTGTAACCAGTTGGACTTTTCTCGGAACGCCTCTGTCTGGGGTCCATTTCTTCCTTTCCTAGAAAGTTTTTGAATAACACAATAAAGATGAGTACAGCAGTCTGAATAATCAAAATTATACAAAATTATATATATATTTATTTTGAAACTCTGCAGTACTTTTCCTTGTTGGCATAGAAATTTTTGTGAACATTCTATCAATATATCAATAAGCTTGTTTCTAAATCTTCTGTCTGTTATCATCCTGCAACATCCTCTGGTTAAAAATGAGATTGTCCCAATTGTTCAAGAATCAATGCAAAAATGTAATTCCATATTATCTGGTGTTGCTTAATCGCAGATGTCTTGTTTGTCCCATTTTTTTTCACCCAATTTTAAAAATTAAACATTCCAAATGGTCTTGCATCACTTAAATGCCCAACGTAAAATTAAAATGAATTGAAAAAAAAGGTTTTGTTTATTTGTAATATTGAAATTGTGATTTGATAATTACCGGCCCAACTTTTCCCAGTCATGTTTTTGACAATTTTTTGTCAGCAAATTAATGTAGATATTTTAAATGCCTCCCTACTAATTTTTATCAGCAAATCAATGTAAATATTTTACAACACCCCTTTTAAGAAAGATTAAGTTAAATCAAGATTATTATGCTTTTTACATATTGAACTATTTTGCAAATAGCTTTTAAGTAAACATATTAATTAAACATTGTAATAATTAAATTATCATACTATGGTATATTCACAGGTCCTGCTAGACTAGTGCATAAATTATTCTGCAATAAGTTACTGAACTTACCTTCGTATTTAGAGACGTGGTAGCTTTCATTTGAATAAAAATCCATCTGTATAAAAATGAAATAAAACTGCTTAATTTGGTGTAAAAGAAGCATGAGCTATTTTCTTATATATATAATGATTTTAATTTTATAGATTTTTCCATTACTTTTATTCTCTTTCATTATATTTTCTAATTAAAAAATAAAAGCGTTTTATGCTACCATATGATCCCAACACAGAACATTTGGTAGGAAAATAACAAACAAGTCAATTAGTAAGATATAACATTTAATTCAACACATACAGAGGGAACAAGAGTCACAATGCATTCAAGTACATGTAGAAATGATGGATAAAACAAAGAGATGGAAACCACTTACTGTTTCTTGGGTCTAGATGGAAAGGCACACACCATGTGTGGTATTGACAAATAATGACTATGTCTCTCCTCCTCAAGACAGGTTTCTAAAAGAGGGTGAGATTTTGGGTTTCCCGCATCACATCATAAAAAAGGGACTCCTGACACAGGAGAGTTACTCAAACGGTGTGACAAGGGAGACTACTCCATTTAGTCTCCCTGCAATTTGATTCCCTTAATGAGTTTTACATCTTGTAAAAATAATTCAATGGAGTATTAGATTTTTTTTTACATCCTTTATTGTTTTAATTTTTTTATAATGGTTGTCTATTTCGATCATAGGCATGCCTTATTTTTGAAGTTCAAAATACAGTGAAATAAGGTAAAACATTGCTCTTCTAGGCATTTGTTACATGACCATTAGGTATATCCAATTTGACACATAAAATTTACCCCCCCCTCTATATTTAACATAATGAAACTTGCATGAGGGTTAATATTATCTTCTAGGCATTTGTTACATGACCATTAGGTATATCAAATTTGACACATAAAATTTACCCCCCCCTCTTTATTTAACATAATGAAACTTGCATGAGGGTTAATATTATCTTCTAGGCATTTGTTACATGACCATTAGGTATATCCAATTTGACACATAAAATTTACCCCCCCTCTATATTTAACATAATGAAACTTGCATAAGGGTTAATATTATCTTCTAGGCATTTGTTACATGACCATTACGTACATCCAATTTGACACATAAAATGTACCCCCCCTCTATATTTAACATAATGAAACTTGCATAAGGGTTAATATTATCTTTTAGGCATTTGTTACATGACCATTAGGTACATCCAATTTGACACATAAAATTTACCCCCCCCTCTATATTTAACATAATGAAACTTGCATAAGGGTTAATATTATCTTCTAGGCATTTGTTACATGACCATTAGGTATATCCAATTTGACACATAAAATTTAGCCCCCTCTATATTTAACATAATGAAACTTGAATAAGGGTTAATATTATCTTTTAGGCATTTGTTACATGACCATTAGGTACATCCAATTTGACACATAAAATTTACCCCCACCTTTATATTTAACATAATGAAACTTGCATAAGGGTTAATATTATCTTCTAGGCATTTGTTACATGACCAATTTAACACATAAAATTTACCACCCCCCTCTATATTTAACATAATGAATCTTGCATAGGGGTTAATATTATCTTCTAGGCATTTGTTACATGACCATTAGGTACATCCAATTTGACACATAAAATTTACCCCCCCCCTCTATATTTAACATAATGAAACTTGCATAAGGGTTAATATTATCTTCTAGGCATTTGTTACATGACCATTAGGTACATCCAATTTGACACATAAAATTTACCCCCCTCTATATTTAACATAATGAAACTTGCATAAGGGTTAATATTATCTTTTAGGCATTTGTTACATGACCATTAGGTACATCCAATTTGACACATAAAATTTACCCCCCCCCTCTATATTTAACATAATGAACTTGCATAAGGGTTAATATTATCTTCTAGGCATTTGTTACATGACCATTAGGTACATCCAATTTGACACATAAAATTTACCCCCCTCTATATTTAACATAATGAAACTTGCATAAGGGTTAATATTATCTTCTAGGCATTTGTTACATGACCATTAGGTACATCCAATTTGACACATAAAATTTACCCCCCTCTATATTTAACATAATGAAACTTGCATAAGGGTTAATATTATCTTCTAGGCATTTGTTACATGACCATTAGGTACATCCAATTTGACACATAAAATTTACCCCCCCTCTATATTTAACATAATGAATCTTGCATAAGGGTTAATATTATCTTCTAGGCATTTGTTACATGACCATTAGGTACATCCAATTTGACACAAAAATTTACCCCCTCTATATTTAACATAATGAAACTTGCATAAGGGTTAATATTATCTTCTAGGCATTTGTTACATGACCATTAGGTACATCCAATTTGACACATAAAATTTACCCCCCTCTATATTTAACATAATGAAACTTGCATAAGGGTTAATATTATCTTCTAGACATTTGTTACATGACCATTAGGTACATCCAATTTGACACATAAAATTTACCCCCCTCTATATTTAACATAATGAAACTTGGATAAGGGTTAATATTATCTTCTAGGCATTTGTTACATGACCATAAGATACATCCAATTGGACACATAAAATGTACCCCCTCTATATTTAACATAATGAAACTTGCATAAGGGTTAATATTATCTTCTAGGCATTTGTTACATGACCATTAGGTATATCCAATTTGACACATAAAATTTACCCCCCTCTATATTTAACATAATGAAACTTGCATAAGGGTTAATATTATCTTTTAGGCATTTGTTACATGACCATTAGGTACATCCAATTTGACACATAAAATTTACCCCCCCTCTATATTTAACATAATGAAACTTGCATAAGGGTTAATATTATCTTTAGGCATTTGTTACATGACCATTAGGTATATCAATTTGACACATAAAATTACCCCCCTCTATATTAACATAATGAAACTTGCATAAGGGTTAATATTATCTTCTAGGCATTTGTTACATGACCATTAGTACATCCAATTTGACACATAAAATTTACCCCTCCTCTATATTTAACATAATGAAACTTGCATAAGGGTTAATATTATCTTCTAGGCATTTGTTACATGACCATTAGGTACATCCAATTTGACACATAAAATTTACCCCCCCCTTTATATTTAACATAATGAAACTTGCATAAGGGTCAATATTATCTTCTAGGCATTTCTTACATGACCATTAGGTACATCCAATTTGACACATAAAATTTACCCCCCCTCTATATTTAACATAATGAATCTTGCATAAGGGTTAATATTATCTCCTAGGCATTTGTTACATGACCATTAGGTACATCCAATTTGACACATAAAATTTACCCCCGCCCCCTATATATTTGACATAATGAAACTTGCATAAGGGTTAATATTATCTTCTAGGCATTTGTTACATGACCATTAGGTATATCCAATTTGACACATAAAATTTACCCCCCTCTATATTTAACATAATGAAACTTGCATAAGGGTTAATATTATCTTTTAGGCATTTGTTACATGACCATTAGGTACATCCAATTTGACACATAAAATTTACCCCCCCCCTCTATATTTAATATAATGAAACTTGCATGAGGGTTAATATTATCTTCAAAATGTTTGGATCATTCAAAAGAATAAAAATTTAAAAAAACTCCTGATGTTTTGTTTTTTTTAATTTTTCAGCTGAAGCAAATAATGAAAGTTATGAACGAAGATAATATTTACATTTTCGCACCATTAAATCAATTAAAATTTAACATAGCCAAAAACAAGTTATGACTTCTCGTGTTTTTTTAATTTTATAAAAAATCAACTCTCAGTCAAATTTTCACAAAATGTTGGTACTTATTCACCTGTTGTTGAAATTATGTTTAAAATAGGTTTTCTTAGAATATATTAGGAGAAATATCTTTTATGAGGTCTCTCCACCTCTATTTTCTTTCATGAAATCTGAAAGAATGAAGTGATGAAAATGTTTTTTTTTTTTTTTTTTTCTAAATTTTCTCTTTAGATTTTACATAGAATTTCTTTTTAAAATCCTGTTGTCATAACTTGTTTTTGGCTACATTTTAGCTTACAATTGATTTAATGGTGTGAAAATGTAAATATTGTTTTCATTCATAATTTCATTATTTCCATAAACTGAATTTTTTTTCCAATCATCAGGAGTTTTTTTAATGTTTCTTCTTTCGAATAGTCCAAACATTTTAGATAATATTATCCTTATTCAAGTTATCCTCTCTCTTNGTACAGTCCAATTGACACATAAAATCCCCCCCCTCTATATTTAACATAATGAACTTGCATAAGGGTTAATATTATCTTCTAGGCATTTGTTACATGACCATTAGGTACATCCAATTTGACACATAAAATTTACCCCCCTCTATATTTAACATAATAACTTGCATAAGGGTTAATATTATCTTCTAGGCATTTGTTACATGACCATTAGGTACATCCAATTTGACACATAAAATTTACCCCCCCCCTCTATATTTAACATAATGAACTTGCATAAGGGTTAATATTATCTTCTAGGCATTTTTACATGACCATTAGGTACATCCAATTTGACACATAAAATCCCCCCTCTATATTTAACATAATGAAACTTGCATAAGGGTTAATATTATCTTCTAGGCATTTGTTACATGACCATTAGGTACATCCAATTTGACACATAAAATTTACCCCCCCTCTATATTTAACATAATGAAACTTGCATAAGGGTTAATATTATCTTCTAGGCATTTGTTACATGACCATTAGGTACATCCAATTTGACACATAAAATTTACCCCCCCCTCTATATTTAACATAATGAAACTTGCATAAGGGTTAATATTATCTTCTAGGCATTTGTTACATGACCATTAGGGGACATCCAATTTGACACATAAAATCCCCCCTCTATATTTAACATAATCTTTAAGGAAACTTGCCATAAGGGTTAATATTATCTTCTAGGCATTTGTTACATGACCATTAGGTACATCCAATTTGACACATAAAATCCCCCCCCTCTATATTTAACATAATGAAACTTGCATAAGGGTTAATATTATCTTCTAGGATTTGTTACATGACCATTAGGTACATCCAATTTGACACATAAAATTTACCCCCCCTCTATATTTAACATAATGAAACTTGCATAAGGGTTAATATTATCTTCTAGGCATTTGTTACATGACCATTAGGTACATCCAATTTGACACATAAAATTTACCCCCCCCTCTATATTAACATAATGAAACTTGCATAAGGGTTAATATTATCTTCTAGGCATTTGTTACATGACCATTAGGTACATCCAATTTGACACATAAAATTTACCCCCCCTCTATATTTAACATAATGAAACTTGCATAAGGGTTAATATTATCTTCTAGGCATTTGTTACATGACCATTAGGTACATCCAATTTGACACATAAAATCCCCCCCCTCTATATTTAACATAATGAAACTTGCATAAGGGTTAATATTATCTTCTAGGCATTTGTTACATGACCATTAGGTACATCCAATTTGACACATAAAATTTACCCCCCTCTATATTTAACATAATGAAACTTGCATAAGGGTTAATATTATCTTCTAGGCATTTGTTACATGACCATTAGGTACATCCAATTTGACACATAAATTTACCCCCTCTATATTTAACATAATGAAACTTGCATAAGGGTTAATATTATCTTCTAGGCATTTGTTACATGACCATTAGGTACATCCAATTTGACACATAAAATCCCCCCCCTCTATATTTAACATAATGAAACTTGCATAAGGGTTAATATTATCTTCTAGGCATTTGTTACATGACCATTAGGTACATCCAATTTGACACATAAAATTTACCCCCCCCTCTATATTTAACATAATGAAACTTGCATAAGGGTTAATATTATCTTCTAGGCATTTGTTACATGACCATTAGGTACATCCAATTTGACACATAAAATTTACCCCCCCTCTATATTTAACATAATGAAACTTGCATAAGGGTTAATATTATCTTCTAGGCATTTGTTACATGACCATTAGGTACATCCAATTTGACACATAAAATCCCCCCCTCTATATTTAACATAATGAAACTTGCATAAGGGTTAATATTATCTTCTAGGCATTTGTTACATGACCATTAGGTACATCCAATTTGACACATAAAATCCCCCCCCCTCTATATTTAACATAATGAAACTTGCATAAGGTTAATATTATCTTCTAGGCATTTGTTACATGACCATTAGGTACATCCAATTTGACACATAAAATTTACCCCCCTCTATATTTAACATAATGAAACTTGCATAAGGGTTAATATTATCTTCTAGGCATTTGTTACATGACCATTAGGTACATCCAATTTGACACATAAAATTTACCCCCCCTCTATATTTAACATAATGAAACTTGCATAAGGGTTAATATTATCTTCTAGGCATTTGTTACATGACCATTAGGTACATCCAATTTGACACATAAAATTTACCCCCCCTCTATATTTAACATAATGAAACTTGCATAAGGGTTAATATTATCTTCTAGGCATTTGTTACATGACCATTAGGTACATCCAATTTGACACATAAAATCCCCCCCTCTATATTTAACATAATGAAACTTGCATAAGGGTTAATATTATCTTCTAGGCATTTGTTACATGACCATTAGGTACATCCAATTTGACACATAAAATTTACCCCCCCCTCTATATTTAACATAATGAAACTTGCATAAGGGTTAATATTATCTTCTAGGCATTTGTTACATGACCATTAGGTACATCCAATTTGACACATAAAATTTACCCCCCTCTATATTTAACATAATGAAACTTGCATAAGGGTTAATATTATCTTCTAGGCATTTGTTACATGACCATTAGGTACATCCAATTTGACACATAAAATTTACCCCCCCCCTCTATATTTAACATAATGAAACTTGCATAAGGGTTAATATTATCTTCTAGGCATTTGTTACATGACCATTAGGTATATCCAATTTGACACATAAAATTTACCCCCCTCTATATTTAACATAATGAAACTTGCATAAGGGTTAATATTATCTTCAAAATGTTTGGATCATTCAAAAGAATAAAAATTTAAAAAAACTCCTGATGTTTTGTTTTTTTTAATTTTTCAGCTTAAGCAAATAATGAAAATTATGAACGAAAACAATATTTACATTTTCGCACCATTAAATCAATTAAAATTTAACATAGCCAAAAACAAGTTATGACTTCTCGTGTTTTTTTAATTCTATAAAAAATCAACTCACAGTCAAATTTTCACAAAATGTTGGTACTTATTCACCTGTTGATGAAATTATGTTTAAAATAGGTTTTCTTAGAATATATTAGGAGAAATATCTTTTATGAGGTCTCCTCACCTCTATTTTCTTTCATGAAATCTGAAAGAATGAAGTGATGAAAATGTTTTTTTTTTAATTTTTTCTAAATTTTCTATTTAGATTTTACATAGAATTTTTTTTTAAATCCTGTTGTCATAACTTGTGTTTGGCTACATTTTAGCTTACAATTGATTTAATGGTGTGAAAATGTAAATATTGTTTTCATTCATAATTTCATTATTTCCGTAAACTGAATTTTTTTTCAAATCATCAGGAGTTTTTTTAATGTTTCTTCTTTCGAATGGTCCAAACATTTTTAAGATAATATTATCCTTTATTCAAGTTTCATTGTTTTAAATATAGAGGATGGGAGAATTTGACACGGCAGATTGGACATCCCTACTGCCCTCACATTCTAAAACTATGTTTTGAATTTCTCTGTGTGTGTGTGTGTGTGCGTGTGTGTGTGTGTATCTGTCTATCTCGTAATCATTAATTTTTGTTTTGTAAATTAGTGTGTCCCAGAAAAAACAGAACCCAAATTATTATTTATTATTTATTTTCCCATTAAACTAACCCTAATTTATTTGTTTAATGGGAAAATGAACAGTTTTATTATTTGTGGGTTCTGTTTTTTCTGGGACACCCTAATTTACAAAACAAAAGTTCATAATTACCTCTATCTGTTTGTCTGTCTAAAAATAAAATAAATTATTTTTAATTGGCTTTTAATGAAAATTAAGTAGATTGACTTACATGTTGATTGTGACCAGTTGGACTTGCTCTGTATGTATTTACCATGGATTGACTCTGTCCAAAGTCCATTTTTTCCTTTCAAAGAAAATTTTGTTTCTTTAGTTTGTTTTCAAAGTTTAAATAGATAATAGATAAAAATAGATAAGAAAATAAATAAAAAAGAAAGAAAGATACTAAGAAAAAGAAAGAAAGTACTGATTTTAATTTTAATTTTAATCTTAATTTTTATCCAATTTAATTTATTATTAATATTTTTATTCAATGTATCTATATGTCTATTTCTGGACACACACACACACACACATATATATATATATATATAAAATCAATTTCATCGTAAAGACAAGTTACTGAAAAAAAATCGTTGAAATAAACATTTAAACATTGTGTTTTAAACACAATGTTTAAATGTTTATTTAGTGTGTGTCTCGGTCTGTGTGTCTGAGTCTGTATGTATTTGTGTCTGTGTGTCCATCTGTCTGAAAATAAATTAATTATTCTTCATTGTTTTTTAAATGAAAATAAAATAGTTTAAACTTTGAAGGTAATGCAAAATTCCGCTTGATTCCCGTTTCTTTACAAACCAAATCGGAAGTGCATTGAGTGCATGGTGCAGAAAAAATCACAGCAATAATATATGAATAAATAAATAAAATAAGGCGGTAAAATATCTTTAACTTACACCTTGATAGTAACCAGTTGGACTTTTCTCGGAACGCCTCTGTCTGGAGCCCATTTTTTTCCTTTCCAAGAAAAGTTTGCTTTTTTAGTCTCTTTTCAAATTTACTTTAAACGTCGTCAAATTTTCTTCTTGTTGTTTTCCCTTTCGAAAATTTACTTGAACACAAAATGTATTTTGCTTGCTTCAAGAATTAGTTTTAATTTAAAACATTTTATAAAACATTTTATAAAACATTTTAGATTCATCAAAGAGTACAGTACATAGAATTTCTGGCACTATTATATTTTTTAAAATTTGTTTTCCTAATTCACATGTGCTCCATGTTCATACTTCTAACAAGTCTGATTGCTGACCCAAATTGAAGAGGGGAGAAAGAAGAACATAACAAAAATAGCTTTTTACTTTCATTTTCTCACTCGTCTAATATCACAATGATAATAAGTAAGATAAGTAAAATAATGAAAGTTTACGTAATTTCATTATTCAATATTTCAATTTAATGTTCCTAAAAGCATAGACAAAGAAGAGCTTTATTTCGGAATTGATCCGTTTTTTAAATTAAAATCTGAAGAACTCCTTTTAAAATTAGATACTACTACTACATTATTCTAATTTTTTTAAGTTAAAATACAGGGAAGTTGGGTTGTAATTTTTTGTTACGCTTGCCTGCTTTGGACCACTGATCTATGTCAGCTTACATTTGTGCAGATGCCTGATGTAATGAATAAGTAAATACCTTGGTACCCCCTCACTATTGGACAGTGTCATGTATCAATAGTCGACACTGTGATGGTACAGGCACTTAAACCTAAGCCTAAACTTACTTGCCAGACACAACTGCTCGGAAGACGTACTGCTATTCGACGCACCAACTACTGCTTTTTTTTTTAGCGACTCGCCTGGTTAACTGCCCTTTTGCGTGGGCGGTGGAAGGAGCCCTTGTTAAAGTGACTCGTCCGGTCAATAACCTTCAGATAAGTGATGGGGTTTGATTTTGCCGCCAACATCGTTTGTTGGCGATTCGCCCCCTTGTGGCAGGTGAAGATAATTCTACTATCGGTTTTCCGATAAAACATACATGGTAAAGTAGAACAAGAAATATACGTTACATCTAATGTTTGCAATACATTTATAGTGGTTCGTTGGGTAACTAGTTAATAGTGGTCACCAATTTATGGTGGTTGTCTTGAGTGAAGTTATATATTATATATATATATAAATATATATATATATATATTATATATATATATATATATATATATATATATATATATATATATATATATATATATATATATATATATATATATATATATTAGGATACCCAAAAATTGTCTGCTAATGGTTTTTTTTAAAACGAATTAAAATTAATTAAATCGATTATTTAAGGTCAAACTTTTGTCTAAATCGATAAGTCGTAACAAAATGACCATCATTAAAAAAAATAAAAATATTATTACATATGCAATTTATTTTTAATACATTTTTAACATTAAAATTCGTTCAAATTTAGGCGAAAAGTTGCGTCGAATTTATTTTGATTTAACATGTTCAATAATTGTTTAAAAATATTTTTTAAATACTTATAAACGTTTCTTTTTACAAATAAGTAAAACGTTACTTTAAATACATATTTATTAAATATTACTGAAATTTTACTCACTCGTTTTTAACTTTTAACCAATTTAGTTTAATTTAATTTATTAATTAAATTACATTTAATTTATTCAAATTATTTTATCAATTAATTGAAAAAAATCTAAATTTCATTTTAATTATTATACTTTTATTGTTTCCATACAAATAATCGTCTAACGTGACGTAAATAACATTGAAAATCAATTTAATTGATTTAGAATATGAAAATCCTGATGTTAAATTTAAAATGTTATATTTTTAGATTCTAGTAATAAATATCCATTTGATGCAAACCTTATTTTAGTCGAACAAAATAAGTTTTGAAGAAAACTCTATTGAAAATTTAGCACACACACCCCTTTTTAAGCAGAAAAAATATCGATGCATAATTTGTTCTTTTATAAGATAATAGCCAATTAAATAATTATCGAAATGAGTAAAAAAGAAATCTCCAAACATTTTTTTTTTCATTTTGTTTATTTATTTATTCTATTTTTTTACATTTTATTTTCCGATTTTCGATACTTATTTTCTCATAGAAAATCTCCCTTAATTTTTTTTCTATTCACAACTTCGGTCTTTTATCTTTTTATTTATACTGTAATTAGTATCGAACACTGACCAATCTCGCCGAGATTTTACGCCCCAAAAATAAGGGTGGGTCAAAATTAAGTGACCTGAAAAAAATCAGAAAGTTTTGAATTAAAATAATGCATTATAACATTCATTCATCAATAAATCAACACTGAAAATTTCATTAAGATCTGATAATTCCCTGATTTTTGGTAATTTATTTTCTGTAGGGAGGGGGGCTAAATTCATTTTGTCAGAAACGGATTTTACGTCAATTTTGGGACTCCTTCATTTGTGTGATATATATATATATATATAATATATATATATATATATATATATATATTATATATAATATATTGGTAATTACAACAAACACACAATAAGGTTACATAAATAAAAAGAGAAAAACAAATAACTCATAAATTTAACGAGTAATCTGTAAAACAAATAAATTACAATAGTCAAAATATACTGTTCAAGGTCCAGCAGAATATTTTGTTTAAGTTCAGTAACGCAAAGGAAAAAAGGGTAAGAAAAAGTATTATATCTAAATCACCAGTAGAATTTTTAGAGAAGGTAAAATAAGTTGTGCCTTCAGTTTCAGACAAATAGTTTTAAGTTAAGTCGAGAACGAGAGTGAGAGTAAAAGATAGTGAGAAAGTTGGGAATTTGGCCAAAGTGTTGGAAGGAGACGGGCGGAGAGAGTTCGTAGAGGACAGACGCAAGATGAGGGTCTGCTTTCCGAGTGCATTTACTTGGGTCGAAATAAAATAAAGAGCTCTGAAAAAACAAAAAACAACCCATCAAGTCTTGTGATCGCTAATTAAAAACTAACACCGGACGTAAGGACAGAAAGAACCCAAGAATATCCCAAATGGTTCTAGACCCGGAGAATATAAAGAATATCAACCCAACAATAGCCCAGATACTCAAATGTCTAGTAATAGCAAAGATACGAAGATTATAAAATAAGATAAGTATTCCCATGTAACTTACAGCTAATTTGGTATCGTGACTTAATAACAGAACCAGTTTTAGAACCATGATATAACGAATCTCCGATACATCCTCCACACAGAGTTAGAAAGACACAATGAAACGAATCCATCATTAGCATCATCATTATGCTATGTAACATATACCCCTTAAACTGGACTTATCAAAGTTACACTGGGCCCACAATGGAAACGACCCCAGAAATGACAGCGGGCAGGGTTAGAGTAAGGGTTACCAGACGATCTACTAAGTTCAATCACTACCAACTAAGATAAAACATAAGCAATAGCAGACACAAATAATGAAGTTATATAGACAAGATAAAATTCTATCCGGTTCTTGAAGTAAATGCAGAAATATTTCTGAAAATCAATAAACGATATAACCAAATCTCAGAGGCTTAAAAGTAAATTTATAACATTAAAAGTCGATTTCCTAATCGTGAATGAAATTACAGGCAAAACAGATTAGATCAGCTCTAGTTTTCAACGTCACTGTTAACGCAGCGGATTTAATTGCCACTGTGGAAATCGTCTGCTCATTTTCATTTTCATTTTTGATATGAAAACGAGGCTATATGGGAGGTAGCCATATCTAAATGATTAAGGTCTTGAAAAATGCTGAATATCTCTGTTTGTTTTGTTTTGCTTTGTTTTGTTTTTCGTTTATCTTGGTTGTTGTTTTTTTTTTGTTGTTTTATTTATTTATTTTTTTTTTTTGCGGTATATTAAATATGCCGGTATAAGTTGGGAATGTTCTTATATGTGAGAAGATTCAAAGTAACCTTCCAACGTGGGTATATATGTGTACATGAATTAATCCGACAAAGAAGAACCCAATAATATCGTTTGTTTGTTCGTTTTGCTTTGTTTTGTTTTACGGCATATCAATCGCGGTGGGTCATTTAATGCCGGCAATGTTTTGAAGGATTCGTTACGATAGTTTGGAAGAAAATTTTTTAAAGTCAATGGGTTTTTTTTTGGGGGGGGGGGTAAATAAATTTTCTATTTAACGCATAGATCGGATCCTAACAGGTACTACCATTTCGGTTAAAAGTGGATCTGGTAACAATGGTGATGAAGGGGTGTTCCACATTCTCTACATCTCCAGAACTGGAACCTCGCCATCGGATAGAGTTTAACGTCATTCTCAGGACATGGAGATCCTCAGCCACCGCCTTCTACCACCCATATGATAAAAAGGGTTGTGGCTTTCCATAAGGGCAATAGAATCGGGACAATCATATAGGTGCTAGGGCTTGATGTGACCAGCCGATTGATCGGAGGGGTTTCTCCAACCGCCCATTTAGCCCAAGTAAGGGTCTAAGTGGAGTGTTGCATGTCATGGACTGCTGATCCACCAGGATTCCGTCCTTAAGCGTCACGGGTCGCCAGCCACAGTCAACAGGTGGCCTCGTTTGGGGGGGGGTCTTACCCCTCTGCAGTGGTGCAGTCGATATATATTCTAAAGCCCCTGCCCTGAATATCTGTAATCAAAAATACAAATATTCAAAAAATAAATACAATATGTTCGTCTTACATGGCTGTTTTGTTTGATTGAAGGTAGGTGGTCGTACAATTGCTTTTTGTGGGGTGTTGCTTCCATTGATCTATCAGCACACAGCATCCTTATATATATATATATATATATATATATATATATATATATATATATATATATATCGCACAAGCTGGATGTGGCACATGGTTAATTTGTTAATTCAGAATTTTCCTTCTACTGGTTGCCTTGTGGTGAGCCGGAAGTTAACGCTTTGAAAGCAGAAATAAAATGACGAAAATAAGAAGTCTCCGTATAGGATCAGCGCAGGTAGAAAGAAAAAAATAGAAATATTGAAAATGATAATTTTCAACCAATCAAAAGCGTTCGCGCCTAAAAAAAAAAATTAAATAAAGACCGATTTCGATCCTAGGGAGTGATATAAGCGATGGTTTACAAAGAACAGTAGACAAGACAAACTTATTCCTAATCGGTCCATATCGCCTGACTCCGACATATTTGCCTGCCGCTGAACGTATTGCAAGCGATATCTTTCTCTTACTTCATTGCTGATATATATTGAGCATTAGCCTTTATTTCTCAGTTAGAATTAACACAACACTTTCTTTTCTTTATTACATGAACTTTCAAAAAAGCATATTTCTGCAGGACTTGGATCAGTATTTTTGACTACTCTAATCTATTTGTTTTAATACACATATTACTTGTTGAATTTATGTGTTATTTATTTTTCTATCTTAATATATGTGACCGTATTATGTGTTTGTTGTAATTACCAATATATATATATATATATATATATATATATATATATCCAGTCATTACAACCCACCATAGCCTAACCAAGGTTAAAGATCACAATATGTCCTACTATTTACCCATAGCTAGAGGGAGAGTAGTTGGATGCATAACTTTCCTACGGCTATCCTTATATAGTTTCAGTCTAGATTCTCACACGTAGGTCCTCTAGACGACATTTTATCATAGAGTTCAGATTTACATATGATCGATAACCTGTCAATACCAGACTATGCATTTCTTATACGTATATTGACGTCACTTTCTGTAGATAAAATATTGCTACTTATGATTGATTAATTAAACAAAAATCAAACGATTTGTGATAATCGTGGCATGGCGGCTGCTGCTAATATAAAAAAAAATTCGCTGGCTGCTGCCTATTTCGGCAGTAATACAAAATATTCGCATGGCGCCGCCTGCGGATAATCTGAAATAGACAAATTCGTTCCCTAATCATTTCAGCTCGGAATTTTTCACGTATTCCCGGTCCAATCTTAGAAATATTTATTTGGTTTGGTTTTATCGATTGAATTAATTTTTTTACAGCGAAAAAATTAACAAAAAAAATGAAAAAATTAACAATAAAAAAATGTTGAGTTAAATGTTTTTGTTTATTATTTAATTCGCTGTAAAAAAAATTAATTCAATCGATAAAACCAAACTATATAAACATTGCACCTACAAATAAGGTAATGTTTAGTTGTTACTTTCTTTGTTACTTTTAGGGGTTGAAAAAGGAAATAAATTAAACTGGTAAACTTCTCCAATTTGTCGTATGTACAAAAGAGTTTTAGAATAAAAACGAAACACTTGTAATGGTTGAAACAATGGCGTTTGGCTAGTGTTCTAAAAATAGAAAAATGTAGACACACTGGCACCAAGAATTTAAATTTGGGCGGTAAAATAAGGACCGTTTCTTTTAGATGGGAATATGAGAGGTAGCAGTAAGAGGTAGATAATAATAGGAGTAGGAGGTAGATGTAGTAGTAATTGTAAGGGTCACTGAAAGGGACACGTGGGAGAAGTCAGTTGACGACGAGACGCGAGAAGGGACAGACCAGCTTTCCACGACAGTCACCGGTAAACCTCAGCTCAACCTTCAGCTCCTGGATCCACACGACAGTTTAAGAGGTTACAACCAAGCTTAGTACAACTTGATGTAAAAGCAGAATTTTTCTCAAACCAAAAATAAAACCTCATTTAAATCAATAGTTTGTATTTTCTGTTAATAATTCCACAAAGAAGAAATACAACACACTATTATAAACCAAAACAAAAGAAAAAAAGAATTTGTAATACGGACAATTGTAAGTATTCAATTCTTAGTATTTTATTGTTAGATTTTAATACGGTAAAAAAAGGAATTAAACGAATACATTTCTACCATGGAAATCAACAGGCAAGGAGGCTCGCTTAAAAATAAAATTGTTTCAAAAATGTAAACATTAAACGGACCATATGACATTTAGGCACCCCTTTTGCGATCTCGATTCGTGGGGACACTTTTTCCATTTACACCGTCAAAAATCCGGTTGTTTGTTAGGGGTTAGGTTTAGGGTTAGGGGTTAGGGTTAGTTTTATAATTTACAAAAAATAGCTCTAAAAATCATCTGTTAACCATTAAAAAATGTCCCCACGAATCGAGATCGCAAAAGGAGTGCCTAAAGGTCATATGGTCCCATTAAACAACAAAAAGAGATTATTTTTAAAAAATAAACGAATGTTATAATACACAAATTCTTAGCTTTGTTAATCGTCAAATCTTTAATAAAATTTAGGAATGCATTTTTTTAAATAATATCTTAATAGAAAAAAATCCTAAAATAAACAAACATTCTACTATACAAATTCTCGGCGATTTTTTTTTTTTTTTTTGATAAATCATTTTCCTCTTATTTTCTCTCTTCTCATTCACTCTCTGGCGTTCTATTTTTTTTTATTTTTTTTTTTTTTTTAGCCCGGTCATGGACTGGGTACTTTTGCTAGTATATAAATATAAACAGATTTAACATTAAATAGTCTACAAGGGGTTTATATGTCATTCAATAAATTAATCTACCAACCATAAGAACAGGAGATTTTTTTAAATTCTGGTGCTAAGATCAATGTCCTGGTTTGAAAACAACCCAAATTATTCCCGCTTCTTGGCATTTCGATATTTCACTCGATACTTCCCATTGTCTCTAGAAGTCCCAGAACGGCACCGGATTAAAAACGGTCGGCAGTGTAAGCCGATGGCATTTCTTACCATCCTTACTACACTTCATCCAATCGATGGGCAAGCGGAAAAGAAGGATGAAGAACAAGACATTCCATATTCTACTTGATTGCCCTCTCCAGAAATGTGATATATTCATAATCGGCTTCTAAGAAAGCAGAATGACAGCTTTTCCTTCCTCTTTCGACACGAGAGTGAACCTCTGAATCGGAGGAAAATGAGCGGTCCGGTAGTACCCAAGGGACCAAAACGCCAAGAGGCCCGAGTAATAAAAGTCACATTTCTTATGTGACCTCAATGGAATCAATGTGTTATAGCGAAAATGTTTTAACATTGTTAGTAATGATTTTCCAGAGTATTGGACACCATATACATTTTGTGGTTGGATGGTTGGTTGGTTGGTTGATTTTCGGCATGTCAACCCTTTTAGCCGAATTACATCTTTTGACCCTAAACTATTTTTTAACAATTTTGCTGGGCACCATATATGGGAAATATATGGTGCCCAGCAAAATTGTTAAAAAATAGTTAATAGATAGGCATTCAAATTCGGGTGTAGAAGACTCAACAAAGTTTATAATTTTATAATTCTAGTTTATAATTCTTTTATGTTGATTTGTATTTTAAGTCATTTGTAATTACCGTAGTTAATATTAATACGAAAAGGAATAAAAGACATATTCATATTGTGGTTAAATCGAACTTAACGGACCAAAATTCCACATCGTATTGTCACTCCACCGAAAGAAAAAATACAAAAATCAGGGAATTAACTGAATTTAATGAAATTTTCAGTGTTAATATATTAATGAATAAAAGATATAATGCACCAGTTATTCTATTTAAAAACTTTTACATTTTTTCACGTCAGCTAACTTTGAACCACGTATCTTTGAGAATCTGTGTTACACCTTAAAGATACGTGGTTTAATGTTAATTGACGTGAAAAAAATGTAAAAGTTTTTTTAAATAACTGGTGTACTATATCTTTTATTCATTAATATATCAACACTGAAAATTTCATTAAATTCTGTTAATTCCCTGATTTTTTAAATTTTTTTCTTTCGGCGGGGTGACATACGATGGAATTTAGGTTCGTTAAGTTCGATTTAAGCCATATTGTTTTGTCTTTTATTGGGGGAGGGGGCATTTAAAAAATATATTTACTTTGTTGATTAGCTAGTTGGTTATTTGACACATAGATGTGACCCTAACAGTTACTGTGTTGGTTGGTTGGATTTTACGACATGTCAACCTTGTTGGGTTATTTTTTGCCGAAGACATTTTGTTTGATTCATTCTTGTTGGGTATTCAATTTTTTTTTCTAACTCAGTTTTTATATACATTTTAATACTCATTTTTATCTATTCAACCCATAGAGAGGACCCTAACAGGTGCTACCACTCTGAGTCAGTGTACTTGGGAGTAATTCCCTAGAGTGTCAGAATTAGAACTTCACTAGATGCAGTTTAACGTCAACCCAGGACACTAAGACCCTCAGCCACCGTCTTCTAGCACATATATGATAAAAAGGGTTTGGGGTTTGTCATAAGGGCAATAGGTTCGTGGCCAGCCGATTGATCGAAAAGGGCCGCCAATCTAGCCCAAGTAAGGGCTAAAGTAGAGTATTGCATGTCATGGACTGCTCAGCTACTAGGATCCTGTCCTTAAGGCTCACGTGTCGCCACCCACGACCAACAGTTGGCCCCAATGCAAAGGTGCAGTCGGTGTATTCTTCTGCCCACGGAGTGAATATTTACTTGGAATGGAGTTAACTCGATCAATTAAAACTAGTTATACGACTTGATGGTGTAATGGTTAACCTCGTAGGAAATGGACACGATTAGACGAGGCTGTTTTCATTTCACTTAGCGCTAATCCCCTTGGGAAAGGTATGAATCCAACTATTCTTCCTCCAGCTTATTATCATGGGTAAATAGCAAGACAGACAGGGCTCTTTAACTTTGGTATGGTAACTGGTCTGAATGCAAACCTGTTAAATTTAGCTAAAGAAGTTGATTTGTGTCATATCCTGCTTGTGCGGAGGAGTATATATATATATATATATATATATATATATATATATATATAGTTTAAGAATTAATGAAAAAATGAATGAATGAATGAAATGAAAAACTGAATGGAATAAATGAAAAAATATTTTCCAAAGGACCTCTCTCAAAGTATTTTTCCATTAATTCTTAACTAAATAATTTAGAAGCATGCACGAAGACTTTATATATATATATTATATATATATATATATATATATTATATATATATATATATATACACGATTCGAAGAATTACAAGCTCATTGAATTATCATTTATCCACATTGATTCTAGTTCCTCAATCAAGTTTTCGAGACATGAAAATCCTTTTTAGAAACACCTCCGCTTCTATCATTCTTCGATTCAATTGAGAAAAGTGAAGCGGAAATCAGGCTCGGCGCACGGAATCGACTTCCGCTTTCTCTAAAGGCCGAGAAACAATTTTCGCCGACCTCGTCGTAAACTGGATCCCCGAAAAGTGTGACGTACCGAATACCTCCGTTTCGACAGCGACCGTCCAAGTGTGAATTTGGTGGATAACGACCCATCAGACAAAGTCAGTTTCGGCAATGAATGCCGCCCCGGTTGCCATATTCGATTAATTACTTCCAGATCACGAAAACATCCACCGAATCAATATATCGATTTTTTATTATCATATAATCTGATAAAATAAAATAAGAAGTTCTTTCAAAATTTTGTGTCGACCAAAACCCTGGCGGGGTTGGGGGGTGGTTTAAAATATTTTGAAAGCATGACCAAAACTGCATTAAAACTTTTGTAAAAGATAAATGTGTGGGTTTATCTGCCCTTGTTTGGCTGGAAGAGTTATCTTCCCGCGTTTTCTGTTTTTCCTCACCAGGCGTCTTGACAATTTAAGCAGGCAAACGCCAAGTTTGAACTCTCTTGCTTCTCGGTAACTCAACGAACACACATGGGCTAGACGCTTTGGTCGACACCCTTCTTGTGTGGGGGTTTTCACCCCCACACAGACTACGTCAGTAAGTGACTTTGTCTTATGAACTCTTCGTATCCTTTGCATGTACATTTAGGTATCTCCTTTATACTTCATTATTGTATCTTTTCCCTTATATGTGTATCTTGTATCCGTATTTCTTGTTATATGTATCTTCTCCACGTGCTACATATATTAAAGTCCATTGTCTATTTAACAATCCTGGTCAGGGGCAGCAGTAACATAGAATAATAATTAACACAGCCTAACACCTGTAACCCAGCTATGATTAGCGAAATGAGAACAGAATACCCATGTGAACTGAATAAAGGGTTATGTTCAAAGTTCCGTGATGGCTCCCGATTACGATAAGAAGGTTCCCAATTACGACAAGAAAGTTCCAGAGTTCGAAAAGAAGACTCTCGAGTCCGAAAAGAAAGTTCCCGATGCCGACAAGAAATATCTGAAGAAGGCTGGAGGGCACATCGGCCTAAACAAAGAGAGAATGAGGACAATAGTCCGAATGATCCAAATAATACTAAAGAAGAATTTACCCGCAAATATACAACTAATTTTAATGTAAAAGCATATGGATGTGAGGGGTAAATGGTCGCTGTTCAAAATTATTAATTTCGCGCATAAGCCTTGTTTGTTTTAGATTTTCTATACTTTACAGCAAACAAGAGGCAGTTGAACGCTATCTGTGAGAAAAGAAGCACCATGACGCAATTCGCCCCTTCAAAAATTTCAACACGCTATGCTATACTGCTTTGCATTCACATCGGAAGCTCCAATACGAAAATCTTACAATGTTTAGTGTTAAGTGGTGATAACGAAGGTATTGCAGCTCAGAAGCTTATCGTTCAGATAAGAAAAGAAAACGCGAATTTGATGGTGAGATCCAGACCATGATTGACAGCGCTCACAGCAAATCAATCAAGTTCATAGCCAGAGATATGGGAGTGTCTGAGTTTCTTATCAGGCAGCTAGTACATGAAGACGTTCACTATTATGGTCTACGGAGAATTTGGAGATTGAAAAGAAAACGATAATCGGATTTCTGGAGAAAGAGAAGAAAAAGAAATAAGAACAAAAAGAGGTTAAAGTTTAGAATTGTAAACACTCAACGGGTGCCAGCTATTGACCAACCAATGACCACGGAACTAGATTTAAAGATAAAAACGGAAGTCCCAGTTTTTCAGCAGAGGGCGGAAGCGGATGTGTCCCTTGCCCCATCCCCGGGACCAAAACGGAAGAAGAGAAAAATCGGTCTTTTTTGGTCTGGGCCTTAGTCGAAGGCAGACGTGGGTCTCTGGGGTCCCACTGTGACATGTCTAGGTTAGCAACGAACAGCGCACATGAACAGCGTGATTTACGATAGAAGAGCTTGACTTTACTCTCTCATTCTCCTTCTCTCTGAAAAAGAACCCAAGAGCCTAGAAAGAAATAAACAACCCCTTTTTTACTATACGACTTTCGTATGTTGTTACTCTGAACTAACAACGGCTACTACTACAAACGACTACTACTACAATCCGACTTGGCTCCTACATAACACTATCTCTCATAAACTAGCCCACAAGGATTGATATGTGATTAAACAAAATAACCTACCAATCAATCAAGAACCGATTACCCCTCACCGTATAACGATCTACCGCCGCTCCTCATTATCCCGTATCGACAATAGAATAATTGTATCTATAAATAAATAGATAAAGGAATATACAAATAAATAGATAAACGTGTCAACAATGTATTTCGCACATTGTGAGACAAAAGCGATTTAAATATATCGATACGAATTCCATTTTCATTTTTTTTTTTAATAAAACGCTAAGTGCTACTGGTCCATTTCCTCGACGATACAAAGACATAAAAACAGCAGGTGCGCGTAAATCGTAAGTACATTTTTAACATACGAGGTATGTCAGAAAAGTTCCAGGATTGGTGTCACAAAAAATGTATTTCAAATCTAAACTACAAACTACAAGTTAACCCCTTCAAAATAATCCCCCTGAAGTCTAATGCTATTTCCCATCCTTCTCTGCCATGCTTTAGAAGGATTCTTCCGGGATTCTCCATAGCTCTATCGTCACAGACTTTTTGATGTCGTGCACATCCTCAAAACGGGTTCCCTTGAGTTTGGGGAAGAGGAAAAAATCACATGGAGCCAAGTCAGGCGAGTAGATAGGTTGCTCTAGCACGCAGGTGCGTTGTCATGGTCAAGCACCCACGTGTTGCCCTGCCTCTTCTCGCGCACTGAACGAAGTAAATGCTACAGTATCTCTTTGTATACATGCTGGTTGATCTGGCAAGAACTCACATTAAAAAATGCGATCAACCTGGAACTTTTCTGACATACATCGTACATTAAAAAAAGATACTTCCCTTTCTGTATCACCTATTTCAACCTATATATATATTATATATATATATATATATGTGTGTGTGTGTGTGTGTGTGTGTGTGTGTGTGTGTGTGTGTGTATTTCTGCCGAGTCTTTTTATATGTATATAGTATATTTATATATGAGTGTTATATATATATATATATATATATATATATATATATATATATATATATATATATATATATATATATATATATATTATATAGAGAGAGAGAGAGAGAGAGGAAGGCCCCGAAACGGTTTGCACATATATATATATATATATATGTGTGTGTGTGTGTGTGTGTGTGTGTGTGTTTATATTATATATTTATGGGAAAACATTTTTTGGGTATTATTAGAAGCATGAAAGAAAAGAGAAAAATAAATGAAAAAATGAGTTGAATATAATGTTCTGTTCCATTAATTGTCCTGATCTACGTCTCTCATTTTTTAAGGTTTATGTCATATATTATATATATATATATATATATATATATATATATATATATATATAATATATTTCCGTAGTTAGGGTATTTCCATGTATGGTTTAACCAAGCTGATGCAGGTAGACCATAAGGAGAGCTCAATGTGCCTAATACCAGTGAGTAACAGGACAGAGCAAGAAATTTAGTAAATGAAGAAAAACTCTAAACTTGCTTCATTACAATAATTTATTTCAACCGTATTAATACGGCATCTTCAGGTAATCACAAGAACATGATTCTTACTGAGAATTTCCCAAAGTAACATCTCTTTTATATCTATCAATTTAGGAGAGGGAGGGTTGGTGTCTTATTTTGGAATGGGTAGGGTTAGTTTCTTTGGATGAGGCGGGGAGGCCTATGTTTTGGATGAGGCGTGGCTTAGCTTGAGGCAGATTCCTTGGGGAAATAGTTATAAGAGTGTATATACAAAATGAGCAGAATTTAAAGGCTAAAAAATAATAAAAAAGAAAAAAGGAAAGAAGAAGAGAAAAATAAAAAATAAAATATAGAAATAAAATATAAAAATAAAAATTAAAATTAAACAAAAAAATAAAAAAAAAAAAAAATAAAAAAATATATTATATATATATATATATATATATATATATATTATATATATATAATCTTTAAAGATGTCTGTAAGAAAAACATGAAGACATGTCACATTAACACCAAGACATGGGAGGTTTTTTGCAGAAGACTGTGCGACCTGGCGACTCCTGGTCAGACAAGGAACGAAAAGGAGGGAAAAAGAGTGGAAAGAAGCCTCCACGGTAAAGAGAGCCAAAAGGAAGGAGAGACAACAGCAACTCCACTGTTTGTTTGCAGTCACTGCTTCAGAGACTGCATTCAAAAATTGGTCTATTCAGCCACTCACGCAGTTGCAGATTCTTTTAAATGGACACTACGCCATCGTCTTTAGTAGACAGAAGTATGCCAACGATATATATATATATATATATATATATATATATATACATTTCCACCCATATGTATACGTATACACATATGGGCTTCTCCGGTTCTAGACTCAAAACAAAGATTCAAACCTCTCAAAGTAGTATCGGTGCAGAGATAAGTATACGATTATTATTTCTATGACACATCTTCACTCCATTTCGCTTATGAACGCCACCACATTACAACATGACCGGTTTTTAAGCCTTTTCCTTTGACATATATATATATATATATATATATATATATATAATATATATATATATATATATATTCAAACAAATTTTATTTAGCAAAATACTATCCAAATTATTTTCAAGTTTTTTTCCTTTTTCTTTCAAGTTTCCTAATAATTCTTTTGATGTTACAATCTTGCAAGGCATTAAAGTTTTCTCCGAATGGTCCATTGTTGGCAGACCAAGTACTCTCGGTACCATTATCAAGGTGTATATCTGTCTATCATTATTAAAACTGTTTAATATTTAACTAAACCATTGTTTTGTTTTCGTTTTTGCCATCAAGGTGTCGCTAAACAACAGTGGCAGTTTATTTTTTTTAAAATATTTCTATTAATCTAGGCAAACGTATTAGTTTGAAATTTATGAAACGCTGGGATAAACGGTTTCAAAACCGTTTATCCCAGCGTTTCATAAATTTAGAATTATTCTAAGAGCGCTAATTTTCCATTTTAAACAAACTGATCAACAAAAATCTATCACAGTCTCCTTATTCTTCTGTGATAAAAAATTTCCTTTTCCTTATATCAACAAAAGCCCTGAAGAAGATCTACTAAACAGATTGAAACACTGCAGCGTTGACTGAATAAATATCACTCTTTATTTGAACCTGTGCTTTTTCAAACTTTTCACTATATTACATACCGTCGGATTCACTTTCATTTTTCTCTTCACACACACACACACACACACACACACAGATATATATATATATATATATATATATATATATATATATATATATATATATATATATAAAATGGGGTTTTTTTTTTTACTCAATTAAATAAGGTATTTTTCCATTAATTAAAATTTAAATATATAAAAAAAATTTACAAAAAACATCACGTAGTATAAATGGGGACGCCGGCGTAAAATAATTTTCCATTCATTAAAGTTAGTTTCTAAGAATTTTCGGGAAAAATTACGTCACGTAGTTTTAGATGAAGAC
>CM042142.1:85765143-85775143 GCA_023376005.1 Doryteuthis pealeii | reverse complement strand
ACTGAGGGAGCCGACGAACTAATTTGCAACAACGGATAAGCTTCACACTTTGATACCTTTGCAGTCAATAGGCTGCTAGCAGAATAAACTTTTGCATCCTTAAACACCTTAAACTACCTTAAACACCCTTAAAATACCTTAAACAATCCCTGAATACAATACGGCTTATACCTAAACGAGGAGGTGCCGCTAGCTTCTAAAAGAAGTTATTAAACCTCGCGAAGCTCGTCCGAACTAAACCTAAACCAAACCTTTTTCTTCTCTTGTACCCTTTTATGTGCTTTTACATATTAAACCTGTTGCATTTTGATTTCGTTGTACTCTCGTTCCTTAATGTCCTTCCGCCTTTTCTCTTCTGCTTACCCCCACCTTGTTACTTAATTTTTATACATAGCCTAGTGGATAAAGGAGTTAGGTTAAGACAGTTCTAAATGACAGTTATCAATTGCAGATTCAATCCTGGTCAAGGGCAGCAGTAACATAGAATAATAAACATAGCTTAACACCTGTATCCCAGCTATGGCTAGCGGAATGAGAACAGGATACCCCCATGGACTGAATAAAAGGTTTGGGTTCAAATCTCCCTGATGGCTTCAGATTATGACAAAAAGGTTCCCGAGTCCGAAAAGAAAGTTCCTGAGTCCGAGAAAGTTCCCGAATCTGAAGAAGGCTGGAGGGCACATCGGCCGAATCGTTGTACAGATAACAATGAAGATGAGGACAATAGTCCGAATAATACAAATAAAACTAAGATTAATTGATTCTATTCTGTTCTACAAACAGAGCTAAGAAATATGTCCTTTTTGCTCAATGAGCGAGAACCAGAAACAGATAGGTCTTATCTCTTTGAAGAAAGGAGACCAGGGAGAGAGAGAGCGAGAGAGAGAGAGAGAGAGAGTTTGAAGCGGCTGAATTATCACGTGTTCGTTGGACACGTGACGTGAAAAGTCACGCCCACAATCCAAGAGAAGATAAATATTTTTGTCTCGCTATGAGACAACCAAATCCCAGGGAGAAGACCAGGCCGAGTGTTAATTAAAAAGAAGAAAACGAATGATTGAATTTTGGTAGGAATCTACAAAGTTTAATTCAGTCAAAAAGTTGTGGACGAAGCAAGAATAATTCCAATTATAGGATTGATTTTTGATCTTGTAATACGAGTGGTGAAGAAAATACTAAACAACAAATCCCCGAAAGAACTAAAACACAAACTCTTGAAAAACACAATATAGCGGAACCACTGTAAAATCAATAATAATAATAATAATAATAATAATAATAATAATAACAACTAGCAGAACATGTGGATATACCACGGCATGATAATTTAATTATTACAACGTTTGATATGTTTGTTTAAGAACTATTGCTAAATAGTTCAATATGTAAAATGTACAATAACCTTGATTTAACTCTCTCTCTCTCTCTCTTTTCTCTCTCTCTCTCTCTCTCTCTCTCTCTCTCTCTCTCTCTCTCTCTCTCTCTCTAAGAAAGTGATCTATATCTTTCTCAATTTGTATACTTACCAAATTTTCAGTTATTAATAAATAAGTGTTATTTTCATATATCTATGTATCTATTTCATTCTGGTCATCTCTCTCTCTCTCTCTCTCTCTCTCTCTCTCTCTCTCTCTCTCTCTCTCTCTCTCTCTCTCAATCTTTTTCTTTCTTTCCTTCTTTTCATTCTGTTCGGTTGAAACAGATTAGCTGTATCTCCCTCTCTATATATCTTTCCCCTACTTCTTTTCTTTCTTTCTTTCTTATTATATTTTTCTCTGTAGCATGTTATTTTTCTTCCCTTTCTTTCCTTATAATAAAAAAGGAATTGTCCATTATTTAGCTGAAGTGACAAAACTCATAAGAAATAAGAATTCAGCAGATAATCAACACCAGATCATTATGATTTACATTTTTGCATTTCATTTTGGACGATTTGGACGGTCTCATTTTTAACCAAAGGGTGTTGGAGAATGATAACGGACGGAGGATTTAAGAACAACAGTAGAATAATAATAATAATAATACTCCTTTTGAGTTTTCACATCAGTGTTAGCTGATGGTCTTTCACTGGAGTCTGAGTGACAGCAAGTCTCCTCAGGTCTTCAGGACTCTTCTGAGTATTCTGACAGATTGCAGCAGTGCAGTGTTCTGAATGGTTTCAATCCTTCCTCTGATACCCAAACTTTCCAAGCCCTTTTCTAATCCTTTTGGGACTGTTTCAAGTGCACCAACTACAATTGGTATCACTTTGACTTTCATATTCCACAACTTTTTCAGTTCTCTGGCAAGGTCCAGATATTTGTCTATTTTTTCATTTTCCTTTAACTTCACCCTGTGATCTGCTGGCACTGCAAAATCCACCAGTTGACAAGTTCTTTCTTTTTTGTTTATCAACACTAGGTCTGGCCTTCTTGCTGGGATAAGGTGATCCGTTTTTATCTCAAAGTCCCAGAGAATTTTGTGCGTTTCGTTCTCAAGAACAGATTCTGGTTTATGCATATACCATTTTATTGTGTGGTCAAATTTTAATTTTTTGCATAATTCCCAGTGGATCACCTTCCCAACCCAGTCGTGTCTAGTTTTGTATTCTCGTTGTGCTAGTTTGCTACATTCCTTATTATTATTATTATTATTATTATTATTATTATTATTATTATAAGATTTTTGCAAAAAACGAAAAAGATCTGGAAACCCTTGTACAGACCATAAGAATATACAGTCAGGACATAGGAATGGAATTCGGCATGGAAAAATGTGCAATGCTAGGGATGAATGCGGGTGAAAGAGAAACAATGGACGGAATACAACTACCAAATCAGGACAATATAAAAATACTTGACGAAAAGGAAAGTTACAAATACTCATTTTACAGGCGGACACCATCAAACAGAGATAAAAAGAAAAGACAAATTTTTAAAGTATACTACAGGAGAACAAGGAAATTCCAAGAAACCAAGCTCTGCAGCAGAAATCTCATCAAGAGAATAAAAAAGAAAAGAAAGTGAAAATATAGACAAATACTCGGACCTTGCCAGAGAACCGA
The DNA here is from genome assembly GCA_023376005.1 of Doryteuthis pealeii. Lineage (NCBI taxonomy): Eukaryota > Metazoa > Mollusca > Cephalopoda > Myopsida > Loliginidae > Doryteuthis > Doryteuthis pealeii. The sequence goes on along the minus strand of CM042142.1, from coordinate 85,772,100 downwards.
GAAAACTGTGGAACATGAAGGTGAAGGTCGTACTTGAAACGGTCTCCAAAGGTCTGGAAAAGAATTTGGGTGAATTGAAAATCAGAGGAAAAATCAAGACCAATCAAATTACAGCATTGTTAAGATCTGCTAGAATACTCAGAAGAGTTCTGGAGACCTGATGAGACTTGCTGTCACTCAGCCTCTAGTGAACCACCGGAACCAGTGTACCAATTACCTTTCCCACCGATTCGTGCCTAGCGTTGTACTCTTTTTGTGCTAGTTTGCTGCATTCGTTTATTATATGATTAACCGTGTCGTCTCTGTCTCCACACATTCTTCAATGGCTATTCTGCTGTGTCTTATCTATTTTTGCCTTTATAAAGTTTGTTCTTATGTTATTGTCTTGTGCTGCGATTATACGCGATTCGGTTTCTCTCATTAGGTTTCCTCTTCTTAGCCATGTTCATGTCTTCTGATATAATATCTCTTGAGTTTGACACTTGATGTACCCATGTAATTGTTTTCTTTCCATTTCTGTTTTTGTTTTTTTGGGGGTTTTTTGTTTTTTAGTTTTTGATGCATTTCTGATTTTCACTATGTTGCAATTCTCACATATTGACATGTATATTATTATTATTTTCACTCCTTTTGAGTTTTTCACATCAGCGTTAGCTGTTGGTATTTCACTGGAGTTTGAGTGTCCCCTTAAGTCTCCAGGACTCTTCTGAGTATTCTAGCCGATTGCAGCAATGCAGTAGTCTGAATGTTCTCAATTCTTCCTCTGATTTATAGATCATCCAGTCTTTTTTCCAAGTTTTTTTGGACCGTTCCAAGTGCACCAACTATAATTGGTATGACTTTCACCCTCATATTCCACAGCTTTTTCAATTCTCTGGCAAGGTCTATGTATTTGTCCATCTTTTCATTTTCTTTCAGTTTCACCCTGTGATCTGCTAGAACCGCAAAGTCCACCAGTTGACACGTTCTCTTTTTTTTCTTTTTCTTTTCTTTGTTAATCAACACTAGGTCTGGTCTCCTGGCTGGGATATGGTGATCCGTCTTTATCTCAAAGTCCCAGAGAATGTTATGCGTGTCATTCTCAAGAACAGACTGGTTTATGCATTGTATGGTCAATTTTTTTTGGTTTTTTTTTGCATAATTCCCAGTGGATCACCTTCCCAACCCAGTCGTGCCGAGCTTTGTATTTCCGTTGTGCTAGTTTGCTGAATTCACTTAATATATGGTTTACAGTCTCATCTCTGTCACCGCACAGTCTACATTTACTGGTTTGTTGTGTATTATTATTATTATTATTATTATTATTATTATTATTATTATTATAAAAATAATAATAATAATAATAATAATAATACAATTGGATAATCACTGATTCTTATCAATGCGTTATCAACTGATTACAATTATTGGGAATATTTTATTCGGCTGAGAAGCGTCTGCTATTTGATGAGAATAATAACGCTTCTTCATTAAAAACGGAGGCGTGATTTGCAATACTTCCCGCCAAAAATGCATTCATTTTGTCCATGTTTTCATTGTTTTTTTTATTGGGGCTTCTTCCCCCCCTCTCCTCTTGATTAATGGATCGTATGTTAACGGGTTGAAAGCCGCTGATTGGTCAAGCGAAGAACCCAGAATGAGATTTTAAAATGTGAGCACTGGCTGTAACGGGCGACTGGGCGTGACGACTTCCCAAGATCGGCCGGCATCGTATTATTACCTGATCTCTTTTTTTTCTTTTTCTTTTTTTTTTTTTTTTTTTTTTTTTTTTTGTCTATCGCTCTTTGTAACATGCAATTAGATAGTTCGTTATAGTGTGGGTTGGACACTTCTTCAGGAAACATCACAAACCTCGAATTATATGGAAAAGGGAACTTTCCTTTGCTAGATAAGAGGTGAACACCAAAAGTAAAACCTACAATTTATTTCCACGTACTCTAAAACAGACACAGGAACCGAAACAACACCACAGGATAGAGCACGTTTTTAGCTATAAGGAAAATCATAGGTGTTGTTCGTGGCATAATGTGCTAAAACCATTATCAGTATGGTGAAATATCTTCGTGTATTTCCTCGTTCCAGTAAACAAAAAAAATGTTTGTTAGGGCCGGTTTAGCTCAGTCGGTAGAGCGTGTTCCTAGAAACCACTAGCTACCTTGTTCGTGTCATTAAACTAAACAGTAAAAAGCCTTTAGGAGATAAAAGTTGATATGCCCAGTTTTAGTGTGTTGGCTGTCAACTCGTGCTCGAGTAAGACCATTTCCTGTTGTTTTTATTGTATTTTTCATACTTGAGTGCCAGTAGCATTTGACACTGTATCCTTGTGTTTTTCAGATGACTCACCAGACCAGCTCTGGAGAGGCATGCTCTTCCACATAAACTACATGTTGGAACTTCTCCACTTTGAATGTTGCTGGACTGAAAATTACCCTTTCTAATAGCAATAGTAATTAGATAATATATTTCTGATATAAAAGATGAAAAACCACAACGCTCCCATATATATATATATATATATAGAGAGAGAGAGAGAGAGAGAGACAGACAGACAGACAGACAGATAGAGAGTTAAACCGGTTCCGTTACTTGTTCTCATATTTACTGCGTCTAAGAAAACATTACACAAAAACTATCGTTGTTTTCCTACTCACTCTCACTCTCACACCCCACAAAATGTATATCAATCTACCAATCTATCAACCTCTCTCTCTCTTTGTCTTTGTCTTTCTCCCCCCCCTCTCTCTCTCTCTCTCTCTCTCTCTCTCTCTCTCTCTCTCTCTCTCTCTCTCTCTCTCTCTGTATATATATATTTATATATATATATATGATCATACGACTACTTTAATTCTATTATAGCAGAATAAGCGACGATATTTTTTACACCATTAAACATGATTATAAACAAATATAAAATTGCAATAGAATATGAAAATTACATATGATTACAAACATTTTAGCTTCCATCTAGGTTTTTCTTTAAAAATGAATATGGCCGACCTTGAATGAGACGAAAGAGCGGAAAGTATGTATGTATGTAAAAACATGAATAAAAGTGATCAGACTAATAGGAATATTCCCTTTACATTATATTTTGATCGTTGTACACACACGACACACACACACACACACACACACACACACATATATATATAATATATATATATATATATATATATATATATATATAAATATATATATATATATATAGGGTTGGACAAAATAATGGAAAAATAATTATTTTGTCCAACCCCATATATATATATATATATATATATATATATTTAATAAGATAATCTACTGAGTCAGACGAACCTACTATTAGTTTCGCATAAAGCTCTTCAGGGCTAAAATCTGACTTTTAGTCAGATTTTAGCCCTGAAGAGCTTTATTGCGAAACTAATAGTAGGTTCGTCTGACTCAGTAGATTATCTTTATTACTTGGCTCTACTTAGGTATCGAGCACTTTTTACAAATTAGCTTCTCCTAGCGGTTATATGAATATATATATATCTTATATACATATATATACATATAAATTGTTTTTTCTTTTGGCCAAATACTATACCAATAGATTATTTTTTGTTGGTACGAATATCTTGGTCTTTTCTTTTTTTCAAAAATTTTTTTCTTCCTGGTTGGTGTTTGGTAGTATATTTTTACAATCAAACTCTCTGCCGGTTTTTTTCTCTCCGCAAGGATCTACCAACACGCTTGGTATATTAAATATATATATATTTATGTATATCATTATACTAAAGTGACATGCCAATTTCGCGATCTTTGATGCATCTAGGTACCTTTATATTTGTATTCACAGCCGTTGGGCATGAGCTACTATATGCAGATGACTGTGATTTGGTAACACACACAGAGGATGAGATGCAGAACCTTATGGATTGTTTTTCCGAAGCATGTAAAGCATTTGGATTAACCATCAATATAAAAAAGACTGTTGTCATGTATCAGCCTGCCCTGAACAAATACTTTGTGGATCCCACTATCTTTGTATGTGCTGGACGTCTCAAAGTTGTCCATCATTTTGTCTATCTTGGTAGCACATTATCACAGGACAACTCTTTAGATAGAGAAATTTCCCTTAGGTTGCAGAAAACAACGAGATCCTTTGGTTTGCTTGAGGAGAGGGTTTGGAGCCAACGTGGCATTAAGATCTCCACCAAACTGGGTGTATACCGAGTCTGTGTGTTCACTGCCTTTTTGTACGCCTGTGAGACTTGGGTTGTTTACAAACGACATCCCAGGACACTCGAGAGATTCCATTAGAATTGCCTTCACAGGATTTTAGGGATAGAATGGTTATCATTTACACCAGACACCACAATACTTTCTGTGAAGTCACGAGGTGTGGCGCTCCACCTCAGAAGACAAAAGGATCTCCTTGGTCTATAGCGATTGTGAAAGAGGGATAGGCTCCCTTACTATCTAGCTGATACCGACTTTAGGCCACCCCGATGACTCAACAAGAATATTCATTTCTTGAGAAAACTTAAAAGAAGTAGAATTCAAAACATGATAGAAGATACAAAGAATATCTTATAAATATCGTATGTCACCCCACCGACATTCTTTTGAGGCTATTAAAAATGACAGCAAATCAAGCAGAGCTTCAAGTTTGAACAGAGGTCTGTCATCAAATTTCTGGTAGCTGAGAAGTGCAAACCATGTAAAATTTAGAGAAGTGATGAGTACGGAGAAGAATGCTTTAGTCCAAAAAATGTTTACAAACATGGGCTTGCCAGTACAAGCCTGAGTTAACAGATTATGGAATGGAAATACACTGACTCTCCATTAAAATAATTACAGTAGCACTGGGGTTAAATCGAACTTAACGGACCTAAATTCCACCATCGTATGTCACACTGCTGAAAAGAAAAAAAATTACCAAAAATCAGGGAATTAACCGAATTTAATGACATTTTCAGTGTTGATATATTAATGAATAAAAGATATAATGCACTAGTTATTTTACTTAAAAACTTTTACATTTTCCAGGTCAGTTAACTTTAAGAATTTGTGTTATGCCTCAAAGATGTGTGTGTGTGTGTGTGTGTGTGTGTGTGTGTGTGAATGGTAGCTTGCTAATCATTACACCAAATGAGGTGTCCAACATACCTATTTATTAATTTTAGCTTAGATGTTGCACAAGGCCAGTAGTATGGGGCGTCCAATGAGAATCGAACTCACTAACATTGGTTTGCTAATCTAGCTTGCCCATCATTACACCACATGAGGTGTCCAACATACCTTGGGTATAAGATGCAAGCATAATTGTCACTTTTATTTATAAACTCTACCAGTAGTGGTAGCAGCAACTTCTGGTAGAAATTGGCCAATGAGATGACAAGTCAAAAAGTATTTAAGATCGCTGCTCTGAGATGATGATCACACACTGGACCAACCTTCATTCAAAAGACTTATCTCTGGATTAACACCAGAGGCTTACTACAGATGTCGAACTTATATATCACCAGAAAGTCTACAGAATTGGATTAAACCCAGGAGTCTTCGAACAACAACAACAAAAACACAACAACAACATAATCCCCATAATGATATCCCGGATTCTAACACCTTTTATTTTTTGGTACCCAGGTACATAAAAAAAATCACGAAACCTTATGGCCATTTGCACCGAGAGATACGACACGATTGCCCCTCGTTACATAATAATATTTGTCTCCCCGAAGACAAGTGATGGTTGTTCACTCACATTTTTCTTCCGGCAAACATATTTGTTTATATCCCTTACTGATGTCTCTACATTGGCCTCTAAGCTAATTTAGCTTCAACGATTGTTAATGAAAAACAAATTAAAAATATCTTTCTTAAATAGTATACTTACCAAATTTTCAGTTATTAATAAACAAGTGTTAATTTCATATATCTATGTATCTATTTCATTCTGGTCATCTCTCTCTCCTCTCTCTCTCTCTCTATATATATATATATATATATATATATATATATATATATATATATATATCTGATTGGGAATAATTTGCTCACAGACCTGGCGTGTACTAACGCCGCCTGGAGTCTGAGTGACGGCAAGTTTCATCAGATCTCCAGGACTCTTCTAAGTATTGTAGCCGATCTCACAAATGCTGTTGTTTGGATGGTCTCGATTTTTTGCTTTCGTACATTTTCACTATGGTCCACCAGAACCGTAAAGTCCACTACATGACAAATTTGTTTTTTGGGGTTTTTTTTTAATCATCTCTAGGTCCGGTCTTCTGGCTGGGAAGAGGTGATCCGTTTGTATCTCGGAATCCCAGCTAATTTCTCTGTGACGGATTCTGGTTTGTACATATACCATTTGGTAGTATAATTAAATTTTAATTTCTTGTAGAATTCCTTGTGGATCAACTTTTCCACCCAATCAAGCGTTATTTTTGGTTGTTATTAATAAAAATTCCGTTTCTCTCTTTAGGTTTCATCGCCCTGTCAGCTGGGAGAGTAGAATACACCGATTGCACCTCTGTAGAGGGGTAGAATCTTCGAATGGGGCCACCTGTTGGCTGTGGATGGTGACCACTGATGCTTGAGGACGGAATCCTGATTGTTGAACGGTCCATGACATGCAACAAATCACTTTGCCCTTACTGAGGCTAGACTTGCGATCGGACCAGCCTCCTCTGACCAGTCTGCTTTCCAAGTCAAGCCCTAGCATCTATATGATTGTCCCGATCCTATTGCCCTTATAGCAACCCCAACCCTTTTTATCATATATATATTTACCAACCCCTCGACACGAGCAGGATGCGATACAAGGTCAATTTCTTAAGCTAAGTTTAACAGGTTTAAATTCAGAGTTTTCCTTCTCCTAGACTGGTAACCTAGCCATGGTTTAAGAGCCCAGTCTGTCCTGCTATTTTACCCATAGCTGGAGGGAGAGTAGGATTCATACCTTTCCCAAGGGTATTAGTGCCATGTAAAAGG
>CM042142.1:85717028-85764943 GCA_023376005.1 Doryteuthis pealeii | reverse complement strand
CATCACAGCAAAGAATGAGGCTGGTCGTCTAGCGGCAAAGAAAGGCAGGTCGTTCCAGCAGCGGAGAGAGGCAGGGCGTCCAGGAATCAGGAATGGGAATCAAGATCATCCAGGTTTGCCGGCTGGCTGGAACTGTTCTCGTCATCGCAAAAATGACTTTCTTAAATACACGAAATTTGCCGGAAATATCGAATGACATCAGGGAAAAGTTCGTTAGCGATGATGATGAAATAGTGGAGAAGCGAAGTTTTGGCTACGTGACCCTGAAGAACTAAGATGTTAGTTGCCCACTAGAGACCAGCCCTAGCAGAGGTTGACAAAGAAAAAGAGGGTGTCCCCCATCTCGTCAAGCGATGGGAGCAGATAGAACTGTAACCGATAGATAGAAGCAATGCGAATTATATACCTCATCTCTGCCATTTGTTTGAAGTTCACCTGACTGATGTTGTCCTTTGTTGTTATTCTCTCTTTCTCTTTGTGATACTGTTTGTTTGTGCACCCCTTTGGCGGGGGGGGGGGGCTGCGAGATGTTTTGAGCACATATGTGCAACGTGGACAGGTCCTAGAAATAGCTAGCAGACGACACGATATAATCACGGCCAGAGAGAAGTAGTGCAGAAGGAATGCAGTGAACGCAAGAGAGTTGCAGAAGTGTGCAAAAGGGCCTCGCAACCCGCCCGGTGGTGTTACAAGTATCTTAAAGACCGGTTACCAAGAAATATAAGACAGGATAAACTTATAAGATAAACTCCTATATTTCTATAACCAATGTAAAGAAAACATAAAAAGACGCGCCAACCATAATTGCTATCCAAATTCAAAAACTTCTACAATTATGGACAAACGAGATTAAAAAAAATAATCGATAAATCTCTAGAATCTGATTGGATAAGTCAAGTCATGTGGGGTGCTTGCTAATACGTCCGCGCGTTGAAATTCCAGGAGGGTTGTAAATCATTACCACCAAAAAGAAAAGACCAAATCGGAGCCGGTAAGCACATATATAATCTGACTACGAATTAACAAGTCAGTTGGCCTTTACCCACGACCAAGATGGGTCTTTATCCCCGGCGTGTACGATGGATTTTATCCGCCGCGGGTAAGAGGGAGTTTATCCCCGGTGTGTAAGATGAACTTTTTTCTCGGCATGTAGCAGATAGACTTTTTGAACGACGAGTATACGATGAACAGCGGCTTCATAACCAGCCCGACGTGAGAGCTGCTAATAAGATCAAAGGTACGTGATTTAGCGACCCGATCTGAACAAAGAGACCTGCCACGAGTAGAAGTTACGGATACAGATTCATGACCCGGCAGCCTGGCGCCAGAAATGCTGATAACATCAAGATACGCGACTTGGATTTTGACCCGACCACACTCAAACTCCTTATCTTAGGAGGGTGAGTTATTAACACCTTTCCTAATTTATCAAGTATACTGCAGACTACGATCCAGCAAATTTGACCCGACCTGCCGATGATCTAACCTTCTGCTGACCACCATCACGGAATAATTTTCTTTGTTGTTGTTAACTATATACCACGTGTTTGTTGTTCCTCCATTTTCCCTTTTTATTACTCGTCATTTAAAATATTGTACTTACAATATTTTAAATGACGAGTAATAAAAGGAAAATGGAGGAACAACAACACGTGGTATATAGTTAACAACAACAAAGAAAATAGGGTCGGAAAACGTTCTCACTGTCCCACTACAATGAATGTAACACTTTCATTTTGTAATGATTTTAGTTGTTTATCTTAACAGAATATCAAAATACATTTGAATATATGATTTTCTCGTCAATGTGATTGATTGAAAATATGAGGCTTCTGTATATGCTCTCTTGGGAGGAATGGTCCAATAAATTTTAGAATTAAAAATCTAATGTGTAATTTATCATCTATCGGCAGATATGTCATCTATCAGCACTTTACTCAATAATCATAATAATAATAATAACCAAAAGGTTGGTTGGTTGGTTGGAATTTACGGCATGTCAACCATTGTTGGGTTATTTTATGCCGAATATATTTTGTTTTATTCATTCTTGATGGGTATTCAATTTAAAAAAATTCAAACTCAATTCTTATTTAGACACATTTTAATATTCATTTTTGATCTATTTAACACATAGGTGGCACCCTAACAGGTAATACCTCTCTGGGTCAGAAGTAGTAGGGCAGATTAGGTTCTCTAGCCTTCATAAGGCAAACAGCAGAGGGTTGCTGGGTTGGTTGGTTGGATTTTTCGGCATGTCAACCCTTGTTGGGTTATTTCATGCTGAAGACATTTTGTTTTATTAATTTTTGATGGGTATTGAATTTTTTATTCAATTTTTTGAAAACATTTTTTAAACTTATTATTTTTCTTTTTAACCCATAAATGGGACCCTAACAGGTACTACCACTCCGGTCAAAGTGGACCTGGGAGTAATTGCGATGACTGAATACTACACACTCCCAGGACTTAAAAATTGGGACTTCACCACTAGATTCATATACGTAATACCCAGTACACTAAGACCCTCAGCCACTGCCTTCAAGCACATATATGATAAAATAGGAAAATATGGAGGCGCGTGGTCTAATGGTTAGAGTCGTAAGAAATAGACTCGTCAACCCGAGTTCAATTCCTGGACGAAGCTGTTGGCCTTTTACATGGCACTAATACCCTTGGGAAAGGTATGAATCCTACTCTCCTCCAGCTATGGGTAAATAGCAGGACAGACTGGGCTCTTAAACCATGGCTAGGTTACCAGTCTAGGAGAAGGAAAACTCTGAATTTAAACCTGTTAAACTTAGCTTAAGAAATTGACCTTGTATCGCATCCTGCTCGTGTCGAGGGGTTGGTAAATATATATATGATAAAAAGGGTTGGGGGTTTGCTATAAGGGCAATAGGATCGGGACAATCATATAGATGCTAGGGCTTGACTTGGAAAGCAGACTGGTCAGAGGAGGCTGGTCCGATCGCAAGTCTAGCCTCAGTAAGGGCCAAAGTGATTTGTTGCATGTCATGGACCGTTCAACAATCAGGATTCCGTCCTCAAGCATCAGTGGTCACCATCCACAGCCAACAGGTGGCCCCATTCGAAGATTCTACCCCTCTACAGAGGTGCAATCGGTGTATTCTACTCTCCCAGCTGACAGGGCGATGAAACCTAAAGAGAGAAACGGAATTTTTATTAATAACAACCAAAAATAACGCTTGATTGGGTGGAAAAGTTGATCCACAAGGAATTCTACAAGAAATTAAAATTTAATTATACTACCAAATGGTATATGTACAAACCAGAATCCGTCACAGAGAAATTAGCTGGGATTCCGAGATACAAACGGATCACCTCTTCCCAGCCAGAAGACCGGACCTAGAGATGATTAAAAAAAAACCCCAAAAAAACAAATTTGTCATGTAGTGGACTTTACGGTTCTGGTGGACCATAGTGAAAATGTACGAAAGCAAAAATCGAGACCATCCAAACAACAGCATTGTTGAGATCGGCTACAATACTTAGAAGAGTCCTGGAGATCTGATGAAACTTGCCGTCACTCAGACTCCAGGCGGCGTTAGTACACGCCAGGTCTGGTGAGCAAATTATTCCCAATCAGATATATATATATATATATATATATATATATATATATATATATATTATAGAGAGAGAGAGAGAGAGAGAGAGAGATGACCAGAATGAAATAGATACATAGATATATGAAATTAACACTTGTTTATTAATAACTGAAAATTTGGTAAGTATACTATTTAAGAAAGATATTTTTAATTTGTTTTTTCATTAACAATCGTTGAAGCTAAATTAGCTTAGAGGCCAATGTAGAGACATCAGTAAGGGATATAAACAAATATGTTTGCCGGGAAGAAAAATGTGAGTGAACAACCATCACTTGTCTTCGGGGAGACAAATATTATTATGTAACGAGGGGCAATCGTGTCGTATCTCTCGGTGCAAATGGCCATAAGGTTTCGTGATTTTTTTTATGTACCTGGGTACCAAAAATAAAAAGGTGTTAGAATCCGGGATATCATTATGGGGATTATGTTGTTGTTGTTGTTTTTGTTGTTGTTGTTCGAAGACTCCTGGGTTTAATCCAATTCTGTAGACTTTCTGGTGATATATAAGTTCGACATCTGTAGTAAGCCTCTGGTGTTAATCCAGAGATAAGTCTTTTGAATGAAGGTTGGTCCAGTGTGTGATCATCATCTCAGAGCAGCGATCTTAAATACTTTTTGACTTGTCATCTCATTGGCCAATTTCTACCAGAAGTTGCTGCTACCACTACTGGTAGAGTTTATAAATAAAAGTGACAATTATGCTTGCATCTTATACCCAAGGTATGTTGGACACCTCATGTGGTGTAATGATGGGCAAGCTAGATTAGCAAACCAATGTTAGTGAGTTCGATTCTCATTGGACGCCCCATACTACTAGCCTTGTGCAACATCTAAGCTAAAATTAATAAATAGGTATGTTGGACACCTCATTTGGTGTAATGATTAGCAAGCTACCATTCACACACACACACACACACACACACACATCTTTGAGGCATAACACAAATTCTTAAAGTTAACTGACCTGAAAAATGTAAAAGTTTTTAAATAAAATAACTAGAGCATTATATCTTTTATTCATTAATATATCAACACTGAAAATTTCATTAAATTCGGTTAATTCCCTGATTTTTGGTATTTTTTTTTCTTTTCAGCAGTGTGACATACGATGGTGGAATTTAGGTCCGTTAAGTTCGATTTAACCCCAGTGCTACTGTAATTATTTTAATGGAGAGTCAGTGTATTTCCATTCCATAATCTGTTAACTCAGGCTTGTACTGGCAAGCCCATGTTTGTAAACATTTTTTGGACTAAAGCATTCTTCTCCGTACTCATCACTTCTCTAAATTTTACATGGTTTGCACTTCTCAGCTACCAGAAATTTGATGACAGACCTCTGTTCAAACTTGAAGCTCTGCTTGATTTGCTGTCATTTTTAATAGCCTCAAAAGAATGTCGGTGGGGTGACATACGATATTTATAAGATATTCTTTGTATCTTCTATCATGTTTTGAATTCTACTTCTTTTAAGTTTTCTCAAGAAATGAATATTCTTGTTGAGTCATCGGGGTGGCCTAAAGTCGGTATCAGCTAGACAGTAAGGGAGCTTATCCCTCTTTCACAATCGCTATGGACCAAGGAGATCCATTTGTCTTCTGAGGTGGAGCGCCACACCTCGTGACTTCACAGAAAGTATTGTGGTGTCTGGTGTAAATGATAACCATTCTATCCCTAAAATCCTGTGAAGGCAATTCTAATGGAATCTCTCGAGTGTCCTAGGATGTCGTTTGTAAACAACCCAAGTCTCACTGGCGTACAAAAAGGCAGTGAACACACAGACTCGGTATACACCCAGCTTGGTGGAGATCTTAATGCCACGTTGGCTCCAAACCCTCTTCTTAAGCAAACCAAAGGATCTCGTTGCTTTCTGCAACCTAAGGGAAATTTCTCTATCTAAAGAGTTGTCCTGTGATAATGTGCTACCAAGATAGACAAAATGATGGACAACTTTGAGACGTTCAGCACATACAAAGATAGTGGGATCCACAAAGTATTTGTTCAGGGCAGGCTGATACATGACAACAGTCTTTTTTACATTTATGGTTAATCCTAATGCTGTACATGCTTCGGAGAAACAATCCATAAGGTTCTGCATCTCATCCTGTGTGTGTGTTACCAAATCACGGTCATCTGCATATAGTAGTTCCTGCACAACGGCTGTGAATACAAATATAAAGGTACCTAGATGCATCAAAGATCGCGAAATTGGCATCTCACTTTAGTATAATGATATATATATATATATAATAATATATAATATATATATATATATATATATATATATATAATATACCAAGCGTGTTGGTAGATCCTTGCGGAGAGAAAAAACCCGGCAGAGAGTTTGATTGTAAAATATACTACCAAACATCAACCAGGAAGAAAAAAATTTTGAAAAAAGAAAAGACCAAGATATTCGTACCAACAAAAAATAAAATCTATTGGTATAGTATTTGGCCAAAAGAAAAACAATTTATATGTATATATATGTATATAAGATATATATATATATCATATAACCGCTAGGAGAAGCTAATTTGTAAAAAAGTGCTCGATACCTAAGTAGAGCCAAGTAATAAAGATAATCTACTGAGTCAGACGAACCTACTATTAGTTTCGCAATAAAGCTCTTCAGGGCTAAAATCTGACTAAAAGTCAGATTTTAGCCCTGAAGAGCTTTTTGCGAAACTAATAGTAGGTTCGTCTGACTCAGTAGATTATCTTTATTAAATATATATATAATATATATATATATATATATATATATATATATATATATATATAGGGGTTGGACAAAATAATTATTTTTCCATTATTTTGTCCAACCCCTATATATATATATATATTTATATATATATATATATATATATATATATATATATATATATATATGTGTGTGTGTGTGTGTGTGTGTACAACGATCAAAATATAATGTAAAAGGAATATTCTTATTAGTCTGATCACTTTCATTCATGTTTTTACATACATACGTACTTTCCTCTCTTTCGTCTCATTCAAGGTCGGCCATATTCATTTTTAAAGAAAAACCTAGATGGAAGCTAAATGTTTGTAATCATATGTATTTTCATATTCCATTGCAATTTTATATTTGTTTATAATCATGTTTAATGGTTGTAAAAAATACCGTCGCTTATTCTGCTATAATAGAATTAAAGTAGTCGTATGATCATATATATATATATTATATATATATATATATATAGAGAGAGAGAGAGAGAGAGAGAGAGAGAGAGAGGGAGAGAGGTTGATAGATTGGTAGATTGATATACATTTTGTGGTGTGAGAGTGAGAGAGAGTAGGAAAACAACGATAGTTTTTGTGTAATGTTTTCTTAGACGCAGTAAATATGAGAACAAGTAACAGAACCGGTTTAACTCTCTCTCTCTCTCTCTCTCTCTCTCTCTCTATATATATATATATATATATATATATATATATATATATATATATGGGAGCGTTGTGGTTTTCCTATTTTATATCAGAAATATATTATCTCAAGTTGAATATTTCTGATATTAAATTTTTTGTTTAGGCATATATAATTACTATTGCTATTAGAAAGGGTAATTTCAGTCCAGCAACATTCAAAGTGGAGAAGTTCCAACATGTAGTTTATGTGGAAGAGCATGCCTCTCCAGAGCTGGTCTGGTGAGTCATCTGAAAACACAAAAAAACACAAGGATACAGTGTCAAATGCTACCGGGACTCAAGTATGAAAAATACAATAAAAACAACAGGAAATGGTCTTACTCGAGCACGGGTTGACAGCCAACACACTAAAACTGAGCATATCAACTTTTATCTTCTAAAGGCTTTTTACTGTTTAGTTTAATGACACGAACAAGGTAGCTAGTGGTTTCTAGGAACACGCTCTACTGACTGAGCTAAACCGGCCCTAACAAACATTTTTTTTGTTTACTGGAACGAGGAAATACACGAAGATATTTCACCATACTGATAATGGTTTTAGCACATTATGCCACGAACAACACCTATGATTTTCCTTATAGCTAAAAACGTGCTCTATCCTGTGGTGTTGTTTCGGTTCCTGTGTCTGTTTTAGAGTACGTGGAAATAAATTGTAGGTTTTACTTTTGGTGTTCACCTCTTATCTAGCAAAGGAAAGTTCCCTTTTCCATATAATTCGAGTTTGTGATGTTTCCTGAAGAGGTGTCCAACCCACACTATAACGAACTATCTAATTGCATGTTACAAAGAGCGATAGACAAAAAAAAAAAAAAAAAAAAAAAGAAAAAGAAAAAGAAAAAAAAAGAGATCAGGTAATAATACGATGCCGGCCGATCTTGGGAAGTCGTCACGCCAGTCGCCCGTTACAGCCAGTGCTCACATTTTAAAATCTCATTCTGGGTTCTTCGCTTGACCAATCAGCGGCTTTCAACCCGTTAACATACGATCCATTAATCAAGAGGAGAGGGGGGGGGAAGAAGCCCCAATAAAAAAAAACAATGAAAACATGGACAAAATGAATGCATTTTTGGCGGGAAGTATTGCAAATCACGCCTCCGTTTTTAATGAAGAAGCGTTATTATTCTCATCAAATAGCAGACGCTTCTCAGCCGAATAAAATATTCCCAATAATTGTAATCAGTTGATAACGCATTGATAAGAATCAGTGATCATCCAATTGTATTATTATTATTATTATTATTTTTATAATAATAATAATAATAATAATAATAATAATAATACACAACAAACCAGTAAATGTAGACTGTGCGGTGACAGAGATGAGACTGTAAACCATATATTAAGTGAATGCAGCAAACTAGCACAACGGAAATACAAAGCTCGGCACGACTGGGTTGGGAAGGTGATCCACTGGGAATTATGCAAAAAATTAAATTTTGACCACACAATAAAATGGTATATGCATAAACCAGAATCTGTTCTTGAGAACGAAACGCACAAAATTCTCTGGGACTTTGAGATAAAAACGGATCACCTTATCCCAGCAAGAAGGCCAGACCTAGTGTTGATAAACAAAAAAGAAAGAACTTGTCAACTGGTGGATTTTGCAGTGCCAGCAGATTAACAGCAGGGTGAAGTTAAATGAAAATGAAAAAATAGACAAATATCTGGACCTTGCCAGAGAACTGAAAAAGTTGTGGAATATGAAAGTCAAAGTGATACCAATTTAGTTGGTGCACTTGGAACAGTCCCAAAAGGATTAGAAAAGGGCTTGAAAGTTTGGATATCAGAGGAAGGATTGAAACATTCAGAACACTGCACTGTTGCAATCTGTCAGAATACTCAGAAGAGTCCTGGAGACTGAGGAGACTTGCTGTCACTCAGACTCCCAGTGAAAGACCATCAGCTAACCACTGATGTGAAAACTCAAAAGGAGTAAACAATAATAATAATAATATAATAATAATAATAGATAATAATATAATAATATTAAATTATTATATTATATTATTATTATATTATTATTATTATTACTGTTGTTCTTAAATCCTCGGTCGGTTATCATTCTCCAACACCCTTTGCGTTAAAAATGAGACCGTCCAAATCGTCCAAAATGAAATGCAAAAATGTAAATCCTGATTATCTGGTGTTGACTTATCTGCTGAATTCTTATTTCTTATGAGTTTTGTCACATGTAGCATAGATTCTTTTTCTTCCCTTTCTTTCCATTATAATAAAAAAGGAATCTGTCCATCTATTTAGCCTGAACGTGGAACAAACTTCATAAGTAAGATAGAATCAGCAGATAATCAACACCAGATAATCAGGGATTTACATCCTGCATTTCATTTTGGACGATTGGGCACCGGTCTCATTTTTAACCAAAGACGTGTTGGACGAATCGATAACCGGACGAGGATTTAAGAACAACAGCCTATAAAGTAATAATAATATAATAATATAATAATAATAATAATAATTATATTATATATTCATATTTATTTATTATTATTCATTATTATTATTTATTATTATGTTTACTCCTTTTGAGTTTTCACATCAGTGTTAGCTGACATGGTCCTTTCATCTGGTAGTCTGGTAGTACAGCATGTACTCCTCTAGGTCTCCAGGACTCTCTGATAGTTCTGACAGATTGCAACAGTGCAGTGTCTGAAAATGGTTTCAATCCCTATTCCTTGCATATCCAAACTTTCCAAGCCCTTTCTAATCCTTTTTGGGACTGTTCCAAGTGCACAACTTTACAATTGGGTATCACTTTGACTTCATATTCCACAACTTTTTCAGTTCTCTGGCAAGGTCCAGATATTTGTCCTATTTTTTCATTTCATTTACACTTCACCCTGCTGTTAATCTGCTACGATGGCACTGGCAAAATCCACCAGTTACAGTTCTTTCTTTTTGTTTATCAACACTAGGTCTGGCCTTCTTGAATGGGATAAGGTGATCGTTTATCTCAAAGTGCCCAGAGAATTTCTGTTGCGTTTTCGTTTCTCAGAACAGATCTGGTTTTATGAGCTATATACCATTTTGATTCGTGGTTTGGTCACATAATTTCAATTTTTTGCATAGTATTCCCATGTGGATCACCTTCCCAACCAGTTTCGCTGCCGCAGCTGATCGATTCGGGTATCCACCGCTTCGCGTTGTGCACGTTTGCTGGCATATCACTTCAATATATGGTTTAACGTACTCATCTCTGTCACCGCACAGTTCCTACATTTACTGTTTTGTGTTGTATTATTATTATTACTTATCTCCTCTCTCTCAATATTATAAAAATAAAATACATAATAATAATACAATTTGGATGCAATGCACTGATTTCTTATCAATGCTGTTATCAACTGGATTACAATTATTGGGAAATATTTTTATCGGTAGCTGAGAAGCGTTCTGCTATTTCGTGAATGCAGGAACTGAAATAACGCTTCTTCAGTTAAAAAACGAGAGCGTTGAATTTGCAATACTTCCCGCCCAAAATGCATTCATTTGCCATGTTTCCACTGTTTTTTTTTATTGGGGCTTCTTCCCCCCCCCTTCTCCTTCTTATTAATGGACTCGTATGTTAACGGGCTTGATTGAAGCCGCTTGATCTTGTGTCAAGCGAAGAAACCCAGAATGAGATTTTAAAATGGTGAAGCCTAGCTTGGCTGATAACGGTTCGCCGCGACGCCTCGGGTTACCGTGACGACTCTTCCCAACATGATCGGCCCGCATCGTACTTATTACCTGGATCTCTTTTTTTCTTTTTCTCTTTTCTTTTTTTCTCTCTTTTTTTTATTGTCTACGTGTTTGTAACATCTGCAATTAGATATTCGTTATCAGGTGTGCGGTTGGACACCTCTTCAGGAAAACCATCCACAAACTTCGAATCTATATGGAAAAGGCGAACTTTTCCTTGCTCAGATAAAGAGGTAGAACACCAATAAGTAAAACTACACCAATTTATTTACCACCGTACTTCTAAAACAGACACAAGAACGCGAAACAACACCACAGGAATAGAGCACGTTTTTAGCGTATAACCGGAAGAACTCATAGGTGTTCGTTCGTGCATAACTGTGCTAACAACCCATTATTCAGTATCGGCTGACGATATCATCTTCGTTGTATTTCCTCACCGTTCCAGAGTAAAACAAAAAAAATCGTTTGTGAGGCCGTTTAGCTCGTCAGTAGAGCGTGTGTTCCTAGAAACCACTACTACCTTGTGTCGTGTCACTTAAACTAAACAGTAAAAAAGCCTTTAGAAGATAAAAGTTTGATATGCTCAAGTTTTTAGTGTGTGGCTTGTCAACCCGTGCTCGAGTAAGACCATTTCCTGTTGTTTTTAATTGTTATTTTTCATACTTGACGCCATGCGCACTGCCACGCAGTCATACACTACACAAGCTCTACCGCGACGTCCGCCACTTCTAAACTGAGTAATCTGCTCCGTCATGTGACACTCCCCACGCCAGTGCCCGACCCAACGTCGCTCTTCATGCTGATACAGTGCACTTACATAGCCAGACTTGGAAGTCATCGTTCCTTACGCAAGCATACATGCAACCAATCAGATCGCATCATTCTTCACCATCTAATCCTCTCTGACATTGTCGCGTGATCAATCGATACACGGAGCAGCTCACGCCTGACACCGCAGAGTTGAGCACTACTCTACCCACAGAAGCACTCCCCGTCTACGAACGAAATCTACTAATTTTTTACTCGCCCTATGAGGGAAGACGTGATGGATCTTGCTACATGGAGACAACCGCGGGTCTCACTCCGCCAGCCTTAATAATCCCACGCGGCGTACGCGGATGTCCCAATAGTGTTGCCACTGTACTCTAAGCGGCGCGTGACCGCCGCCGTATCCATCACGTACATAGGCTCCGCGTCACTCGTAGTATCACTTCAACCGCAGTACACCACCCTAGTACCTACACGAATATACGCGTTGACACGCCCGAACTTGCATACAGCTGGATCTCTACATCACCAATCCTGTCTCGTGCCGTCCGAGACTGACTGACCTATTCTCGCGTCTACAGCATACTACTCTGAACCACAGTGGACTTTCTGCGTAACGCTCTTTCGGTTTTTTTTGTTTTTGTTTGTTGTTGTTGGCGGTGGTTATTTTTCTTTAATCTAGTTGGTCCGGGAGGCTTCTTCATTTGGCACATTGTAGGGTAGGCATCTGATACTGTATCCTTTGGTTTTTTTTGTGTTTCAGATGACTCACCAGACCAGCTCTGGAGAGTGCACTGTCTCTTGCACATAAACTACAGATGTGGTATAAACTTTCTCTACTTTGAATGTTGCTGGACTGAAATATTACCCTTTCTAATAGCAGATAGTAAATTATATTGCCCTAAAACAAAAATTAATATCAGAATATTCAACTTGAGATATATATTTCTTGATATAAAATAGGGGAAACCAACAACGCTCCCATACTATATATAGTATAATATTATTATTATATATATATATATATTATGAGAGAGGAGAGAGGAGAAGAACGAGAGAGAGTTAAAACCGGTTCTGTTACTTGTCTCTCATATTTTACTGCGTCTAAGAAAAACATTACCACAAAAAATACTAATCGTTGTTTTCTACTCTCTCTCACCTGCCACACCAAAAATGTATAATCAATACCAAGTCTATACACATATATATATCCTCTCATCTCGCTCTCCTCTCTCTCACCTTCTCCTTCTCTCTCTATATTATAAATATTATCATACATACTAATATAATATATATGATCATACGACTACTTTAATTCTATCGTATAGCAGAAATAAGCGACGGTATTTTTACAAACCATTAAACATGATTATATAACAATATAAAATTTGCAATGGAATATGAAAAATACATATGATTACAAACATTTAGCTTCCATCTAGGTTTTTTCTTTAAAAATGAATATGGCCGACTTGAATGAGACGAAAGAAGAGGAAAAGTACGTATGTATTGTAAAAACATGAATGAAAGTGATCAGACTAATAAGAATATTCCTTTTACATTCATATTTTTGATTCGTTGTACACGTACACACACACACACACACATATATATATATATATATTATAATATATATTTATATATATATTATATATATAGTAATATATATATATATAGGGGTGGACAAAATAATGGAAAATAATTATGTTTGTCCAACCCCTAATATATATATAATTATATCATATTATATATATATATATATATATATTTATATATATATTTAATTAAGATAATCTACGGAGTCAGACGAACCTACTATTAGTTTCGCAATAAAGGCTCTTCAGGGCTAAAATCTGACTAGTTCAGAGATTTTAAGCCCTGAAAGACTTTATTGCGAAAACTAATAGTAGGTTTCGTCTGAGCTCAGAGATTATCTTTAATTACTTGGCTCTACTTAGTATTCGAGCACTTTTTCAAATTAGCTTCTCCCTAGCGGTTATATGAATTATATAATATCATATCTTATATACATATATATACATATAATATGGTTTTTTCTTTTGCCAAATACTATTTACAATAGTATTATTTTTTGTTGGGTACGAATATCTTGGTCTTTTTCTTTTTTCAAAATTTTTTTCTTCCTGGTTGATGTTTGGTAGTATATTTTTACAATCAAACTCTCTGGCCGGGTTTTTCTCTCCGCACAAGGATCTACCAACCCTCTTGCGTATATTAAATATATAATATATATATATATTATATTATATATATAATATATATATATATAATTATATCATACTAAAGTGAATTGCCATTTTCGCGATCTTTGATGCATCTAGGTACCTTTATATTTGTATTCACAGCCCATTGTGCAGGAACTACTATATGCAGATGACCGTGATTTGGTAACACACACACAGGATGAGATGCAGAACCTTATGGATTGTTTCTCCGAAGCATGTTACAGCATTAGGATTAACCATAAATTGTAAAAAAGACTGTTGTCAGTATCAGCCTGCCCTGAACAAATACTTTGTGATCCCACTATCTTTGTATGTGCGGAACGTCTTCAAAGTTGTTCCATTCATTTTGTCTATCTTGGTAGCACATTATCACAGGACAACTCTTTAGATAGAGAAATTTCCCTTAGGTTGCAGAAAGCAACGAGATCCTTTGTTTGCTTAGAAGAGGTTTGGAGCCAACGTGGCATTAAGATCTCCACCAAGCTGGGTTGTATACCGAGTCTGTGTTCACTGCCTTTTTGTACGCCAGTGAGACTTGGGTTTTTACAAAACGAACATCCTAGGACACTCGATGAGATTCCATTAGATTTCCTTCACAGGATTTTAGGATAGAATGGTTATCATTTACACCAGACACCACAATACTTCTGTGAAGTCACGAGGTGTGGCGCTCCACCTCAGAAGACAAATGGGATCTCCTTGGTCCATAGCGATTGTGAAAGAGGGATAAGCTCCTTACTGTCTAGCTGATACCGACTTTAGCCACCCCGATGACTTAACAAGAATATTCATTTCTGAGAAAACTTAAAGAAGTAGAATTCAAAAACATGATAGAAGATACAAAGAATATCTTTATAAATATCGTATGTCACCCCACCGACATTCTTTTGAGGCTATTAAAAATGACAGCAAATCAAGCAGAGCTTTCAAGTTTGAACAGAGGTCTGTCATCAAATTTCTGGTAGCTGAGAAGTGCAAACCATGTAAAATTTAGAGAAGTGATGAGTACGGAGAAGAATGCTTTAGGTCCAAAAAATGTTTAAACATGGGCTTGCCAGTACAAGCCTGAGTTAACAGATTATGGAATGGAAATACACGACTCTCCATTAAAATAATTACAGTAGCACTGGGGTTAAATCGAACTTTAACGGACCAAATTCCACCATCGTATGTCACACTGCTGAAAGAAAAAAAAATACCAAAAATCAGGGAATTAACCGAATTTAATGAAATTTCAGTGTTGATATATTAATGAATAAAAGATATAATGCTCTAGTTATTTTATTTTTTAAAAACTTTTACATTTTTCAGGTCAGTTAACTTTAAGAATTTGTGTTATGCCTCAAAGATTGTGTGTGTGTGTGTGTGTGTTGTGTGTGAATGTAAGCTTGCTAATCATTACACAAATGAGGTGTCCAACATACCTATTTATTAATTTTAGCTTAGATGTTGCACAAGGCTAGTAGTATGGGGCGTCCAATGAGA
Source organism: Doryteuthis pealeii (assembly GCA_023376005.1). Classification (NCBI taxonomy): domain Eukaryota; kingdom Metazoa; phylum Mollusca; class Cephalopoda; order Myopsida; family Loliginidae; genus Doryteuthis; species Doryteuthis pealeii. Next base: position 85,749,660 of record CM042142.1, on the reverse strand, counting down.
ATCGAACTCACTAACATTGGTTTGCTAATCTAGCTTGCCCATCATTACACCACATGAGGTGTCCAACATACCTTGGGTATAAGATGCAAGCATAATTGTCACTTTTATTTATAAACTCTACCAGTAGTGGGTAGCAGCAACTTCTGGTAGAAATTGGCCAATGAGATGACAAGTCAAAAAGTATTTAAGATCGCTGCTTGAGATGATGATCACACACTGGACCAACCTTCATTCAAAAGACTTATCTCTGGATTAACACCAGAGGCTTACTACAGATGTCGAACTTATTATGTCACCAGAAAGTCTACAGAATTGGATTAAACCCAGGAGTCTTCGAACAACAACAAACAAAAACACAACAACAACATAATCCCCATAATGATATCCCGGATTCTAACACCTTTTTATTTTTGGTACCCAGTACATAAAAAAAAAATCACGAAACCTTATGGCCATTTGCACCGAGAGATACGACACGATTGCCCCTCGTTACATAATAATATTTGTCTCCCGAAGACAAGTGATGGTTGTTCACTCACATTTTTCTTCCCGGCAAACATATTTGTTTATATCCCTTACTGATGTCTCTACATTGGCCTCTAAGCTAATTTAGCTTCAACGACTGTTAATGAAAAAACAAATTAAAAATATCTTTCTTAAATAGTATACTTACCAAATTTTCAGTTATTAATAAACAAGTGTTAATTTCATATATCTATGTATCTATTTCATTCTGGTCATCTCTCTCTCTCTCTCTCTCTCTCTCTATATATATTATATATATATATATATATATATATATATATATATATCTGATTGGGAATAATTTTCTCACCAGACCTGGCGTGTACTAACGCTGCCTGGACTCTGAGTGACGGCAAGTTTCATCAGATCTCCAGGACTCTTCTAAGTATTGTAGCCGATCTCAACAATGCTGTTGTTTGGATGGTCTCGATTTTTGCTTTCGTTCATTTTCACTATGGTCCACCAGAACCGTAAAGTCCATTACATGACAAATTTGTTTTTTTTGGGGTTTTTTTTTAATCATCTCTAGGTTCGGACTTCTGGCTGGGAAGAGGTAATCCGTTTGTATCTCGGAATCCCAGCTAATTTCTCTGTGACGGATTCTGGTTTGTACATATACCATTTGGTAGTATAATTAAATTTTAATTTCTTGTAGAATTCCTTGTGGATCAACTTTTCCACCCAATCAAGCGTTATTTTTGGTTGTTATTAATAAAAATTCCGTTTCTCTCTTTAGGTTTCATCGCCCTGTCAGCTGGGAGAGTAGAATACACCGATTGCACCTCTGTAGAGGGGTAGAATCTTCGAATGGGGCCACCTGTTGGCTGTGGATGGTGACCACTGATGCTTGAGGACGGAATCCTGATTGTTGAACGGTCCATGACATGCAACAAATCACTTTGGCCCTTACTGAGGCTAGACTTGCGATCGGACCAGCCTCCTCTGACCAGTCTGCTTTCCAAGTCAAGCCCTAGCATCTATATGATTGTCCCGATCCTATTGCCCTTATAGCAAACCCCCAACCCTTTTTATCATATATATATTTACCAACCCCTCGACACGAGCAGGATGCGATACAAGGTCAATTTCTTAAGCTAAGTTTAACAGGTTTAAATTCAGAGTTTTCCTTCTCCTAGACTGGTAACCTAGCCATGGTTTAAGAGCCCAGTCTGTCCTGCTATTTACCCATAGCTGGAGGGAGAGTAGGATTCATACCTTTCCCAAGGGTATTAGTGCCATGTAAAAGGCCAACAGCTTCGTCCAGGAATTGAACTCGGGTTGACGAGTCTATTTCTTACGACTCTAACCATTAGACCACGCGCCTCCATATTTTCCTATTTTATCATATATGTGCTTGAAGGCAGTGGCTGAGGGTCTTAGTGTACTGGGTATTACGTATATGAATCTAGTGGTGAAGTCCCAATTTTTAAGTCCTGGGGAGTGTGTAGTATTCAGTCATCGCAATTACTCCCAGGTCCACTTTGACCCGGAGTGGTAGTACCTGTTAGGGTCCCATTTATGGGTTAAAAAGAAAAATAATAAGTTTAAAAATGTTTTCAAAAAATTGAATAAAAAAATTCAATACCCATCAAAAATTAATAAAACAAAATGTCTTCAGCATGAAATAACCCAACAAGGGTTGACATGCCGAAAAATCCAACCAACCAACCCAGCAACCCTCTGCTGTTTGCCTTATGAAGGCTAGAGAACCTAATCTGCCCTACTACTTCTGACCCAGAGAGGTATTACCTGTTAGGGTGCCACCTATGTGTTAAATAGATCAAAAATGAATATTAAAATGTGTCTAAATAAGAATTGAGTTTGAATTTTTTTAAATTGAATACCCATCAAGAATGAATAAAACAAAATATATTCGGCATAAAATAACCCAACAATGGTTGACATGCCGTAAATTCCAACCAACCAACCAACCTTTTGGTTATTATTATTATTATGATTATTGAGTAAAGTGCTGATAGATGACATATCTGCCGATAGATGATAAATTACACATTAGATTTTTAATTCTAAAATTTATTGGACCATTCCTCCCAAGAGATCATATACAGAAGCCTCATATTTTCAATCAATCACATTGACGAGAAAATCATATATTCAAATGTATTTTGATATTCTGTTAAGATAAACAACTAAATCATTACAAAATGAAAGTGTTACATTCATTGTAGTGGGACAGTGAGAACGTTTTCCGACCCTATTTTCTTTGTTGTTGTTAACTATATACCACGTGTTTGTTGTTCCTCCATTTTCCCTTTTTATTACTCGTCATTTAAAATATTGTAAGTAAAATATTTTAAATGACGAGTAATAAAAAGGGAAAATGGAGGAACAACAAACACGTGGTATATAGTTAACAACAACAAAGAAAATTATTCCGTGATGGTGGTCAGCAGAAGGCTAGATCATCGGCAGGTCGGGTCAAAATTGCTGGATCGTAGTCTGCAGTATACTTGATAAATTAGGAAAGGTGTTAATAACTCACCCTCCTAAGATAAGGAGTTTGAGTGTGGTCGGGTCAAAATCCAAGTCGCGTATCTTGATGTTATCAGCATTTCTGGCGCCAGGCTGCCGGGTCGTGAATCTGTATCCGTAACTTCTACTCGTGGCAGGTCTCTTTGTTCAGATCGGGTCGCTAAATCACGTACCTTTGATCTTATTAGCAGCTCTCACGTCGGGCTGGTTATGAAGCCGCTGTTCATCGTATACTCGTCGTTCAAAAAGTCTATCTGCTACATGCCGAGAAAAAAGTTCATCTTACACACCGGGGATAAACTCCCTCTTACCCGCGGGGGATAAAATCCATCGTACACGCCGGGGATAAAGACCCATCTTGGTCGTGGGTAAAGGCCAACTGACTTGTTAATTCGTAGTCAGATTATATATGTGCTTACCGGCTCCGATTTGGTCTTTTCTTTTTGGTGGTAATGATTTACAACCCTCCTGGAATTTCAACGCGCGGACGTATTAGCAAGCACCCCACATGACTTGACTTATCCAATCAGATTCTAGAGATTTATGGATTATTTTTTTAAATCTCGTTTGTCCATAATTGTAGAAGTTTTTGAATTTGGATAGCAATTATGGTTGGCGCGTCTTTTTATGTTTTCTTTACATTGGTTATAGAAATATAGGAGTTTATCTTATAAGTTTATCCTGTCTTATATTTCTTGGTAACCGGTCTTTAAGATACTTGTAACACCACCGGGCGGGTTGCGAGGCCCTTTTACACACTTCTGCAACTCTCTTGCGTTCACTGCATTCCTTCTGCACTACTTCTCTCTGGCCGTGATTATATCGTGTCGTCTGCTAGCTATTTCTAGGACCTGTCCACGTTGCACATATGTGCTCAAAACATCTCGCAGACCCCCCCCCCCGCCAAAGGGGTGCATAAACAAACAGTATCACAAAGAGAAAGAGAGAATAACAACAAAGGACAACATCAGTCAGGTGAACTTCAAACAAATGGCAGAGATGAGGTATATAATTCGCATTGCTTCTATCTATCGGTTACAGTTCTATCTGCTCCCATCGCTTGTCGAGATGGGGGACACCCCCTTTTTCTTTGTCAACCTCTGCTAGGGCTGGTCTCTAGTGGGCAACTAACATCTTAGTTCTTCAGGGTCACGTAGCCAAAACTTCGCTTCTCCACTATTTCATCATCATCGCTAACGAACTTTTCCCTGGTGTCATTCGATATTTCCGGCAAATTACGTGTATTTAAGAAAGTCATTTTTGCGATGACGAGAACAGTTCCAGCCAGCCGGCAAACCTAGATGATCTTGATTCCCATTCCTGATTCCTGGACGCCCTGTCTCTCTCCGCTGCTGGAACGACCTGCCTTTCTTTGCCGCTAGACGACCAGCCTCATTCTTTGCTGTGATGACACGAACATTTCCAGTCCAGCAATATCAGCCTTTTTCAAGGCTAAACAAACCCAGCTCTTTTCAGAGCTAACCAGTCGGCCCTTTCACCCCAGTCTTTCCTTAACCACGAATGCGATCCTAGGGCGAAATCCCTAGATGATCTGGATCTTACGATCGGATAGGCGTCCCTCGCCGACAGTACGCTAAGTCCTAGCTTGGTAGATCCGACTCGATCTTCCGCCGAGCAAACACCTAGTTACTCGAGGCATTTGCGCACACGTACCAGCCAGTCTGAAATCCCGCATAACCGCGGCTAATCAGACCCAAGCAACGCACGTGCTAAGCGAACTGTCCGTCGCTGTTACGTTTCACGCTCGTACCCGAACAATCCTCGACGGGACTACGACCGGGGCTCGCAGCCGATACAACCGCAAGCCGAGACCGTTACCGACCGACCACGACGTCAACCGAAACCCGTAGACGCACTGTATCCCGATTCCGGATTCTAGCTGCCTATCCGACAACCGACGACCTATCCACCCAGATCGACAAAAGACTGACCGAACATTGAGCGACCAACCTCGAACGACGAAAACTCTCAACTTGCCGATTTACCTCTATCAATTCTCGATAATAAATTGACCACCTGGTTACTTCCTGCCATCTAAATCCCCTGCCTTTGTCTCTTTCATTGCCTCCAGTCGTTTCACTTATGCAAAAGTCTGTGGGGTCGACATCCTTATCGGCCCCGCAAAACTTCATCAAATATTATTAATACTAGCAAGAAAATGCGTCCTCCGGGCATAAGTATTTAATTCTAAATGTAATGAAATATATTATATAAGAAAGATTAAAGAAATAAAATAAGAACGCATATAAAATGATCACACTTATTTTAATTATATTTTATTTGGTTTCTGTATAAAATCATTAATAGGATTTAATACGCTGGGGAATAAAATAAGTCTGATGGAATTTAATGCTATTAAAATTCTTTATCGTTTGTTTGGATTGGTGCCAACATTTCTATATTTAAAGAAATTAAATAATTGTTCGAGGCGACATTTAACCGAGAAAGAAAAAAAATCAAAACAATAATTCACTTCTTATTCGCCAGTAAATCTTGATATCAAGAAAACCAATACTTTATGTTTACAAAGGAGAAGTTTTATCTGACCTAAGGGAGAAAAAGCAACCCCCACCCCCACCCAAAAAGACAAAAGAAAAACAAAAAGAAACCCAACGAAAAACAAAAAAACAAAAACAAGACAAGACAAGACAAGACAAAAAGAATAATATATATATATATATATATATATATATATATATATATATATATATATATATATATATATATTGAATAAGAAAAAGAAATAACAAGCCGTCATTTGACTATTATAAATTTAATTCGAATAGAACTCAATAAATGAGCCTAGTCCCATTAGACATCCAACTACATAAACTATATATATATATATATATATATATATATATATAATATATATATATATATATATATATATATATATATTAGGAAAAATAACAAAAGAAGATTTAGGTTGAAAGTATGCCTTCAACCTAAATCTTTTTTGTTAGTTTTTCCTAATATAATTTTGCTCTGTGACTGACAATAAGAGCACACATTGAGCTCTCTAAATTACGACAACTGAAAAACTAATACGTCGTGAGGAAGATTTCTTTCTTCAATCTTTGGATTATATATATATATATATATATATATATATATATATATATATATATAATCCAATAGTATGCATGTGAAAAGAACTTTCCTAATGGGGACCACTCTTTAAAAAATGTTTTTCTTTTGGGGAGGTCCTTTGGAAAAAGAAATTTTCATTTATTCCATTCATTTCCTTTATTTTTATTGTATTCATTAATTCATTTTTACATCAATTCTTAACTCTCTCTCTCTCTCTCTCTCTCTCTCTCTATATATATATATATATATATATATATATATATATATATATATATATATCAACCCCCTCCGCGCGAGCAGACACAAAGTCAGTTTCTCAAGTGGAGCTTAACCGGTTTGAATTCACAGTTTTTCCTTCTCCTAGACTGGTTGCCTTACCAACGCTAAAAAGCACAGTCTGACCTAATATTTAGCCATAGCTGGAGGGAGAATACTTGGATTCATACCTTTCCCAAGTTTTTTAACGCGATGTGAAATGCAAACAGACTTACCCAGGATTTGAACGTCGTTTCCATTTCCTACGACTGTAACCATTACACCACGCATGTGTGTGTGTGTGTGTGTGTGTGTGTGTGTGTGTGGAGTATATTTAATTCCCCTGTTGAACTTTTGTTGTATCAGACATCTGATTAAATTACGATTTTCAATTTCACATTGGTCGCCTTCTTTATTTATTCATCAAAAGTTAATTTCTTAAGAAGAATTTTATGTTTCCCTGTCAGACATTGACTTACTGCGCTTTAGTTTTTAACTAAAACGGCGTTCGTCACACCAACTCTTACCCACTCTCTTGGTAATCGTTACCAGAGATTGATGGCTCTTCCCACCTCTTCATATTCTTTTATGCCCCCCCCCCTCTCTCTCTCTCTCTCCTCTCTCTCTCTCTCTCTCTCTCTCTCTCTCTCTCTCTCTCTCTCTCTCTCTCTGGTGTGGACAGATGTCGAGTAGCTAAGGGAGAAGACATTATCATCTAAATAGTAGCCAGACCTTTTTTATGTCTGGCTATCATTTAGATGACTGAGAAATCCTTTTTTCTTTATTCTTTTTATATTGTGATTAATACTAGCTTCATCTGTATGGGAAATAATAAAATCAGATATTGATTCGAAACATTTATTAGTTTCTAGGTGTTTTCGATGGCATATCCGAAAGAACTCGAAGATGTCTTCCGTACGCCACGTTCAGCAATAACTCATAAACGACAAAAATAGATAAAAACGTGTTGGAATATTTTGTGTATATAAGCCGTGCTGCAACCAACTACTTAAATTCATAGACTAAGCGAGGCCAGGTGGTTTAAAAATCAGTCAATCAACAGCCCGAATACGTGGTTGGTTAACTATCTAATCGGCTGATATTGACAGACAACCATTTGCACTCATTGACAAATGACCTGCCAGACTGAGGAGCACCAAGGAACAACCAAAGGATTATAACCAATATTAAGGGACACTAAGGAAGAACGCAAGGATTTTTCTCTAAGGATCGCACTCCGCTTAACACAAAGGATCTCCGCTGGACAGTGCTCTTGCTTGAAGCCTAAAGAGTGGCCACAAAATCGTAACAAAACGTCTTTTAAATACAAATCTAAACTTTAATAAAATCGACTCTACATCATTTATTTTTAATAATAACCACCTTAAAGCCCGTGTGTAATATGGTTAAGGATGGCCATTTTGACTCCTTTAAATACAAATAGTTATCCAAAACTTAAATAAAAGTGGCTCAACATCCTTCATTTTCAGAATATAAACATCTTACTATAATCTTATAAGTGATATTGGTCAGTACTTCTAGTTTGACTCATTTAAATACAAATTGTTACCCTAAATTTCAATAAAACGGACTCTACTTTTAATAATGACGATCTTACAGCCCGTGTGTAATATGCCTTATCTATATTCTTATACGGAAGCCAGTCGTAGGTGTTGTATCACAGACACCCAGGGAAACTAGAGGCATTCCACATCAACTGCTTCCAATGCATACTGGTTGTAAAGTGGTGGCACAAAATCCCCCACTCAGAAATTCGAAGATGGGCACGCATTGACCCAATTAAGACCATCATATCGCAACGCCAACTGCGACGGTTGGGTCACACCATCCGCATGCCTGTAGACAGACTCCCCCGTAAAATACTTTATGGTAAACTTGCAGATGGCACTTAAAAGACAGGAGCTCCCAAAAAGCGGTTCACAGACCATATAAAGACGACGCTGAAGAAATACATCGTCACACCTTCAAGCTTGGAATATTTGGCCTCCAACAGACAGGGTTGGCAAGACCAGTTGGAAGAAATGTCCCAGCTACACAAGAAACAGATGTTAGTAAAACGAAGTAAGGTAGCAGCCAGCTATTCGAAATACAAGTAAATGAAGGATTATGGGAGTATAACCACCTTTCATTTCCTCTTAAGAAGTCTCCCCAACAGACTAGACCATACCAAAGTAAGAGTCCAGTCTGTTTACAATTTACCCATACCTGGAGGAAAATAGTTGGATTCATACCTTTCACATCGGTATTAGCGCTATGTGAAATGCAAAAACATAAAAGACATAGCAATCACGTATTTTGCCCAGGAGTTTTGGTGCCTGGCTCATATAAAGATTTCGGACCAGTTTCAGGGACCAGAGGACTAGAAATTATCTCCGAGAATTGACTAAAACAGAAGAAAGCTGCTATCCTTAAATTCCTCTCTATCACATCGGTAAGTCTCCCAAACGTTTATATTGTTAGTCATTGATTTATTGTTAAATAAACTTTAGAATTGAACTAAGTTTTAATTCATTTATTTGTTGCTGTTAGATTTAGTATAAGTGCTATATTAGTTTTTTATTATAATATTAAGAATATAAATCCAGATCATACTTTTGATAATAATATTGTAATAAGTATAAAACATTAGATAAATGGGAAAAAATTATATTTATCACAGATGCCATATCTGTGATAGATATTATTTTTTTCCCATTTATCTAATGTTTCATACAACAAACCGCTGCTAGTTAATATATACATCCAGATCACTCTTTTAATAATGATAATAACAACTCTTAATCATATGATTTCCCCCATTTATCTCATGTTTTATACGACAAACTCCATCTTTGTAGAAGAATAGTAATGGTACTATTTAACTAATAGCAGTGGTGATGAAAGGGTTCATACCTTTCCCAACAGTATTAGTCTTAAAGTGAACGTAATAGAGCAACTTGGGTTCGTACTAGCTTACTATGATTTCGGCCACAATTTCACGTGTATACCCCCCGACCGGCGTAGACGTGTACTTCAACTACTAGTATTATCTATATATATATAAAGGGCAGTTTGTGTGTATGTATGTCCGGATGAAACTACGAAAATAGAACAATTAACTACAAAGTAAATATATATACAAATTAAATATGACCGGTCTTTGCTTTTTGTGCAAAAATTATGAAGATTTGATTTATATTCTAATATATTTAAAAACCAAAATATACATAGAAATAGCATTGAAATTCTACTTGAAAATATCCAGCATTTGTAAATCTCAAAAGTACACAAATCAATGCAGGAGACTTCTTAAGGTAAAGATGGGCTTACTCCTCGCATGCGGTTGAAAGATCTTAGGTTGAGAAATCTCTGGTTTTGAATAAAAATATGACCACACAAAATACAAGCCTTGCGTTGTCTCTATGTGAACTAATGTCAACATTGGCGAACCAGCTTCTTGAGAACCAGACGAGTCAACAGAAGTTAGAAGAATTGCCTAACTACAGACTACAGACCATAAGAAAAAGAAGTTAGAAGAATTGCTTAGCTACAAGAAACAGAAGATAAGAAATCCAGTCATAAGGTACCATCCAGCTAGTCAAGTAAGTAAAGATTCAAATATGAGGATATAACCACGGATGCTCTCATAACAATAATAGAAATGAACACTCTCTCATGAGATATACCCAGAACAGTAAAAAAAAGTAAAAAAAAGATTTAAATATGCGGGATACATTAGCACGGATGTCTCCCCCGTTTATATACCCAACAGAACAAGGGGTATACAACACAGTACTTCAGATATTATTTCATTTTCTTACACTTTCAGAATTTTACGGACATGTTCAAGTGCTTTGGGGTCCAGTTTAAGATAAAGCTAGATAATTGTCAGGATCTATATACTTGTATAAGAATTAAATGTAGTTTTGGTTCAGTAGCCAAAGCTGCTTCTTATAATACGTAGGAGGCTTTAGAGAAATCTCTAACGTAGGTGAACATATACAAAGAAATACAACAAAGAGGTACATAACAAAATACAGACTTTATTGTCTGAGCACATTTAACATAGAATACAGGTATAAAACAGTTAGGACGAACGTTCTGAGGATGGAAGAAAGAGTTCTTGTAGAATTAATCTTGAGACTACTAAATGGAGAATAGAAGAGTTACTTACTGTATAGTTGGGGGAGCAAGGCCCCAAGCCTAAAGGAACAGAGACACAATTTGTTTAGTGCATCTTTGTAGAGGCCAGATGAAAGAGAGCGAGGGTGTCCTGGGCTGAATTTAAATAGCCAGGTAAGGGCGGGTTACCTCCGTCGGTAGTGTCCGACTAGAAACTACAAGGTTCTGGATTCGATACTGACCCTCGCCAACTCAATGTATGAGTATCACAGGGAGCGGATGGTATGTGTGTCGCTCCACCTCAGATGTCAAAACAATCTCCTGTGTCTGGCGCTAATGGAAAGGGGACAGACTCCCTCGCTGTCTGGCTGATACCGACTTAAGCCACCCCGACGACTTTTCTTTTTACTTTTAATGCTGTCTAGTGGCAGGCTCTGGCGGCAAAGGAAGATAACCCTTTTGCACTCAACTCGATTTCAATAAGGGAAGACAATTGCTACACTTGTATTCACCATTAAACAGATTTATATGACCCATTGATGGTGTAACTGCCACTGTACCGACCAGTTAATTATATCATTTTTATATAGTTATTTTTTGTTTATAAAAATTAACTACAACCACAGTATCCAATTTAGAGTAGTTTAATGGGTTTATTAATACCATTAAACAGATTTATATGACCCAAACTGATTTTCGTTCAGTTCTGTCGGATGTAAAAGATGGTTCAATAGTTTTTACGTAATGATTAAGATAAAATCACAAAAAGAGTATAGTTACTTTTCGCACATATGTTTCTTGGTTTCATAATTAATTAATTAAGTTTTAATGAGTAAAATACGTTAAAAAAAAAACTACTTAGCTTCGAAATAAAATTATCCAATGAGATTAGTGATTTTATCTGCCATTTTATAATCAGCCAATCAGAAAAGTACAAAATCTCACAATTTGTAGAATATGTCGATAAACAGAAGAATTTGGAAGGTTGACAAGTCTTAATTGCAAAAAATGATCTGCGAACAACAAAAATAAGTTTAACTTTAAGATACGAACTACTAAAATTATATCTTGTTTAATAACTTTGAAAAATCAATATATTTCAAAACTTGCTGGTACAGCTAAATAATATTCTTAATTCATTCAGTGCACACGCAATTTCAAAATATTTGATCTCTCAATGGTTAGTCACCATCCCCAAAGATGTTTCGGGGTTCTTTTCTATAAAAAAAAAAAGAGTGATAAATAAAAAGTCAATTATTTTTAGTCTATCTAATACGTAAAGAATAAATGACTGAGACGTTAAACATTTATGTAAATACACTGATTATTGCTGTGTCTTCGACAACATTACAAACTACAACTCTGACCTCGGTTCGTTGTTGGCTATTTCAAATTCCTTTGATCCAGTTGTTTCATCAGATTAAATTGACATTTGAACTGACTATTTGCCAGAGCCGACGGCTTATCTCTTATTAAAAAACCGCGTGAGTCTCGTTCGAAATCTTTATAATTCACAAAGCCGGTTAAAGTGACATCTCCTCACTGTTAAAAGATTTTTTTTCCCGTTAAGATTCAAGATGGCCGCCGAGCGTCCCCGGTGGAGATTTTATTCGATAAATAATAAATGAAAAAAAAAACTTCATTTTTTTTTTTTATATATTAGCAAACACTTCTCTGCAAAGTTTCCCGGCTTTGTATTAATATAAAATTGTATTATTGGATTTTTTTTGTTTATTTGTAAACGTTTCAATATACTATATAAACTAACATAACGAGCAAAGATAATCGAAAATTCTAAGTGCCATTTGTTTAGAATATTAGTTGGCACATCTGAACAACCTGAGTCCTGAAAGAAAAAATAAATAATATCATTGGATTTTTTTTTGTCTGTAAACGTTTTAAAATAACCCTTAAACGAACATACAGAGCATTTATAGTTGTAGATAAAAGTTTTTCTCTCTACAAAGGTTTCGGTGTTCAAGGTGTAATGTTATAAGGGTTGACGATATTGACGATATGGAATAAATAGAATGGTAATGCAGAGATAGCTTTTAGTGTGGTTTATTCAGTAAGGTACATAAGATAATGAGTATTGGACGAGTATTTTTTTTTAAGGACCGGGTGTGAGCCTTTTTAAATCTAAAGAGTTAATACTTTATTAGTCAATGGTCTAAGGGAGGTAACTTCAGGTTACACTACACAAGGTATACCTACTTCAGGAGAACTAAAAGATTTTAGGTTGCTATATTTTATATATACTTGTCAGTATTGGAATTAGCCTGGTTTGGAACTGTTTTTTGTTACTCTTTCCGTCTATTAATTATTTTGTATAAACTCTAATCAGTGCGGGAGGGGTCACAGTCAAGTCTGATGCAAGGTTCCAATCGATAGCCTAAACACTCCCAACTGTATCATGCTCCAAAATCCAATATCCAAAATTATTTCTTTGTCCCGCTCGTCTCGACAACAAAATACTACTGCAGTCGTTCACCCTAGTCTGTGAGAATAAGTCCTTTAAATACACCTCAATTTTACCACATCCGGGCTCCTCACTCATAATTGTCCGTGCAGCACGTGCGACACTCGTCAGCACGGCGCGACCACCTACATCCGGGACACTATGCTATTTCTTATTTCACTGATCGTCCACAGCTCTCACATTCTGAAGGAAGCGAGTTCGACTCTAGGTTAGTCCTACACGCCAGAACGAGGCCTAGCCCGCTTCCTTCGAGAATACGGCAAGTCTTCATGCCCGCCACTCTCTCTGTCACACCGTGTTGTATGAGGTAGGTCTCCTCTCTCACTACATAAACTTTAGTTTCTGAGTCTAGTCATTTTTTCTTTAAAGTTGTTTCCTGTGAATTTACATGTCCCCTTCATTTGGGCAAAAGTAATTTGTAATTCTGTCATTTTCTATCCCTCCTCCCTCATCTTTTTTCTTTATTTATTTTGTTTATATCTTATCTATGTATACTACTATGATAATTTGTTTATTTAAACTCTAAGAACCATTTGTTCGAACCATTAGTTGGCACATCTGAACAACATGAGTCCTGCCAGAAAAAATAGAACAATTTTGAAAAGCTTTTATCTTAACACGCTGTATAAAATATTTGGGATATTGTCATATATCCTTCCTATGAACATTAATGGGTATGTCCCAATCCTCATACATACAGAAGTATCATGCTGACTGAGTAGACATATTACACTAACAGTGGATTTTTTACCTTCACACCGCTGGTGTGTATTGTATTTTGTTAATGATATAAAGATTCCATTTCTTTCCGATCTCTGTTTGGTTATTTCTCATTTAGTAACCTTTGTTTGATAACAAGAGATATTGAAGTTGTGTCAAGGAACTTTCTATAGAAATGATACATACTTTTCTATTGAATATACTCGTGAGTTCACTTCTTATTGAAATCTCACTTGATTTAATACAACGTGCTAAAATAAAAGCTTTTAAAATTAACAAATGAAAAAGTTGCCCGAACAATTTCAATAACAATTTTTCCAATAATAATCTCTCACATAGATATAATATTTTATCAATTGGTTCAACTACACACAACATCGAAATAAATCGAAACTACACCAGTAATTAAACTGTTATAAACTCTTCTAAGATAAATTGGAACGCAACTAATAAATAAGAAGAACAAGAATTATATCAAATCTGATGTTGGCGTATATACAATCCCTTGTAAAAGTTGTGATAAAAAGTAAATAGAAGAGATTTCAAGATTGGTCAAAAACCTATTTATGAACACATCAAATATGACCTTTTGGCTAACTCGCTTTGACGCTTTCTCTCTTTAAATATATCTCTTCATATATATATATATATATATATATATATATATATATATATATATATATATATATAAACCTTATTGGTAAACCCTTGCGGTAAGAAAAAAACTCGGCAAATACTTTAATAGTAAAAATATACTACCAAACTTCACCTGGGGAAAAATGAAAAAAAAGAAAAGACCAAGAAGTTCGTACCAACCGAAAATAATCGATTAATGTCCAAAAGAAAAAAAGAAATATATATATATATATATATATATATATATATATATATATATATATATATATATATATACCTTTTTATAAACCTCTAGGATTATCTAAAGCTAAAATGTAAAAAGTGCCCAATAACTAAGTAGAGCAAATAATAAAGTTACTTTATATATATATATATATATATATATATATATATAACTTTGGACCATATGACCTTAAGGCACCTCTTCCGCGTTTTCGACTTGTGGGGACACTTTTCTCATTTATACCGTAAAATCCGGTTGTTTGTTAGGGGTTTAGGTTAGGGGGGTTAGGGTTAGGGTTAGGGGTTAGGGTTAGTTTCATAATTTTTTCCAAACTGTAAAAATCGCCTGTAAACAATTAACCGGATATTGACTGTTTAAATGGAAAAAATGTCCCCTCGAATCGAAATCGCAAAAGGGTGCTTAAGGTCATATGGTCCATAACTTTATATATATATATATATATATATATATATATATATATTGACATGCTGTTAAATCCAACCAACCAAACTTAAGGTAAAAAAAACTTTCAACATTGCAACTTTTAACGGTAGAATATTATATACAATAAATCACCTACCGGAACTGATAAAGTAAGCAGCTAATAAAAATATAGACAGCATATGTGTGCAGGAATATAGGTAGTGAATTAGAATGAATAAACAGGAATCCGCTAATGGGTGGACGCTGTGTCAGCATCTGCGTGGAAAAAAACTCTGTCAGTGATACCACCGGATGCGTAGGAATGCTTTTCAGTCCCCGTGATTTAAAATCACTAAATTACATGAAGAAAATTCAACCGACAATAATGTGTGCTACATTTAAAGGCAACCCATGCACAACATCCTCTCATGCAGCAGTACCACGAATACTAGTGATGAAACGGACATCACCATCTATACATATATAAAGCGCAATTGGTGTGTACGTATGTATGTATGTCCCGGGGAAAATATGAAAATAAAACAATTAACGACAAATCAAATATATATACACATTCACTATCACCAGATCTTTCGTTTTGAGCAAAAATAATGAAGAATTGATTTATGTACGTGAAGAGAATTTAAAAATAAAATTTAAATAGTAACAGCATGGATTTTCTTTTTTACTTTCCTTTTCTTTTTTTTTTTTTTTTTTTTTTGCATTTAATGTTTTAAATAGGAGACATTAATGTCCAGAGTGTCCATGTCCTTTTCTTTCTGACGTTTCATCAGGCTGGATCAATGCAAGGTCTTTTTTATGTAGGAATGTTCATGAGACATCCAGGTAGGATCCAACTCATGATTCAGTAATAATGGATCAGCGAGACTAAATTTTTGCCCCCGCCTACTTCTACCTAGGCGATGTTGGGTAGCTGCTTTTAGTTTTTATAATGGGCTATCTTTCCTAACCTAATCGTTAAACTGGGGCGTGCAATAACCCAAGAAAGAGGTGGTATGCCGTAAAACCAATCAATCAACCAACCATGTTTTGTTTTTGTTGTTTTGTTTTTTTAGTTTTTGTTTTTGTTTGTATTTTTTTGTTTTTTTGTTTTTTTGTTTTTTTGGTTATTTTTTTGTTTTTTGCACCTAGTGACAAACTTGTTCGCATTATCAAAGCCTCGTTTTCGCACGGACTTATTTATTCTAGGTTTTAGGATTTCGTTCCATTAATAATTGTTTCGTTCTTATCGACTTAATCTATTTCAAATTTCAGTACGACAGCTCTGTTTCTTTTTTTTTTCTTTTCTTTTCTTTTCTTTTCTTCTCTCTCTCTCTCTCTCTCTCTCTCTCTCTCTCTCTCTCTCTCTCTCTCTCTCTCTCTCTCTCTCTCTCTCTTCCGCATTGCGCTGATTGTAACCTAAAGAGATTCAGCTGCGCACATTCAATCCACTTCTTTGATTTTATTGGACGATTTATCTTGAGGCAAATTTAAGTAATAAACTGAAGATTTATTTAAAAATAAATTTTCCATATACTAATTCTATCATCAATCTTATTCGAATTTGAATAACATATGGATAATTACTCAGACACAAAAAACAACTGTTAAAATTACTATGAATATATATATATATATATATATATATATATATATATATATATATATATATAGATAGATAGATAGATAGATAGATAGATAGATAGATAGATAGATAGATAGATATAGTTATAGATATATATTTATATATATATATATATATTCGAATTTGTATAACATAGAATAATTACTCAGACACAAAAATAGGTGTTCAAATTACTGTGAATATATATATATATATATATATATATATATATATATATATATATATATATATATATATAGATAGATAGATAGATAGATAGATAGATAGATATATAGATATAGGTAGATATATTAGTTAAAGTATATATATATAAAAGTTAAGCTATATATATATATATATATATATATATATATATATATATATATATATATATATGAATTTGAACAACATATGGATAATTACACCGACAAAAAACATTACTAGGTATATATATATATATATATATATATATATATATATATATATATATATATATATATATATATATATATATATCGTTAAAATCTTTAAAATCAAAATAACATATGAAGCAGCAAAAGTTATTATTAATTTCACGATTATGAAACAATCGTCAGATGTGTAGCATTGTTTGTTTGCTTGTTTTTTTGTTTGTAAGTACCGACTGCACCTACCACCCTTCGACGCTTAAGGGGTGGGGGTGCAGTAATAAACATAATCGGTGATTACACTCACATAGATATAAGGTGTTCCATCGTGTTACAATGGTTAGCAAGTGTATCTCACAGATCCATTACGACTGAATAGCGTGTTCGATCCTCGCTGGATGCTTCATACTTGTCACCTGTTGTCACTCTCTCCCTGTGTCGAACAGGTTGGGTAAATAACATCACACATAGTTATTAACATATGTAATATTTTAAACCGACGCTGTTTTGAGTCGTGATCTATTATATATACTAGCATAACAAAACCGCCCTTCGGGCGGTGTAAAAATAAAATTTTAAAAATATAGCCTGAGCCGAGTGGGATTTAAAATTCAATGTCAGAGGGGTAGTATCCAAGTAAAATTAATAAATGAATTGAAGAAATAAAAAACAACAATGCCAAAATATGCCAAAAACTTTAAAAGGATATTCAACATTTAATGATTTTAGTAATTAAAATCATTGAATTCATTAAAGGAGTAAAAAATAAACAATTAGAAATAGAAATTAGGAAAGTTAACTTTCTACACCAAAGTTTATCCTGAAATAATATTCAATAATAAAATTGAATTTGGTTTATCAATGAATAAAACAATCAACTATACAAAATGATTTTTTATTGTTTTGATTATTTCTAAAATCTTTGAAATAAAACAATAAATATTCACCTTATTTATTTTACATTTAACAAACATTTAGCTTTAGTGTGAATAAATATTATATAAAATAAAATAGAGTAATGATACTTAAATCAATATTTAAATGCTAAATAATACCTAATATTAATTATTTTTTTAATCGGAGTAAATAAAAATATCTAATTTATAGATTTATTTTCAACTAAATTTTATTTGGTAAAATTCAGTAAAAAGATAAATTCTTTAAAAATTTTCTTCAATAAATAAAATCTTTTGATAAGAGATTCAGTATCAATTTGTCTGTAACTAAAACTATGTTGCTGTAAAATTAATAAATCAAATAAAGTAATAAAAAACAACAATGCTAAAATATGCCAAAAACTTTAAAAGGACATTCAACATTTAATGATTTTAGTAATTAAAATCATTGAATTCTTTACAGGAGTAAAAAATAAACAATTTGAAATAGAAATTAGGAAAGTTAACTTTCTACACAAAAAAATTTTTCCTGAAATAATATTTAATGATAAAATTAAATTTGGTTTATCAATGAATAAATCAATCAACTATACAAAATGATTTTTTATTGTTTTGATTATTTCTAAAAATTTTGAAATAAAAAAAATAAGCATTCACCTTATTTATTTTACATTTAACAAACATTTAGTTTTAGTGTAAATATATATTACATGAAATAAAATAGAGTAATGATACTTAAATCAATTTTTTAATGCAAAATAATATTTAATATTAATTTTTTTTAATCGGAGTAAATAAAAATATCTAATTTATAGATTTATTTTCAACTAAATTTTATTTGGTAAAATTCTGTAAAAAGATAAATTCTTTAAAAATTTTCTTCAATAAATAAAATCTTTTGATAAGAGATTCAGTATCAATTTGTCTGTAACTAAAACTATGTTGCTGTAAAATTAATAAATCAAATAAAGTAATAAAAAACAACAATGCCAAAATATGCCAAAAACTTTAAAAGGACATTCAACATTTAATGATTTTAGTAATTAAAATCATTGAATTCATTAAAGGAGTAAAAAATAAATAATTTGAAATAGAAATTAGGAAAGTTAACTTTCTACACAAAAAAATTTTTCCTGAAATAATATTTAATGATAAAATTAAATTTGGTTTATCAATGAATAAATCAATCAACTATACAAAATGATTTTTTATTGTTTTGATTATTTCTAAAAATTTGAAATAAAAAAAATAAACATTCACCTTATTTATTTTACATCTAACAAACATTTAGTTTTAGTGTAAATAAATATTACATGAAATAAAATAGAGTAATGATACTTAAATCAATTTTTAAATGCTAAATAATATTTAATATTAATTTTTTTTAATCGAAGTAAATAAAAATATCTAATTTGTAGATTTATTTCAACTAAATTTTATTTGGTAAAATTCTGTAAAATATAAATTCTTTTAAAATTTTCTTCAATAAATAAAATCTTTTGATAAGAGATTCAGTATCAATTTGTCTGTAACTAAAACTATGTTGCTGTAAAATTAATAAATCAAATAAAGTAATAAAAAACAACAATGCCAAAATATGCCAAAAACTTTAAAAGGACATTCAACATTTAATGATTTTAGTAATTAAAATCATCAAATTCATTAAAGGAGTAAAAAATAAACAATTTGAAATAGAAATTAAGAAAGTTAACTTTCTACACCAAAGTTTTTCCTGAAATCATATTCAATAATAAAATTGAATTTGCTTTATCAATGAATAAAACAATCAACTATACAAAATGATTTTTTATTGTTTTTGATTATTTCTAAAATCTTTGAAATAAAACAATAAATATTCACCTTATTTATTTTACATTTAACAAACATTTAGTTTTAGTGTAAATATATATTACATGAAATAAAATAGAGTAATGATACTTAAATCAATATTTAAATGCTAAATAATACCTAATATTAATTATTTTTTTAATCGGAGTAAATAAAAATATCTAATTTATAGATTTATTTTCAACTAAATTTTATTTGGTAAAATTCTGTAAAAAGATAAATTCTTTAAAAATTTTCTTCAATAAATAAAATCTTTTGATAATAGATTCAGTATCAATTTGTCTGTAACTAAAACTGTCACTGCTTACATCAAAACACTGTCATTGATAAAAATATTATTTGATTAATAATCAATAGATGCATGCAACATTTTGATTTGAGGGGACAGAAGTAAGTTTCCATTTCAAATGGTTTCATTTTTCTTTACTCCTTTAATAAATTTGATGATTTTACCGATAATACAAACCCTCTTATATGGAAATTTTAACTCAGACAATATCTTTCAAAAATTAATTTTTATAACCGCCCAGATGGCATTTTTTGCTAGTTTATGTAAAAATGTTTGTACAATAAATTAATGAATATAATGTATGTTGTTACACTCTTAATTCATTTTCTTAGAGATTTAATAAATTTTATATCCATTAAAGTAAGCATTAAATTGAATAATTGGCAGACCTGAGCATCTGGAAACCCCCCATCTAAAATTTTTGTTTTTAATTTTTTTTCTTTCTTTTAATGGATTATTATCAATTGCACACCAATCTATCAGATTGTAAAAGAAAAAAAAATTCAAAAAAGTTATTTATTTTTCGCGGTGCTCAGTTCCCCGTATAAGTTTATCGTAAATCGATCCCCCATATCAGAACCGCTACAAAATTTATTCATTTATTTATTTTATTGTTTTCCTTCAATGGATTATTATCGATTACACACCAATCTATCAGGTTTTTAAAAAAATTCTTAAATGTTCTTTATTTTTTGAGTTTTCAGGGGAGCTCATGCCGACATATAAGTTTATAGTAAATCGCTGCCCCATATCAGAACCGCTCGAAAGGAAACTGGCGCAAATGTGTCAAAGTTAGGGTGGCCCAGAAAAAACAGAACCCAAATTATTTATTTATTTTCCCATTAAACTAACCTTAAACCCCAACACCAACCCTAATCTCAAATCCTAACCCTAAACCCCCCTAGTTACAATTAACAGTTTTATTACAAAATTTGTGGGTTCTGTTTTTTCAGTGTCACCTTGATTTTGACACCTTTGTGCAAATTCAGCCCAACTGTTCAGGTAGAGCGCTCTTTTTTTTTTACAATCTGATAGATTGGTGTGTAATCGATAACAATCCATTGCAGAAAAAAAAAAAATTTTAGCGGTTCCGATATGGGGGATCGATTTACAATAAACTTATAGGGGGAACTGAGCACCCCTGAAAACTCGAAAAATAAATAACTTTTTTGAATTTTTTTTTTACAATCTGATAGATTGGTGTGTAATTGATAATAATCCATTGAAGAAAAAGAAAAAAGATTTAAAAAATTTTAGATGGGGGTTTCAGATGCTCAGGTCCGATGAATTATTTTATTTATTTAATTTTTAAAAACAAAACAAAATTTATATAAACTCGAAGTAAAATGCTATTTTCAATCATCTAATATAGAATAGTATTCCTCTTATTGATGAATGTGTATTGTTTAAACATTGAACAAAATACTATTAATTTCTCGCTACAATTAATTTAAATAAATGATGAAAAATAACATTAGTAATATGAAATAACCGTAAACAAATTTTGAATTAAAAATAAAAGTAAACATCTTTTTTTAATTCCTAATAGGAATAAAATAATTTGAAATAAAAAATACTTGTTATATTTGTGAAGGTGCCGCGAAAATTAAAAAATATATTTTATCTATAAATTTTTTCATGGTTGTATCATTTGTTATTGTATTTCGGTGGCCTCAATTTAGATAGGGGACTTTTTTTTTTAACACCGCTTTTGTTTATACAAACCAAACTTCGGTTAAACATTGTTGAATAATGAATTTTAAAAGTATTGCGTCAATTATGATAAAAAATAAAGATTAATTTTTTAGTTTAAGAAAGAAGCGCTAAGTGTTAAAAAAACAAACACGTAAAATCATTTTTTTTGATTTCATTTTTTTTTTTTTTGTCGTCTGATTCAGACCTACTTGTATTTTTTTTTTTAAATCAACAAACTATTTTCTGTAAATGGTTGACAAGGTCCAAGGGTATATTTATGACAAATTAAAATTAAAAGATATTTCTTAATTTCTAAATAAATCACGGTCATCATATTTAGCGGAAAAGCATCGCTCAGAACTGGTTGTTATTTTAATTTTAATATTACTAATAAGGAATAACCGTAAACAAATTTTGAATTAAAAATAAATGTAAACATCTTTTTTAAATTCCTAATAGGAATAATAAAATTTGAAATAAAAAATACTTGTTATATTTGTGAAGGTGCCGCGAAAATTAAAAATAAATTTTATCTATAAATTTTTTTATCTATAAATTTTTTCATTAAAAATTAACTCTATTAAAACTTTAAAAATATTTTTTTTTTTACCGCAACGAAAACGGAAGTAGTCACGGACAAAATACCATAACTAATAATTTAACGTAATATTTAAATTAGTGGCTGTACACACACACATACACCATCGCATACCAACGCCGTAAAATAGAATATTTGACGTCACATTTCAAAACCGTTCTTCTTTCAAACTTCAAAAATTTTTAAACTGAGTAACACATAACTACCACTCGCTTTTCTCGTTATTCTGTGATAAATAATTTATTATCACCTTCCATATACCAACAAATGCCCTGAAGATGATCTAATTAATAGATCGAAACACTGCAGCGTCGACTAATAAACTCGCCACTTAACCCATTTAAACCTGTGTTTTTTCATTTTTCCTAATATACTACATACCGTCGGATTCACTTCCTTTCTTCACACATATATATATATATATATATATATATATATATATATATATATATATTATATATATATATACAATAAAATTTTGCTCTACTTAGTATTGAGCACTTTGTATTTGTTATATCGCTGACTTACCCCCCTGAATTCAACCATCGTGAGCATATTCACCGGTAAGTCACCTTTTCCTTTATATATATATATATATATATATATATATATATATATATATATGGGGAGGAGATAGAAATACACGAAATGTTCCAAAAGATTAATTTATAATTGATGGTCTAGAGGTGGTGGATATATGAGATATGCTTATATCTATGAAGTATACAAAAATCTCGACCGAGTCAGAATTCATCTTGCCGACCATTGTAAGCCGATGCGACAAAAGAAAAAAACGAAAAGAAGACGATAAGGGGAGGCAAGTCTTTAATTTATTGGCAATGACTAACTAATCATTTGGGTGGTTCTACAGTCCGAAAAAGAAATAGTGGTGTGACTATGTATCAATATAGAAGAAAAAAAAGCATTTTTTTAACAATGAATATACTTTTCTTTTCTTTATTTTTATGATCAAAATGTATTCATCAATATTGTTATAAACCGTATTTGCATGCGAGCGTATGGTGATGAGGAAATGAACAAAACACAGATTTTGAGTTTTAAAATTGTATTAAGAAAAACAACATGAACAGTGAAAGGATGTCCGGCTGTTGGGAGGTAGATAAGTTTGTCATCGACTGATGTTGGTAGGTGAGTCGAGTCTTGTATTTTAGAGTCGTTAGCTGTTGTATACAGAATCTTGTAGTTTCGGTTATTTTGAAGTCGATCGCTGGTCGTATCGAGTTATGATAGCTAGTATATTTTTGTATCGTCGAATCTTGTAGAAATGTTCGCTTCTTTCTTGTCTTGTTCTAGGCAGAATATTGTGTACTGGTAGTAGCGCTTTTTGTATCAACGAATGATGTAGAAATGTTCGGTAGTTGACTTGTTGATTTGACTGCCTGGTGAGGTCAGGTTTGGGTAGGTTGGGGGTGTGACCCGCCGCTCTTTGATGTGTCCTTCTGTGAGGTAGCGCTCGTCGTGCCTGCGTTCGTGATGGTGCCTTCAGCTCTGACTGCCGGTGCCCTTCAAAGCTGTTCGTTTTATAGAGATCGGCGGTCCCAAGTTGGATCACTTGGAGTTGTTTTCACTTTACCCGGGAATCGCTTTCATTGGATGATATTCGAATTTTATTTACCAATTTTTTTTTTTTTATTTAATTTTGGGAATTGACTATCAAGCCGGAACTCTGATTTGGAGCCCATGCGCAGATATATGTTAAAATGGTCATTCCGTTTTAGGTAACGACCGAGGGCACTTCCGACTTTATCCGTCCCGTTGACGAGTGTATGTAGTTTGTATTAGTGAATCGGGAGATTTCGATTTTTGCATATACAACAATATGTATAAAAAATGATTGATAAAATATAGATAATAAATAATTTCTAACAATGTAGGTTTATTAAGTAAAGTCCTACCCCTCTTACACGAGAAGGTAGGTGTTGCCAGGGGTATGACCTCCTGGAATCAAGTAGAGGTTAATGCGGCTTGCCAACCCGGGCTCAGATATTATATTTTAAGCCGAGTCTGGGTCCAGAAAAAAAAACTGGGTGTATTCAGAGGCATCAGCCGCCTGGTTTTCTGAAAATCGAAATGAAGACGATAAGGGGAGACAATTCTTTAATTCATCGGCAATATCTAGCTAATTATTTGAATGTTTCTGTTAACCGAAAAAGAAATAGAGGTATAGATATTGTTGGATTTATTTGATATAAGGCATGAAGTAAATGGTCACTCCTAAATATAGACTCGTTGACTACCACGTGACCTGGGGTGGATTTCTATTGTCCAATCACTGGCACTGCTGCTGCTGCTTCTGCTGTATTAATAGACATACCATTCTGAATTATTTCATTGACATTTGGATTCTCTCGGACGAAGGACTTACAAGGAATACGTTAACACTGGATTCTTATTGGCTTGCTTACTTATTCATTACATCTGGAACGAAGGATGGCTGCCAGATACTTAACAGATATATGTATTATTTGGATTATTATCCTCATCATTATTGTTATCTGCGCAACGTTTCAGCCGATGTCCCCTCCGGTTTTCTTCAGGTATTTCTTGTCGAACTCGGGAACCTTCTCGAACTCGGGAACCCCCTCCTCGAACTTGGGAACCTTCTCTTCGAATTCCGGAACCTTCTTGTCGTAATCGGGAGCCTCCACGGAATTTCGAACCTAACCCTTTATTCAATCCACGGGGGTTGTTTATTCTCATTAGGTCAGGTTCGATGTTCCGTAAAGGTTCCAGAAATAATCCAAATAATAGAAATTACCAAGACATCTCAAAACTTCAGAGAAATAGTATTGCTATATATCAACTTATGCTAAGTCGTAACTTAGATAATTCAACGGCGCTAGTATAACCACAATGTGTTCATGAATAAGCGTGTTTCACGTATATATGTGTATATATGTGTATAAACACAGCGAACATTAAAACCATCTTGACGCTTCTAGTGGACTTACCCACACCCCACACCCCAAAAATGACATGAAGGTGCTGTTGCTTATCTGATACACAAAATATACCGTATCCCTAATCTCATTTCCTTTTTCAAGAACACCGATAGTAGTAGGATTAGGGTACTTACTACTCACATAAATCCCCAAATGAGTTAGAAAGGGCTCCTTAGCCTTGATCGGCAACCCATCAAAGTCAAGGAAAAGTCCAACACAAAACCTCTGCTGCCTTTCAAGAAAAGGCTAGGGAGTAAACCCCGAAAACAAATCAGGAGCCGGAGTCCCTAAGGTGGTGTGATGATGAAATCCAGTGCTACCCAGCAACCCTTGCGACACTACCGTTGCCAAACCGCATTGGTTTCTTACCTTTCCTTTGGATAACAGCGGCAGTGGAGAGGGAAGATTTGCTCCATAGGCAACATCTCATCCTACATATGAATCCTTCCAGGCTATGTAGTTAAAAAAACCTTGGACACTACTCCATCGTTTCTCGTAGATGGAAGGCTGCCAATCAATATCAATATTGAAGTAAAAAGCATCGAGCTTTATTTGTTATTTTGTTTTGTTTTGTTTTGTTTTGTTTTTTGTTTTTGTTTTCGTTTTTTCAATAAGGGATTTTCTTTTCTTTTCTTTCATTTTTTTCGATCAATATGTATACATCAATACGTATTTAAAAAAATAATAGATAAAGTATAGATAATAAAGAATTTCTAACAATGTGGGTATATTAAGTAAGGTGACTTTGTAAAAAAATATCATCTCAATTACAAATCAACTTTATTTCCTTCAAAATTTCCATGAAAAACCACATACAACAATAATAATGCATAAAAAAAACAAATAAAAATAAAGTAGCAAATAAAAACCATAATATAAGAGTAAAATTTCATACCGTGAAAAAAAACAGCAGATTATAAGCCCCCCCCCCACACACACACACACACACAAAATCCCACACAAAGAAAACCAATATTCCCAGCATGCAACACAAACAGAATCGTAAAAACGAGTCACCCCTTTCTACAAGGGAAAACAAAAATTGTTACTATTTTATAGGCCATCCTTTAGGTTTCAAGCAAGAGCGCTTGTCCAGTGGAGATCCTTGGTAAAGAATCCTTTGGTTGTTCCTTGGTGCTCCTCAGTATTGCAAGTCCTTCGTCAACGATTGCAAATGGACGTCTCTCAGTAACAGTGATTATGTAGTCAACCAGCTACGCATTATGGTCGTAGAAAATGACTGAGGAGCACCAAGGAACAACCGAAGGATTCTTTACCAAGGATTTCCGCTGGACAAGCGCTCTTACTTGAAGCCTAAAGGATGGCCTATAAAATAGTAACAGGAAGATATCATGACGTAGACATCGTTTTCCGCTTTACTCCGGTCGCGGTTGGGAAGTCTGGTCGAAAATAAAAAGATGTGATTATTCAAAAAAAGAATTAAGCCTCATGTCATCTTCGTGAATAATGGCAAACCAGCTTCTACAGACCAGCATCTTTAAGAAAGAAGAATTAAAGTCAGATCAGCATCTTTAGAAATGTCCCAGTTAGACAAGAGGCAGACGAAAGTACCAGCCAGCTACTCGACTACTCAAGTAAGTAAGTAAGAGATAAAGACCTTTAAAATGTGGGAGAGAGCATACAAATGCATCTCTCCCGTCTCTCATCGTCCATAAGAACTCTCTCTCTCTCTCTCTCTCTCTCTCTCTCTCTCTCTCTCTCTCTCTCTCTCTCTCTCTCTCTCTACGCTCACCGAGAAACTATCCCCTTTTCACTAGCGCTAGACCAAGGAGATTGTTTTTGCAACTGAGGTGGGGTGCTACACCTACCATCAGCTCCTTACTTTGCCACACAAATCCCTGTGCTACTCATACGCTGAGTTGGTGAAGACATGTTTTGAACCTGGAACCTTGTGATTTTTAGGCTTTATATATCCTGTAAAAGGGTTATATAACAATTTGAGGTTAAGGGAGGCGTGTTACAGTTTGTTGGTTACATGTCCTAGCACCTATATTATTATCCCAACCCTGTTGCCCTTATGGCAACCTCCTAACTCTTTTATCCTATATGTGCTAGAAGACGATGGCTGAGGATCTTAGAGTCCTGGGTATAACGTTAAATTGCATCTAGTGGTGAAGATCCAAATCTGGAATTCTGGGGAATGGAAAGTGCCCATTTATTTTCATTACTCCAAGGTCCATGCTGACCCCGAGTAGTAGTACCTGTCAGCGTCCCATCTATCGATTAGATAAATACAAAATGAGTATTTAAAATGTGTTTGAAAAGAATTGACTTTTTAAAGAATTGAATACCCAACAAGAATGAATAAAACAAAATGTATTCGGTGTAAAATAACTCAACAACCAACCCAAAAACCTTTCCTTGCGGAATTTTCAGTGATAGTATATCCATGAATGCACTAACCTATACATATATAAAGGGCAGTTTTGTGAATCTGTATGTCCGAAGGAAACTCTGAAAATAAAAAAATTAAAGACAAAGTATATATATATATATATATATATATATATATATATTATATATATATATACTAGCAAATATATGCACCCTCCGGGTGCAAGTATTTAAGTTTTAATATAATAAAATATCATGTTAAATTAGAAAGGCTAATACTGAATAAGAATTCAGATAAAAAGATTTGGAACAGAGGGGGTATAATCGGAAAATAGAACAACTTTGAAACTGTTCCACCATTTTCCCTTACTCCCGTCTTTCAGTGGTAAATTTCCCTAATTTAACTATTTAGTTAAAATAGGAAGAAAAGAATAAAATTACAGTTATTTCTTTATGTTAATAGATTTCTGTTAAGATTTATCCCCGAGATTTTTGCTCATATTTATTAAGATAAAACCAAACAATTAGAAATCAATAATACTAAGCATATATTTATTAAAATTAATTTTTTTAAGATCAATATGCAAATTAGCCTTCCCATTCACACTGTAAACCGCTATTTCGTTGAATATATAAATATAATTGCATGTTATTAGTATGTAGATATTGTTAACAGTCTTAATGATGTAACACAATTTTACTAATAATTGAGGTTTAAATAAAAAATAAAATCATGGAGAATGTGTGTAAATAACAAAGGGAATTGTGACTTGTGTAGTTTCGGTTACAGACAGACAAACCCACAATCTCCATTATAATAAGATATATATATATATTAAATATCACCAGGGCTTGGTTTTTGTGTAAAAATAATAGAGATCTGATTTATATTCATGAAAATAATTAAAAAAAAAAAATTTAAATGATAACAGCATGGATTTTTTTTCATTTGATATTTTAGATAGTAGACATTAACATTTCTTTTCAGAGTAGCAGGATCAATGCAAGGACTTTTTTTAATAGGGATTTTAAAATGGGCATTCTACGAGGATCCAACTCACGATTTAGTGATAATGGATCTGCGGGACTAACGTAAAAACTCTCCCTCTACCCAGGCGACGCCGGGTAGCCGCTGTTAGTGCATTATAAGGGCCTTGTGTTGGTTATATACTGCTATAAAATTACTTTTCTTCATATTATTACGATTTAAAAATGTGCATATTTTTATGTTTATCTAGATATTTTTGTCCAAGTCGCAGAGGGTTTGTTTTCTGGCGGAGGGGGGTCTGTTTTTTTTTCTGTTTTGTTGTTCTTTTTTCTTTTCTTTTCTTTTCTTTTCTTTTCTTTTCTTTCTTTTTTCTTTCTTTTCTTTTTTCTTTTCTTTTCTTTTCTTTTTTCTTTGTGGGGGGGAGGTAAGGGTTTTTCTTTTGAATGTTACTGAACGTGCATATTTATTCTCATGGAATACGGGAAATTATGTTTCAAAGAGTAAAAAACTCAGACGTCGGGATTTTATTTTTTATGTAAAATTTATAATTAGATTGGATACTGGAA
This sequence comes from Doryteuthis pealeii, assembly GCA_023376005.1. Lineage (NCBI taxonomy): Eukaryota > Metazoa > Mollusca > Cephalopoda > Myopsida > Loliginidae > Doryteuthis > Doryteuthis pealeii. The sequence goes on along the minus strand of CM042142.1, from coordinate 85,720,441 downwards.
AATGTTTTACGTGTTTTCATTCTGGATCAATATATATATATATATATATATATATATTATATATATATATATATATATATATATATAGAGAGAGAGAGAGGGGGGGAGGGAGAGAGAGAGAGAGAATGAAAGGAATTAAATTGATAGATAGATAGGTAAATAGAGAGATAGATAGAGAGATAGAGAGATAGATAATGAAAGGATTTATTGGTAGATTGATTGATAGATAATGAATGGATTAATAGATAGATAGATAGATAGATAATGAGCGGATTGTGATAGATAGATAGATAGATAGATAGATAGATAGATAGATAGATAGGATATAGATAGATAGATAGATAGATAGATAGATAGATAATGATTTATTGATATATTGATTGATAGATAATGAATGGATTAATAGATAGAAGATAGATAGATAGATAGATAATGAGCGGATTGTGATAGATAGATAGATAGATAGATAGATAGATAATGAGATTGTGATAGATAGATAGATAGATAGATAGATAGATAGATAGATATAGATAGATAGATAGATAGATAGATAGATAGATAGATAGATAATGAGAGATAGATAGATAGATAGATAGATAGATAGATAGATAATAGATGATCATAGATAGATAGATAGATCTGATCAGTTTGTGAATGTATGTGTGGGCACCTATTACTTCAGTCTATTGTTGGCCTCCCCCAAACTCTGCGCTTCGTAGCATAATTAGATGATTTTTTTTATATCCACAATTCCGAGGAAATGGTAACATATTATGTGCCGGGAAATACAGCAGACAGAACTGAAAAGAACTGAAAAGATAATATCTTTAACAAAAAGCAAATAGCAAATATAAAGAACTGTGCCCAGAAATAATTATTCTACAATGTTGATCCAACCCTGTGACAAAAAAATAAATAAAGATAAAATTACATAAATATGTGTACTTATTCTATGAATATATGTCCTTATTTTTGGAATGCTGCATATGCACATTTTTGCTACTGAGTTTGAATAATGTCGAGTTGAGCAATAAATAATACCTAATAATATCCGTTTTCATTATATTGGGGCTTGCTATAATGGTAATAAGATTGGGATCAATCCTATAGGTGCTAAGGCTTGACGTGATTCCGACCGTCTGTCTAGCCTAAGTAAGGGCCAAAGGAGAGTATTGCATGTCATGGATTGCTCACCAGGATTCCTTTCTTAAGCATCACGGGTCGCCACCCATGGCCAACAGATGGTCCCATTGGGTGGGGGGGGTTACCCCTCTGCAGAGGTGCAGTCGGTGTATTCTAAATCCCCAGTTGAAGAAGATTGAAGGTTTAATGGTCCGCATGTTGCGTGGAAACACTTCTCCTAAATTTGTGGTACACGTCTCGTTTCTGATAATTTCCAAGTGATTACAATGTTGGTTAAATCGAACTTAACTGACTTAAATTCCACCATCGTATGTCAGTCACCACGCCGAAAGAAAAAAAATACTAAAAATCAGGGGATTAACCAAATTTAATGAAATTTTCAGTGTTGATATATTAATGAATAAAAGATATAATGCACCAGTTATTCTATTTAAAAAAACTTTTACATTTTTTCAGGTCAGTTAACTTTGAACCACGTATTTTTAGGCCCAACATAGATTCTCAAAGATACGTAATTCAAAGTTAATTTACCTGAAAAAATGTAAAAGTTTTTTTAAATATAATAACTGGTAGATTATATCTTTTATTTATTAATATATCAACACTGAAAATTTCATTAAATTCGGTTAATCCCCTGATTTTTGGTAGTTTTTCTTTCGGCGGGGTGACTGACATACGATGGTGGAATTTAGGTCCGTTAAGTTCGATTTGACCACAATGTTTGTATTTACCATACCCGTTTGCCAAGGGTAAGATGTGACAGAATTTTGCAAGTGTGAGTGTTACATAATTCGTGGTTACCTTTGAATTATGACTGTAGTACATTAAAATGTAAATAACGGTACGATAAATGGAAAGTTACATTTTAGCCGTTATAAATGTTATTGACAGCAGTTCACCTTTTGCAGAACTAGGTGCCGATTTCTGATTGCGTGTGAAGGTAACTGAGTTAGAGTTAGTTAGAATCTGGTGATCAGTCAAAGGGGCCAGATGTGACTTGTCTGTTCCCTAGGTATACCACGCGGTTAAATCTTTTGGGATTCGATTGTAATAAAGATGTCTTTGAAAAATAAACACAGTCTTGCTTCATTATAACAAAAAACAAAGAGTATGAGCATATACAACCAAGCCCAACAGAAAGAAGCCGTATCAACTCACTCATCTCCTCCCCATTATTTACACAGCAGAATAAGTGGGTATACAACATGAGGATTGAACTCTCTATTCGGTAGCGATGGATCTATATGACTAGCTGAAACTGTTTCCAATGTATATCACAATCGTATCACAAATCGTATCTAAATCGTATCTTCACATATAATTCAGGGCAACATAAAAATTATATTTGATGATATTTTATCGTAATTTCATGCATGGGTTTGTGGAGATTAAAATTGAAATAAAAAATTTAAAAAGTAAAAATAACAATCTCCCATGAGCCTTCAAACCGGAAAACCCTCCAAGCATGTGCAGGAAAAAGGACCCACTTCCGACCACCAGGATAATCTCTCGGCCATTCGGATTTATACCTTAACTGAGACCAGACACTGGGCGGGAAGAAATTTCCTTTCCTCGAGGTAGCTATGAATCCTGAATCCTAAAACTCCTTTTTGTCTTTGTCTCTTCCTTTTCATTCCTTTACTTCCTTTTCAGTGCGACCACCAAATATAATGATGCTTCAGTTCTGGAGATCTGGAGGAGGGTGAAGTACCCTTTCATTGCTATTACTCCCAGGTCGACTCTAACCTACAGTGGTAGTACCTATTAGGGTCCTATAGGGACAAATAATATCTTTAAAACTTATTCATATTTGATGGGACCATGTGCTGAAAAATCTCTTAAGAAACAACTAAGCAAAAATGTAAAAGTGAACGTACAGTTAAAGCGATTCCCTAACTTATAGGCATAGAATAACCCTATACAGTTTATCATGCCGTTTCAATCAATCAGCTGACCATTAATTCTGAGATGCAAGCAAGAACTGAGACCAGTCTGTGTGTATGTATGTATGTATGTAAACTTGTTTATGTAAGGATATATGTGGATATGTGGATATATAAATATATATATATATATGTGTGTGTGTGTGTGTGTGTGTGTGTGTGTGTAAGTATATATGTATGTAAACTTTATATGTATGTTTGAGTTTTCTATTTTGGTTGAATCCTATCAGGTGAATATTTTATATTATCCACTCATGTATGGGAAGAAATTTCCTTTCCACGAGGTAGCTATGACCCATGAATAAAGCCTGAATCCTAAAACTCCTT
>CM042142.1:85644528-85709528 GCA_023376005.1 Doryteuthis pealeii | reverse complement strand
TGGAATAAAGTTTGTTTCTTTATAGTATCTTTGAAGCATTGTGTGTATGTGTAATATAAAGATTTTGAAGGCAATTTACAATGCAATATGTGTTGAATTTATTTAACTTATGTTTTTTTTTTTTAAACTAAATATTTTCGGAAGTAAAATTCCATCCTCAGAGTTATTGAAAGTACTAGGTGTTTTTTTATAGTACTTATCCCACGGCGATATTGTAATCATCTGTTGTTTAAGAAGTTGAGGAACGCCGTATATTTGACATTTTTTTCCGTGATGTTAAATCGGCTCTTATATATATAAGGGTTTTATAATTTGCCTGAAGCATTGTGTATATATTGGTTTGGTGGTTGGTTTTGAAGGCTATCACAATGCAAGTGTAAAGAAAAATAAGCTAACTATGGTTTGTTTGTTAACCTGTAATTTTTTTTATTTTATAAAAGTTCTTAATATTTCGATATAAAAATCTCATCTACAGAACATCTCTGAAACTGGATTGGCTGTTAGTGGCTATCCATTTTGGTTTGTGTCATGTCTTCCAAACAGTCTATGTGTGTGTATGTGGGGGGGGGCATGTGTGTGTTTTTGCTTATGTGTGTGCCTTTTCAACAGTGTCTGATTATAATTCCAGGCCTGGCTCACTCTACAAGCAAAAACTTTTTGTTTATCAATTAGACCATCTGATTCTCTGATTATCATTCCAGTGTTGCCTAACCTTTTATATATATTATATATATATATATATATATAATATATATATCATCTCTCGAGCTAAACACGGCAACGGGATTTTCCCCTCTCATAGGTACAGTCGGTGTATTCTACTGACAGGGCGAAACAAAAGAATGAGTCTGAATTCAAAACCTGAGGAAATCTTTAACACTCAAATGCACCATTCTTCTTATATCAGCCGATCCAAAAGAGATCCCATGACATGCAACACCCCACTTTGGCCCTTACTTAGGCAGTCGGATCAATCAGCTGGTCACGTCAAGACCTAGCACCTATATGATTGTTCCGACCCTGGAAGGCCTAATCCTTTTTATCGTATGGGTGCTAGAAGCAGGTGGCTGAGGGTCTTAATGTCCTGGATATGACGTTACACTGATGGTGAGGTTCCAGGTCTGGAGCACCCCTTCATCAACATTGCTCCCATGTCCACTCTGGCCCGGAGTGGTAGTACCTGTTAGGGACCCATATATGGGTTAAATAGAAAATGTGTTTACAAAAAATAATTGAGTTTTAAATAAATTCTTCTAAACTAAATTCGTTACGAATCTTTTTTGCCGGCATTAAATGACCCACTGTGGTTGATATGCCGTAAAACAAAATTTATTGGTCAACATAAATGCAGATGGACATTCTTTATTTAAGAAAGAATGATGAATTAGAATTTCCAAATTTATAACACCAAAGAGAAATATCATTTATTAGAAGCGGCTACCTGGCGTCGCCAGGGTAGAAGGGGAGGTAAAAAAAAAGGTAGTCAAGCAGATTCATTATTATTGAATTGCAAATTGGATCCTCGCAGGATGCCCCATTAAAATCCCTACGTAAAAAAAGACCTTGCGTTATATCCAGACACCCTGAAAAGAAAAATTGTCTCCTATTTAGAATATCAAATGCAAAAATAAAACCATGCTGTTATTATTTAGATTTTATTTCTTAATTATCTTTGCAAATATAAATCAAATCTTCATTATTATTCTCAAAAAGCAAGATCTGGTGATAATCAATGTGTGTATATATATATATATATATATATATATATATATATATATATATATTTACTTTGTTATTAATTTTTTTTGTTTTCATCATTTCCACCCGGACATATACATACATACATACATACATATACACACACACAAACTGCCCTTGATCAGGGTGTTTTGTGTATTTTGGACTAATGGCATTTCAATTATTTCAATGAGAAAATTGTTTTGATGTACTAGGGAATTTAGTTATGAGAGGAACGAATTAAACTCGTAAGTCAAGGTTACACTGTATATGGAAATCAAATTTTAGAAATAATTCATCAACTCACCTCAATGTGGAAAATTAATTTGATATACGAGAGAAAAGAATTAAACTCGTAAGTCAAGGCACCACTGTTCTTACGCTCATATAATATAATGGTTAGCACGTTAGTCTCGCAGATCCATTATTACGGAATAGCGAGTTCGATTCTCGCTGAATGCCCTATACTTGCAACCTTTTGTCACATTCTATCCGTAGCAAACGGGTTGTGTAAATAAATACTTGTATTTATATAAGCAAAACGAGATGTGATTAAAAAGTATTTAATTTCTTTCTTTTTTTTTCTTTTTTTTTTTTTTTTTTTTTTTTTTTTTTTTTTTTTTTCTTTTTCATTCTTCTTCATATTTTATTTACTTTCTGAATTCTTTTTCGTTCATTTTTTCTTCTCTTGTTTCTCATACGTATTTCGACACGTTCCTTTTTTTTCTTCTTTCTTTCTTTCTTTCTTTCTTTTCTCGTTCTTTTTTCCTCACTTTTCTTATTTCTTTTGTAAGGAGACAAAAGATAATTATCCCCCCTTTAGCGGTGAATTTATAGATACCACTAGGGGCCCATTATGGTCACGTAACAATTGCTAGCTTCTGCTGACTCTCCGACGACTGAAGACGTTCGTCTCTGAGTTCCGTTTAGGGACGTTAAAGACACTCATGACTGTTCCTTGTCGCCTGGAGACGTAACAAATAAGTTTTTCTCTTTTGTCCTCTTACACACTATTTCTTGTCTGAATAGACACATATGTATCTAATTTTGTCTACTGGGATATATATTATTACTTGTCAGCCGGGGTGTATTGTAGATAAAATGATTTGTGTTCAGTTCCTACAAACCTATACGTTGTTTTTGTCTTGCCTTTCCGTCTTTCTAACGTGTTAGTATACTACGGATATACTAATGCCTATATTTGGAGGTGTGTTATATAATGGTTACCGTCGAAGGAAATGGGCTCGATAGTATAAGTTCAAATCCAGGACGAGGCTGTTTGCATTTCGTAAAGTTCGATGTGTCAGTAGTAGGGTGGACTGGACTCTTTACCATTGATTAGGCAACCCGTTTAGGAGAAGGAAAAACCTGAATTCAAACCCGTTAAACTCCGTTTAAGAAATTAACCCCGTGTCACATTATACTCATATGGAAGGGTATATATATATATATATATATATATATATATATATATATATATATACGGTCCCATACGAGAGGAAGCCGGGAGGGGGCTCATACGTGCGACAGGCCGCGTAAAAGCAAAGCTGGACTCCTGAGCCATCTTCGTGCTCACAACCAAACTACTTGCTTGTAGAAATGGTCTTCTTCTATGAAGAAGTGGCAATCACCGCCGGGTTAGCTCAGTCGGTAGAGCGTTCGGCTAGAAACCACAAGGTTCCTAGTTCGATACCGGCCCTCGTCAACTCAGCGTATGAGTAGCACAGGGATCTGTGCTGTAGAGTAAGGAGCTGGTGGTAGGTGTGGCGCTCCATCTCAGACGCAAAAAAAACAATCCCCTTGTTCTAGCGCTAGTAAAAAGGAGATAGGCTCCCTCGCTGATTGGTTGATACCGATTTTAGGCCACCCCGATGACTTATATATGAACTTGTTAGAAAGTCCACGTATGCTTCTTTGTAAATGTAGTGATAGATGTTGGGAAACTTTTTTGGGTTGTATTGGAAGCATGGAAAAAGTGTAAAGCAAGGAATGATAACCAAAATTCCAAGTGATGAATATTATGTTACTTTTAATCGTATTTTTAATCCTGGTATTTCAGACAGACCTCTGCCTTTTGTCAAATAATTTGGTAAAATGACTGTTTTTTTTTCTTTCTTTTCTTTTAATTTTAAATGTTCATTCCTTAAGGTCACGTGTCATTTGAAATGTGTGTTGCTCGGTGTCTTTTATGTTATTTTTATTGCCCTGTGTTTAGGATTTGCTACTTTTCCATACTTCCAATACAACCCAAAAAGTTTCCCATATATATATATATATATATATATGTGTGTGTGTGTGTGTGTGTGTGTGTGTGTGTGTGCTCCCAAAATCCGGTAGAACTTCTTTATAGATGTTGTGATTGATGTTGAGAAACTTTTTAGGTTTTATTGGAAGCATGGAAAAAGTAAGGAATAATAACCAAAATTCAAAGTGATGAATATCATCTTATTATTCATCTTATTTTTCAAGCCTGATATTTCAGGCGGACATTTTTTTTGTTTTTTTTTGTTTCATTTCTTTTGCTTTTACATTTTCTTCCTTTACGTTTTTCTCTTTCATTTTTATTTTTCTCCTTTTCTTTTCTTTTCTCCTTTTTCTTTTATCAAATATTCTACAAAACAGTGTGGAATATCTCTTCATCGCTATTTCTCCTAGGTCCAATCGGACCCAGAGTGGTAGTACCTGTTAGAGTCCCATCTAGGGGTTAAATCAAAAAAATGTGTTGTTGTTCTTTTTTTTAATTGAGTTTTAAAGAATAATTGAGTACTATCAAGAATGCATAAAACAAAACGTCTTCGGCATAAAATGACCCAACAAGGGTTGATATGCCGTAAAATTCAACCAACCAGCCAACCAATCATTTAAATAAAAATATATCAAAAATCAATCATTCGAGACATCGATCAATCTAAGATTAAAAAATGTGAAAACCATTTTTGTTTGTTCGTTTCGTTCAGCAGATCATTATACAGAAATCCGAGAGGTAGGGCGTGATTGATCGAGGGTTTCGCATCGCCCCCAATGTTTGGGTGGGAAAAATCTTTTATCATCAAAGGAAAAAGTGGTGGAAAATTTTATCGATAAACTGAATTGAAATCGTGAAAACCCGCCAATGAAGGTTTAATCATTTTTGTTTTGTTTTGTTATTCTTTTTTTTTCTTTTCTTTTTTTAAAATAAAAATGGAGGATAAATATTAAAAGAATGAATTTGCCATCTCAACAATTTCAGCAAATCTTTGTGATCTCATCACAAAATAAGAAAAATAAAATTTTAAAAAAACATTACTTTATTCATTGTTTGTGCGTCCAATAATCCGGGCTTATCTCTGATTTCCTTCCCGGCTTTTTCTCACGATAAATCCTTTTCAAAACACTGACTTTTTCAGAAGAAAAGAATATGCTTTAACACGTGACATAGGTTCGCCATTAAAAGTTTATCCAATCGCCAATAAATACACATTCTTTCCTTGCTATCAAAATCTAAACTTCCTCTTCAACAGAAATCACACAGCGGCACCCGTAAATAAGTTGAACCCAAATATTTCTTAAATAAAATATTGATTTTCTTCTGAATCAAATATATCAGAATTTTACCCATGTCTCGTTTAATTGGTTGGTTGGTTGGTTTCCGGCATGTCAGCCCTTGTTGGGTTATTTTATGCCGAAGACTTTTTTTTATTCATTCTTCATGATGGATATTCAATTTTTTTTAAAGACTCAATTTTTTAAACAATCTGTAAATTTACTAGCAAATATATGCACCCTCCTGGTGTAAGTATTTAAGTTTTAATGTAATAAAATATTGTATTAAATTAGAAAGGCTAATGAAACTAAATAAGAATACAGATAAAAAGATTTGAAACAGAGGGAGTATAATAAAAAATGGAACAACTGAAACTTACTCCTCCATCACTCTCGTGTTTTATTGTTATTTTTTCTAATTTAAGTATTTAGTTATAAGAGGAAGTAAGAATAAAATGACAGTTATTTTTTCTTGTTAATGGATTTCATTTAAGATTTATTGAAGAGATTTTTGCTTATATTCATTAAAATAAAACTAAACAGTTAGAAATCAATAATACTAAGCACATATTTATTAAATTCGATTTTTTAATATTAATATGCAAATTAGCCTTTCTGTTCAAACTGTAAACCGCTATTTTGTTGTATATATAAATATAATTGCATGTTGTCAGTATGTAGACATAGTTAACAGTATTAATAATGTAAGACAATTTTATTAATAATTGAGGTTTAGATAAAAATAAAATCATGGAGAATGTGATGTCAATAACTAAGAGAATTGTGACTTGAGTAGGAATATAGTTTCGGTTACAGATAGAAAAACACACAATCTCCATTATAATAAGATTTTCTGTCTATTTAATTTATAATATGGGACCCTAACAAGTACTATAACTCCGGGTCATAGTGGGCCTTGGAGGAATGTCGATGATTGTCTCGACCGTATTGCTCCCATGGCAAAAACCCAACTCTTTTTTATAATATATATATTTACCAACCCCTCCGCACGAGAAGGATGTGACACAAGGTCATTTTTAAGCGGAGTTTAACAGGTTTGTATTCAGAGTTTTCCTTCTCCTAGACCGGTTGCCTAACCAAGGTTAAAGTGCTCAGTTGGCCTATTTATCCATAGCTGGAGGGAGAGTAGGATTCATACCTTTCCTTATTAGCGCTAAGTGAAAATGCAATTACCACATCCAGGATTTGAACTCGGGGCGACGAGTCCATTTCCCATGACTTTAACCATTACACCACGCGCTTCCTTACTCTTTTTATCATATATTTGCTAGAAAAGCTGTAGCTCAGAGTCTTAATGTCCTGGATATGACGTTAAACTGAATCTAGTCACTACCTCCGTAAAGTTAAGCCGAGACCAGGCAGTGGCTAAGTGCATTTGTGTATTTCGTAGACCTTTTTGACCTTTCAGAAATAGGCCTAATTTTGGTGACGTCACATTTGAATAGGTTTTGAGACATCGGGCCTTATATTTTTCGTTGGTCTCGATCTAATGTTGAGGTTTCAATTCTGGAGCTCTGGGGAGTGTGGAGTATCCCTTCATTGCCATTAGTCCTAGATCCCCTCTGACCTGGAGTGGTTGTACCTATTAGGATCCATCTACGGACTAAATAGGAATCCGTACGGTAAAGTAAGGAGCTGATAGTAGATGTGGCACTCCATCTAAGACGCAAAAACAATCTCCTTTGTCTGGTGCTAGTGAAAAGGGGATAGACTTATTCGCTGATTGGCTGATACCGACTTTAGGCCACCCCGACTTATATATATATATATATATATATATATATATATATATATAGAGAGAGAGAGAGAGAGAGAGAGAGAGAGAGGGGGGAGAGAGAGAGAGGGCGTAGTGAAATGGTTATCGTCGTAGGAAATTGACACCACGTGACGATTTCAATTCGTGGACGATGCTTTTTGCTTTTCCATAGCTCTCATACCATTGGGAAAGGTATTCATCCAATAAATCTCCCTACAGTTATAAGTAAATAGTAGGGTATAAAGGGCTCTTTATCCTTGGTAAGGTAACCAGTTTAGGAGAAAGGACCACTGAATTCAAACCTGTTAAACACCGTTTTATAAATTGACCTTGTGTCGCTTCATACTCGCGCGGAGGGGTTGGTATATATATATATATATATATATATATATATATATATATATATAAATTTTTTACTTGAAGGCACTTACAACGCATGTATCGCATAAAATTCGATACTTTTTTTTATAGAAAATGAACTTGACAAGTGTAATCCCAGCAAAGGATCGCTCGGTGTGTAGAATACCGTACAGACTGTTTCGACTTTATTAAGTCTCATCAGCGGTATATACTAACGATTTCCCTCCGACAGAAATCGAAACCGGGACTTCAGCAGACACAGTGAAACACTAGTGAAACACTATATCGCCTCGGCCACAGTACACAGCTGACCATCCCAGCGAAATTAAGCTTGTCAAATGATACTACACGCCTCTACCATAATAGGTAAGTGGGCTTTTTGAGAGAATAATAACAACAAACAGACCGTATGCCCTTCGGCGAAGTGAATAAGATTTTTGGATGTTTGTTTATTTTAGAAACGTTGCTGAATAAAGTATATATATATATATATATAGACAAAACGTCACCCGTTGGGTCGTCCATTGATAATTTGGATTATAGAAAAGCGAGTTTTCAAAACGAGTTTTTTTAATAAATACGACCGGGAAATTAAAAAAATATTAGAAATCATTTTGTAAGATTTCAAAGAAAGGAACGTTTGACCTAATTTAAATTTATTAAGAGCCAAGATGTTGGCCCGGCTGGCTGATTAGGAAACATCATACAAATCCTTGTCCCGTAAAATTATGTTGACTGTTCGTTGAGCCACTTCTTCACTACAGATTTCACTTCTCACCACTGGAATAATGTTTGCCTCTCAAACCCTCTTTCATGGGGTCGAAGAGATGATAGTCTGAAGGCAAGGATTATTCCAGTGACGAGGAAGGGAAATCTGTAGTGAAGACGTGGTTGAAAGAACAGTCAACAGAATTCTACGGGGCAGGAATACATGCTCTCATTCGAAGGTGGAACATTGCTATTGTGAGAAACGGTGATTATGTGGAGAAGTAAGAATGTGATCCACAGAGGACCAGCTTCATTTTGATGTATGATGGATGTTCCTGTCTTAAACAAAATGGCATTACTTTTTTTTTCAATTTCGTACGTTTCATAACTTCCAATCTCTCTCTCTCTCTCTCTCTCTCTCTCTCTCTCTCTCTCTCTCTCTCTCTCTCTCTCTCTCTCTCTCTCTCTCTCTCTCTCTCTCACTGAGTAACTAACATATATAACGAGGAGGTAATCAAGGTATACACAGACAGAATATGAAGTAAGAGACGGGTCAGTTTTTGACTCAATTGCAAATTACGACCAATCAGAACCAATGAAAATGGATTTTCTTTAAACATAACTAAATTATAGGAATATAAGGAATATTATAGTATAACTTTTGTGTCATTAAACTAAACAATAAAAAAGCCATTAGGAAGCAAACATTGACTCGCTCAGCTTTAGTATTATATATATATATATATATATATATATATATATGTGTGTGTGTGTGTGTGTGTGTGTGTGTGTGTGTGTGTGTGAAGAAAAAAAGACAATTGTTTATTTTACATATTACACAACATAAACAATGTCACATAAAACAAAACAAAAAACAAAAAATGTTGGTTATCGTAGTAATGTGTGGAGGATGATCACTAACTAGGACTGCCTATTCTAATAGTGACCACCTCAGTTGTTTGTTGTTTTTTGTTTGTTGTTTTTTGTTTGTTGTTTTTTTTGGGGGAGGGGTATTTGGTTTTTTTATGTGTTTATGTGTGTCAACGCAAAATAAGCGCACACCCTGTATTTCTAATAGAAACAAGATGGAATATACAGAATTTGAATCTGAGATAATTTACTCGTATTCCTTGATCAATGGAGTTTAGGATTTCAGTCACGTACCAATGTTATTACAATTGCAACCTTAGCTCTGTCAATCTTATATTATTTTACTTTCAATTTCACTATCAAAGATTGTTTTGTAATTAAAGACTGTAATTATTGAAATTCGGTATGATATTAAAGGCCATAAGACTAACAAACCAGCCTTTTAAACAATCACAGAAAGTTTATTATTTTCAAAGTTGGTTGGGAAGACAGATCACATAAATTGTAATTATTTTTAAAAATCGTGCACCTATTTCAAGGTAAAACGTTTGGGTTTCTGAAAATTATATCTTATTATAATGGAGATTGTGTGTTTTTGTGTATGTAACCGAAACTATATCACAACTCAAGTCATAATTCCCTTAGTTATTTACGTCACATTCTCCATGATTTTATTTTTATTTAATTATTTATCAATAAAATTGTTTTACATTATTAATACTGTTGGCCTTATCTACATACTGATAACATGCAAGTGTATTTATAAATTCAACAAAATGGCGGTTTACAGTGTGAATGAGAAGACTAATTTGCATATTGTTATTAAAATTTGATCCTAATGAATATGTGTTTAGTATTATTGATTTCTGATTGTTTTGTTTTATCTTAATGCATACGAGCAAAAATCTCGAGCAAAAATCTCGAGCAAAAATCTCGAGAACAAATCTTAAAAGAAATCTATTAACAAGAAGAAATAACTGTAATTTTATTCATCATTTCCTATTTTAACTAAATAGTTAAATTATGAAAATTTAGAATTAAAAGACGAGAGTGATGGAAGAGTAAGTTTCAGTTGTTCTATTTTTCGATTATACCCCTTGTTTCAAATCTTTTATCTGCATTCTTATTTAGTTTCATTAGCTTTTCTGATTTGATATAATATTTTATTATATTAAAACTTAAATACTTGCACCTGGGGGTTGCATGTATTTGCTAGTACCATTAATAACGAGATCGTACTATACATACTGCCGGTCTTTCATACAACCTTACTCAGATCTGTATTTATATCCAAACGCAGATATATAGTCATATAATACTGACGAATAGCATATATATATATATATATATATATATATATATATATCGTCGTCGTTATCGAGGCGGCCTAATGTCGGTATAGCCAGACAGCGAGGTAGTCTATCCCCTTTTCACTAGCGCTAGACCAAGGAGATTATTATAGTATCTGATGTGGAGCGCCACATCTACCATAAGCTCCTCACTTTACCGCACAGATCCCTGTGCTACTCATACGTTGAGTTGGTGAGGGCCGGTTTCGAACCAAGAACCTTGTGATTCCCCACGCACACATACACACACACACATATACATATATATATATATATATATATATATGGGAGTAAGATGAGAAAATTAATCCGACAGTATGTGGAGAAAATGTAGAATAAACACGGGAAGTGATAATGAATGGAAATGTATTAGTCGATGGTCGAACATTTCGAAGATTTATTGTCCCGAAGAAGGTTTCCTTTATAAACCAAAATGTTTGAACATAGACTAATAAATTTCAATCCATTATAACATCCCGTGTTTGGTCTTAATAAATTTGAATTAGATCAAAGGTTCCGTTTCTTAGAAAGCTTACAAAATTATTTTAATGTTTTGTTGTTTTTTGTTGTTGTTTTTTTTTTTTTTTTCAAATTCTTAGACCGTATTTCTAATCCAATTATCTACCCAAAGTTTGACGGGTGACCCAATGGGTTACGTTTTTTTTTCTAATATATATATATATATATATATATATATATATGTGTGTGTGTGTGTGTGTGTGTGTGTGTGTGTGTGTGTGTGTGCACGCGCGCGTCACACAAACCTGGGATTAGGGGAAAGTGAGTTTGCAAAGCAAATTAATCTTTTTTTAAATGAAATAAATACGGTCTGAGAATTTGAAAAAACAACAAAAACATTGAAATAATCTTGTAATTATATATATATATATATATATATATGTGTGTGTGTGTGTGTGTGTGTGTGTGTGTGTTGTGTGTGTGTGCCTGTGTCTGTGTCTGTGTCTGTGGGTGGGTGTGTGTTCTGCACTTTTTGTACAAAAGCTCTAACCTGAAGAATAAAGCAATTTCCAGTCAAGTTTGCTAATAAATAATAATTCACTGGTTTATATTCTTTTTTTTAATTCTAATCTCGGATAGAACATCTTTCGTCTCGTATATTTGAATTGATTATTCTTTCTTAGTGTGTGTGGGGGGGATGGCACGCGTTTCACTGCCTGTTCTGATTGTTTATGAATGAGTCTTTCTGGCACCAGCACATGCTTGTGCCGGCTCAAGTTACGGTACGGAATGTATTGTTTAAGCTGCAACTTCTTTCTGCGAATATTCAATGACATGTGCACTTCCCCCAACCTGCACCGACGACAACGGAGTTATTTCCACGTCACATCTTACCTACCACCACCATCACGGACGTCACCGAAGATATTTGTGTTTGAAAAAGACGAGTTTACTTCCAAGTCATCACATTACAAAGTAATAGTCGCCTTCACGGCGTCTCTCGGAGTTATGGGATAATTACATGCGACAACCATCTCCTCTTTCTGTACTGGATTACATTGTATCAGTGTAACTTACTGGAATTTGTTCTTTATAAATGGGTTCGTTTCTTCGTGTGTAAAAACGACTCTTAAATTAAGATGCCGGGGTAACCCTATGCTGGCTTTTAAAAACAAACTCGAGTACAAGACTTTTTTGTCAACAGGTTTATTATGACCGTGATCGTCTTAGTGTCGGCAACGCAGAGAGAGATAGAGAGATGTTTATAATTACAGAATCTACATAATTAGAACTAGTAAACTTATGACGTTCCCGCCTGTGAAGTAGTTGTCAAAATTTGGGAGAAGAAAGAAAGAAAGAAAGGCTGCTTTTCGGCTAAGCTAAGGTCGGCATTGTGATTGCTTCCCTAGTCATTTTCTGTTTTTCACTGACCCCACTTCGAATCCTCGTCCCCTATTTTATGATTATCGTTAATCAGCTGATTATTTTTCTGGCGTCATTCCCCTAATTATTTCTGTATACTTTAATTCCATTATATATTCTTATGTTGTATTATATAAGTTCATTGGAATTTTAACCAAACAATTCTAGCCAGATTTTTTTTTCAAAATATTTTTAATTCTATTGTATATTGTAATTTTTCACCAAAATATCTAACATCGGAATTTTTCTCTGGTTGGAATTCAAACAACCAAAATGTATTCCAGCCAGATTTTTCCTTTCAAAATACTTTTCCAAAATATTTATTTCTCTCTTCTTCACCCATAATTTATTTTTACTAAAACTGATTGTTATATTACATCAGTACCAAGTAACTATCCTTGACGTAACTTAAACGATCCACGATGCCCCCTGGCCCAACTCAACTAAGACGTTTGTATAGGATTTGAATTCAGAGTTTTTCGCCTCTTAGACTGGTTTTTCCTACCAAGAACGTTAAAGTCTTCTCAAGGGCATAAACATGAAGGGAATCGCAAACAGTGGCGGTCCAAGGTTTAAATTTGGGTCCGGATTTCATTTCTTACGATGGTTGTTTCTGTACCGGAGCTAACATCAAAAATATCTACGTCATTTTAAAGCGTATGATTAACGTGCAATATGCATTATATGTACTAATAGATGGCGTGCGTTCACCAGAGTAGTGGTTGGTTGGTTGGTTGGTTTTTACGGCATTTCAACCCTTTTGTTATTTTATGCTAAATACATTTTATTTTATTGTAGTGTATACAAATTTTTTCAAACTCAATTTTTAAAAACACATTTTTAATACACAATTTTTATCTATCTAACCCATAGATGGGACCCTAACAGGTACTACCACTCTGGGTCAGGGTGAACCAGGGAGTAATGGCGGTAAATGGGTACTTTCATTTTTAACCAGAGGGTGTTGCAAGATCATAATGGACGGAAGATTAAAGAACACCATTATTATTATTAGTAGTAGTAGTAGTAGTAGTAGTAATTTTTCAGACCGGTCGTAGCCGGTGGTTCACTGGAGACTGAGTGACAATAAGTCTCCTCAGGTATACAGGACTCTTCAGGGTGTTCTAACCGACCCCAACAGTGCTGTAGTTTGGATAGTCTCGATTCTTCTTCTGATTTCCAATTCACCCATTTTTCCCAGAGCTTTGGGGACCGTTGTTGTTGTTATTATTATTATTATTATTATTATTATTATTGTTGTTGTTGTTGTTGTTGTTGTTTCACTGCTTTTGAGTTTTTCACACCAGCGTTAGCTGATGGTATTTCACTGGAGTCTGAGTTACATCAAGTCTCCTCAAGTCTCCTCAAGTCTCCAGGACTCTTCTCAGTATTCTAGCCGATTGTAGCAATGCGGTTGTCTGGATGGTCTCAATTCTTCCTCTGATTTCCAGATCCTCCAGTCTTTTTTCCAAGTTTTTTTGTGACCGTTCCAAGTGTACCAATTACAATTGATATTACTTTGACTTTCATATTCCATAGCTTTTTTAATTCTCTGGCAAGGTCCAAGTATTTGTCCATCTTTTCGTTTTCCTTCATCTTCACCCTGTGATCTGCTGGAACCACAAAATCCATCAGTTGACAAGTTCTTTCTTTTTTGTTAATCAACACTAGGTCTTGTCTCCTAGCTGGGATAAGGTGATCCGTCTTTATTTCAAAGTCTCAGAGAATTTTATGCGTTTCATTCTCAAGAACAGATTCTGGTTTATGCATATACCATTTTGCTGTATGGCCAAAATTTATTTTTTTGCATAATTCCCAGTGGATCACCTTCCAATCCAGTCGTGCCTAGATTTGTATTCCCGTTGTGCTCGTTTGCTACATTCGCTTAGTATATGGTTTACAGTCTCATCTCTGTCACTGCATAGTCTACATATTATTATTATTATTATTATTATTATTATTATTATTAAAAAATATCAAAAGATTCTCCGCCGTAAGCCGCAAAACTCCGAGGTAAAAATTTCAGTGTAATTATCGAAAGAAAACTTGAGAATAATTCGACAAAAAATATAGGTTTGACTTTAATTTCAAATGAGTATCAACCGTAAGTGTTTCATGGGAGACAACTCTCAAAATAATTACAAAGAGTTATTTAACTTGTTCTAGAATTTACAAACATTGTTTTGGGATGCTTAAATAAAGTCTTTTTCAATTTTTATTTTTTTGTTCAACAATTTTCTTCATCTTTTTTCTTTAAAGTGATATTTTCAAACAAACGAACAATTCTCAGGTCATTTAATTAAATTCCTCAAACTCTAAACAAAAAAGGGTATTTCAAAAGAGAATAACTTGTATTTATCATAACTGTGGCATTTGATTCCATACATAGAGGAAAAATGGAACAAATACTATTAGCATATGGCCTCCCCAATGAAATGGTTTCAGCTATAATGATGCTATACAAAGACACTAAAGCGATGGTACGCTCACCTGATGGCGACACACATTTCTTTGACATCGCCGCTGGAGTCCTTCAAGGAGACACACTGGCAGCATATATATTTATAATATGCCTAGACTACGTACTCCGAACATCATTAGATACCATAAAAGAAAAAGGTTTCACACTAAAAAGGACAAGAAGCAGGCGATATCCCGCACAAACAATCACAGATGCGGACTATGCTGATGACCTTGCACTTCTTGCAGATACACCGGCACAAGCTGAATCACTGCTACATAGCTTAGAGGAGGCAGCAAAGAATATAGGCCTCTATGTGAACTCCAGTAAAACAGAGTTCATGAGTTTCAAAAAGAAAGGAAACATCTCCACACTCAACGGCAAGCCTCTTAAGCCAGTAGAACAATTCACATACCTAGGTGGTAATATCTCCTCCACAGAGAGCGATGTTAATACATGGATAGCAAAGGCATGGGCGGCCACAAATAGTTTATCAGTCATATGGAGGTCCGATCTCCCTGGCAAGCTGAAGCGACAGTTCTTTCAGGCTGTGGTTGTGTAGGTGCTGCTGTATGGCTGCACCACCTGGACCCTAACAAAGCAGTCTTGAATAAGTCGTGGAAACAGCAATCCACAAGGAAACAGCTGTACGGTCACCTGCCCCCCCCCCATCTCACAAACTATCCGAGTGAGACGGACAAGGCATGCAGGACACTGCTGGAGAAGCAAGGATGAACTCATAAGCGACGTTCTCCTGTGGAAGCCAACACATGGACATGCAAGTGTGGGGCGCCCAGCAAGGACCTAGATTGACCAGCTATGTGAGGATGCTGGTTGCTCCACAGAGGAGCTCCCAGGTGCAATGAATGATAGGGAAGGTTGGCGAAAGATTGTCATGGATACCCGTGCTGCATGCGCGACATGATGATGATGATGATCATAACTGTACTGAGGTCTTTTTATGCGGTCTACGCAGATGATCTATTGGATCTCGAAAATACACGTGCACCAGCTGAATTACTGTTGCATAGTCTACAAGCAGGCAGCAAGGATCCAATGTGAACTTAGCTAAAACGGAGTTTGTGTTTAAATCAAGATGGAGACATCTCTACATTGGATGGCAACACTTAAAACCTCTGATATTAGTAGACCAGTTCACGTAGCTAGATAGTCATATCTCATCTACAGAAAGCGATGTTAATATGCGCATTGGAAAGGCTTGGACTGCTACAGATAGATCATCGATCATGTAGAAATCTGATATTTCTGATAATATGTTCTTCGAGAATTCTTCCAAGCTGAAGCGGTATCAGTGCTACTCTATGGCTACACCACTTTGACTTTAAAGAAACGATTGGGAAAAAAAACCTAGATGGGAACTACACAATGATGCTGCGTGGTGTCCTGGATAAATCATAGAATAATCACTCACAAAAAAGCAGCTGTACGACCACTTACCTCCTATCACACAAACATCAAAGTAAGACGAGCAAGGCATAAATTATTTGTATCAAATTTCAGCATTGAATAACCATTTAATTGTGTATAAATTATCAGTATTGGAGGGGAATACCATATAACTGTGCAAACAAATGATTATTGTTAAATCGGAATCGTTACTTGAAACCATATAATATTTAGAATATTTGTATCAAATTTTGGTATTAAATAACCCATAAATGTGTTGCTGTGCCGTTAAACAAATAAACCAAACCTAATATTAAGTTTGGAGTAGTTATGTTTACGTTAGTCTAAGTTATGTTAATTTATAAGAAGAACTAATGTGGATGGACAATGTAAAAAGAAAGTTCCTAAGCCAATTTCCCAGGTGTCAGACAATATATCCAATCCTTATCCTTTTAGATAATGTGGACTGTAACACGGCGATTTTTTTTTTCGTCAACTAATCTTTAGCGAAAGAGGAAAAGTATAAAAGTTATTTGTTATATATAACCATGCACAAAATTTGCCAAGGGAGATAATAATTTTTTTAAATTTCTTAATTTTAAAACAATTACCAAAAATCGGGGAAATGTCCAATTTTAATGAAATTTTCACCAAATTATTTTTCAACGACTTATTATTTATTAAAGAAACTTGAAAAAATTTTTTATCAATTCAAAATGTGGGGGTGGGGTGACTTTGACCATTTGAAGAAAAAAAATTCCCGATCCCTAATTTTTACAGTTCTTGAAAGATCATATCCTGAAGAATAATATAGAAAAATTTTAAAAATAAGAAATATAAATTCAATATCCTAAAAAAGTGATTTTAAAATTTAAAAGTTATTTTCTTAAAACTTAAAAAATAAATCATGTAGCAAGTATATATATATATATATATATATATATATATATATATATATATATATATATATATATATATATATATATATTCATGTCCAGTTAGGCTACATTTTTGTTTTGTTTTGTTTTTGTTTTTTTGTGGCGGTTTTTAACTTTCTTTTTCTTTTTTTTTTCTTTTTTCATGTACATAAGAAAGTTAGGTTCGGTTCCTCATTCTAATTGCATATCGACCTTCATGGTGGAGTCCCTGTGGCGCAGTGTCTAATTTGCTGGACTGCGACATTGTAGTAATCGAGTTCGAATTTCAGTCGCGCTTTTACATTCACTTTTGAACTAATACTCTTGGGAAAGGTATTATACCCCTCCACTCAACTATGGGTTAAATAGTACCATTACTGTTCTTTTAAAGGGATACCTCTGACATTCAATAACCCACGAAGTTTGATATGCCATTAAAGGAAAAACCAAACCAAACTATTGATAAGCTGTTTCGTATTTCGATTATTGTCCTAGGAAATGGAATCAGCAATCCGAGTTCAAATTCCGGACGAAGCTATTTGCTCTTCACTTCACGATAATGCTCTTGGGAAAGATATGTATCCAACTATTCTCTCCCCAGCTATGGGTAAATAGTAGGTCAATCTGTGGTAAGGCAACCAGTCTAGAAGAAGAAGAAAAAAAATCTAGGTTAAATCGATTATAACGGATCTAAATTCCAAAAGAATAAAAGATATAATGTACCAGTTATTTTATTTAAAAACTTTTATATTTTTCAGGTCAGTTAACTTGGAATCACGTATCTTTGAGAATCTGTGTTAAGCCTCAAAGATATGTGGTTCAAAGTTAACTGAGCTGAAAAAGTGTAAAAGTTTTTAAATAAAATAACTGGGGCATTATATCTTTTATTCATTAATATATCAACACTGTAAATTTCATTAAATTCGGTTAATTCCCTGATTTTTGGTATCTTTTTCTTTCGGTGGGGTGGCGATGGTGGAATTTAGGTCCGTTAAGTTCGATTTAAACAAAATCTGAATTCTAGCCAGCTCTACTCCACTTAAAAATTGATTTCGTGTCACATCCTATCCATGTCGGGGCGGTTGAGTAAATACGCACAATTGATAGGCTTTTCCCACGGATAAATGAAGTGTGACCAGACAAAGCCTGGGGGAAAACGCACCTGTTTGCAAACTCCTCAGGTGTTAATTGTTAAGGATGTTAGCGACAATTTTCTAGTCATTTGTCCAGAATAGCACGTTGAGAAAATATCAGCGATAATATACCACAAAATTATTTAGGATTTAATTCTTGCATTCACTGTCCAGATAAGACTAAATTCTATTCATTTCCTTTATTATTTTATTTATCACCAAAATTATATATCCACAATGGGCCGTAAGTTTCCATCTTCTTAGTGGTTGGCTTAATCGGTTGGTGTTTAATAGCATATCAACCCTTGTGTGTTATTTAATGTCAAATCTTGTCATATATATATATATATATATATATATATATATCTTCTTCTGTTGTAAAATCCCCGTTTTGATGGCTAAGAAACTCAATGAAGTCTTAAAGAAACTAAAAGATCTTGACTAAATACCCCCTGAGGTATGGAAAATAGGAAAGTTCAATGACATACTGCTTATGCTATGCAATGCAGTATATAGACAAAATAGAATAGATAGTGGACAAAAGGATGCATCCTCCCATTCCCCAAAAAGGGAGATCTCGGAATCGCTAAAAACTACAGAAACATAACTCTTACTGCTATTGCAGCTAAGATCTATAATGTCTTCTTAATCGCATCCGACCCGAAATAGAGAAAATCCTCAGGAAAAACCAAAACGGATTCAGCAGAAATCGATCCACAACCTCTCAGATCCTGACTATACGACGGATCATAGAAGGGGTTCGAGCAAAGAATCTAGAGGCAATGCTACTATTCGTAGATTTTCCAAGGCATTTGATTCCATACACAGAGGGAAAATGGAACAAATACTACTAGCAAAGAAACAGTTGCCGCTATAATGATGCTCTACAAAGACACTAAAGCAATGGTACGCTCACCTGATGGCGACACACATTTCTTTGACGTCGCCGCAGGAGTCCTACAAGGAGATACATTAACACCATATATATTTATAATATGCCTAGACTATGTACTCCGAACATCATTAGATACCATAAAAGAAGAAGGCCTCACACTAAGAAAGGCAAAAAGCAGGCGGTATCCCGCACGGACTATCACAGATGCAGACTACGCTGATGACCTTGCACTTCTTGCAGATACTCCGGCACAGGCCGAGTCACTACTGCATACCCTGGAGAAGGCAGCAAAGAATATTGGCCTATATGTGAACTCTGATAAAACTGAGTTCATATGTTTAAAAAAGAAAGGAGACATATTTACACTCAATGGTAAGCCCCTAAAGCCAGTAAAACAATTCACATACCTAGGTAGTAATATCTCATCTACAGAAAGCGATATAAATACACGAATAGGAAAAGCATGGTCGGCCACAAACAAATTATCAGTCATATGGAAATCCGATCTCACTGACAAGTTAAAGCGACAATTCTTCCAGGCTGTGGTTATATCAGTACTGCTGTATGGCTGCAC
Source organism: Doryteuthis pealeii (assembly GCA_023376005.1). Lineage (NCBI taxonomy): Eukaryota > Metazoa > Mollusca > Cephalopoda > Myopsida > Loliginidae > Doryteuthis > Doryteuthis pealeii. Next base: position 85,689,937 of record CM042142.1, on the reverse strand, counting down.
CACCTGGACCCTAACGAGGCGCCTTGAGGATAAGCTAGATGGGAGCTGCACAAGAATGTTGCGTGCAGTCTTGAACAAATCGTGGAAGCAGCACCCCACGAGGAAACAGCTGTATGGCTACCTGCCCCCCATATCACAAACCATTCTAGTTAGACGAACAAGGCATGCTGGACACTGCTGGAGAAGCAAGGACGAGCTCATAAGCGACGATGTTATTGTGTCAAATAATTTTCAAAATAATTCTTTTTTCGAACACTTCAAAATGTTCTGTATTTTGACCATTTTAACTTCAAATATCAAACATTTTACCCTGAAGAGGGCCGTTTTTCTTTGTATACTTAAATATTTTATAATTTTCTATTATTATTATTTCATTTTATATTTAAAACAATAATGAATAGAATACAATGTATACAGGAACAAACTCCTGGACGAAATACGTGTTGGTAACTCATTAAATCAATTTATCCATTCAACATTTCCTTCTTTTATTTATTTATCCTTTAAATATATATATATATATATCGCCTGTTTACAGAATTGAGTCCTCTGGTGATTATAAAAAACATTCCCCATAGGGATATATGAATTAATTGTTCTCCCCAGACTGACAGCCGCTGATAGCCGCAAGGGTAAGGAGCTTCGTAGACGAAAATTCTATAAGGTTTCGATCCCGGCTAGAGGTAGATGTTAAAAAGTCGAGCCGCACTGATGAGAAAACTTCGAAACACGTGTCTGTGGATGACTGTATATATATATATATATATATATATATATATATATAATTTAACATTTTTTAAAAAAACAAATGATGTTTATAATTGCTGACAGAAATCTGTTTCGACCGCTTTAATAGATCGGTCATCATCAAGAGCAACATATGAGAAAGGCGGAATGAACAACCGTTAGAAGCAAGGGTACAAACAAAACGCTATTATTCAATGCTGGAATTAAAAAATGCGTGTTCTGTGTTAAAAATAAAATAAATTTTATTTTTAAAAAATCAGAAGCATTATAGTTCATAATAAAACTCAAAAGAGTTTGATGTAAAATTATATAAAAGTGTATAATGAGTATCAAAATTGTTCATGATATATTCCAGCTATTAAAAAAGTAATTTACAGCATAATTGAAGAAAGATGTAATTAAAGCGGTCGAAACAGATTTCTGTCAGCAATTATAAACATCATTTGTTTTTTCAAAAATGTTAAATTCATACTGTCGGATTAATTTCCATCTATTTTCATATATATATATATGTGTGTGTGTGTGTGTGTTTAAATAATGTGTATCTATAAATTGGCAGAAATAATTTTCATTGAATTCACGTATCAGCCAGATTGCGAGGGAGTCTATTCCCTTTTCACTTGAGCTAGACCAAGGAGATTGTCTTTTGCGTCTGAGGTGGAACGCCACACTACCATCAGTTCCTCACTTTACCGCACATGAATTGGTAGAAATAATTCTTTACGTTGGTTGGTTATTTCATTAAATAGCATCAATCCTTCTGGTCACCCAATGTCAAATCCCGTCCTTCTGCATATACGATCTGTAAACCGATTGATTAGTTGAGCCTCTCATGACCGCCCGTCTAGTACAAGTAAGGTCCAAAGTGGAGTGTTACTTGTAACGGATCACTTAGTATCGGGGTCACAGACTGCTCAGACATCACAATTCTGTCCATTACGAATCGCGATCTACGACCAATAGGTGGCCTCATTAGAGGCGTCTTACCTCTCTGCAGAGGTGCAGTCGGATTATTCAACAGCCCCAGCCGACAGGGAAGTCTTTTTAGTGGTTCGGAAAGAGAAATGCTAAAGAAATAAAGAGGGTGAGTGAATTGTAGCCAGTTGAAGACGTAGTTCTTAAATGTATATGTTCAGTAAAAAAAATAAGATAATGATTGAAACTTGCACTTATATGGATGGTGAATGTAAGTATTACATCCCTATATAATAAGTAAAAAAAGTAAAGTCGTTGGAGTGGCCTAATGTCGGTAACAGCCAGATTGCGAGGGAGTCTATCCCCTTTTCACTTGCGCTAGACCAAGGAGATTGTCTTTTGCGTCTGAGGTGGAGCGCCACACCTACCATCAGTTCCTCACTTTACCGCACAGATCCCTGTGCTACTCATCTGCTGAGTTGGCGAGGGCCGGTATCGAACCAGGAAACTTGTGGTTTCCAGGTGGACGCTCTACCAACTGAGCTAAACCGAAATCCTATCGTATATTTTAGTATATCACCACATATATTTCCTCGGTTTGTATTGGTTTATTTGTTAAACGGAATATCAACTCCTTATGAAACATTTAATGCCGAAATTTGATTAATTTTCTGAATGTATGATGGTCTGGTTTGGATTGGTTTTCATTATTTAATGGCATTATGTCTTCCTTGTACAAGAACACTTGTGGTACTATTTATTCTATAGCTGTGAGGATTAGGGAGTACATACCTTTCCCAAAGGTATTAGTACGAAAGTGAACGTAATAGCGTGACTGGGGTTCGCACTGGCTTACTACGATGCGGCAGTTAGCCACAACGTCATGTTGACTCCCTAAATGTAAGGCGTTCGGCTAGAAACCACAAGGTTCTTGGTTCGATACCGGCCCTCGCCAACTCAGCGTATGAGTAGCACAGGGATCTGTGCGGTAAAGTGAGGAGCTGATGGTAGGTGTGGCGCTCCACCTCAGATACTAGAATAATCTCCTTGGTCTAGCGCAAGTGAAAAGGAATAGACTCCCTCGCTGTCTGGCAGATACCGACATTAGGCCGCCCCGACGACTTTACTTTTTTTTATTTGTCTATAATAGGGGTTAATCCCCGTTGCGTAATAGCTAACGTGAAAACATGATTTGCAAATCATGATTTGCTGTTGTCCTTGCCTTGAGGTCATCTTTGGTCTAGCATGGTGTTTTGTTGGTCTCTCGCTCAACCACGTCCCACACATGATAATCAAAGGGATTGTAATCTGGGGCGTTAGACGGTCAGATGTTAGGGGTCATGTGGACGCAGAAATTTTCTCACAGTCATAATATTGGCTTCTCCTGCTTGGTACAGAGTTCTGATGCCAGACGTAGGGTCTTTCAGAAACCAACCTCTCAATCCAGTTAGCACTACATCCGCCAAGCATTTGATGTAGGCCTTCGTGTTGAGTCTGAAGCCATATGGGAAGATGAGTGAAGGCATTACGTCACCATCGCTAGTGACGGCTCCAGACACCACGGTGAGGACTGGATGTTTGCTTTTCATCACTATCAGTATATCGCGTGAAGACAGAGGAAGCCAACGATTGTTCTGTGAGTTCACCATCCTGGCAGATTTATTTTCTTATTTGAAAAAGAAGCAAAGCATATTCGGTTAGAGGGGATGCTTTGAAATTGTTGAAAAGTAATAAAGATACTCAGACACTTCCATGTTTCTGTTTATGTACCTGATTGTCTTGCTGGGTATTTGTAAATCATGACCTGAATTTGACCAACAATTTTGTGGGTTCTTTTCTTAACAAAACGGTCAGAGGGAGGCTTTCTAGCTGCCATGCTTTCGTCATCACCGTTAGACTCTTCCAACTCAGATTGACACACAAACACACGAAAGCTTCGTATTGGAGCTTCCAGTGTAGAAGAGCAGATTGATTCCACATTTCTGGAGTAGTGAATGGGGCAATGACGCTGCTTTCTTCACAGGCGGTGCCCAATTGACTCTAGTTTGCTCCATAGTAGAAAAACCTCTAACAAACAAAGCGCATGCTCGAAAATGATAATTTAAAATGGTGTCATTTTACCCAGGGTGCCTGTATATATACGTATTAACAAGCATAATGTTAAAATATTAAATGAAAATTATAATAACCAGAATAATAGCTGCAACTGCAGGAATAGAGTTAAATGCCCCTTCAATGGTAATTGTTTAATTAACGATGTAAAATATAAGAAGACCTTCAATGAAGATAATAATAACAATAATGAAATGATATACGAGTGAGAGTCAAAAAAATTATTCGCATACTTGTTTTTTCAGTGTATTTACACAAAACGGGATAAACAAGTACGTCATTTTTCTATATAGTCTCCTTTTTTCGATACACTGGTTACTAATAGTTTCTCGCCTATGTGATCTTCAGATCAAATTTGGTCAACACCTGGTTACTGATAGTTTCTTGCCTATGCGATCTTCAGACCTAGTTTGGTCAGAAGATCACATTGGCTAGAAACTGTCAGTAACCAAGTGTTGACTTCATGTCCCCGCTACCTTAACTATATATATATATATATATATATATATATATATATATATATATTATATATGAGGAAAAAATGAGTAAAGAAAAGAAATATAGATGGATAAAAATGAATTTCATCGATATCACTTTTAATCGATATCACTTACACATGTGTTTCGGTCTGTTTATCAAAATGTATACGGATTTACGTTATTATTATTATTAAAATAATCAGATGGAGTTGAAATGATGATGATAATAATAATAGGAAAAATGTATAAAATGTTCCGTGCGCAGATTTTGCCGACCTTCATCAGAGTAGTATTTTTTTTTTTTTTGCAAAAAAATAAAATAAAAAATTTAAAAATTAAAAAAAATAAAAATACTACTCTGATGAAGGTCGGCAAAATCTGTGCACGGAACATTTTATGCATTTTTCCAATTATTATTATCATCATCATTTCAACTCCATTTGATTATTTTAATAATAATAATAACGTAAATCCGTATACATTTTGATAAACAGACCGAAACACATGTGTAAGTGATATCGATTAAAGGTGATATCGATAAAATTCATTTTTATCCATCTACATTTCTTTTCTTTACTCATTTTTTCCTCATATTGTTGGATTCATTTCTCATTCTCACACACACACACACACACACACACACACACATATATATATATATATATATATATATATATATATATATATAATGTCGAGCGATATCATGCCAATGACAAAAGATCTAGCAATGAGACTAGAGAGCAGGGAATAGTGGATTCGGGCCTTTATCAAACGGCATTAATTCAAAGTTTTCTCACGCGTACCAAGAACTGCTGTCTCCATCGCTTTATAGTTGCTATAGAAATAGTTGCCGAAGTAAACCTCCGTGACATTCAGAGCCAGCACATGTCGCGGCTGCATGGGTAGACGACCAGCGCTGCTGTTATTTCTTTAATACTAGCCTTCCTTCAGAAATAAGATTTAACGAAATACAATTCTTTTCTAAAGACATCTTGGTAAGTCAGCTTTTTTTAATTAACTGTGTATTTAAATTAAGGTGTCTTCTTTTTCGTCTCAATCTCATTCTGAACTGGTTCGTATGAGATTATATGAGACCGAACAGAGGATTAAAGATTGTAGTGCGCCAATCATCCAATGCATGCCTGCCTTGAAAATCAGCATTCGAAATCCTGGATCGAGCACTCACTTCTGCCGGGGCGGGGAGTGGGGGAATAATCAGACCAGTCACCGAATGCGGGCTTCTACTTTTGGTACGTAAAAAAAAACATATGGAATGAAAAATTAGAAATATTACTGCTTGTTTTCTAAAGAAAGAAAAAAAGGATTTTCCCTGTAAACATATGTTTGTTTGATTGACTGATAGATTGGTTTTAACGACATATCAACCCGTCTGGGATTATTTAAGTCTAGAGGTTAGGGAATTGCATACATTGTACATTTATATTTACATATTTTGTGTAATTTATTAAGAAGAATTATATATATATATATATATATATATATGTGTGTGTGTGTGTGTGTGGTGTGTGTGTGTATGTGTGTGTGTAACGTTGCCAATTAAATAACATATTTCACAATTCAATTTTTTTTTTAGTTCATAAAAAATATTTATTTCTAATTTGTTCCTAAAACTAAACCTGTATAGTTATTTACTAAACTTGGTGAGAATTCACTTCTAATTGGTCTGTTAATTCTAGCTTGCTAATAATCACACCACAAACTTGAATAACTCCGACTTTTCAAATATCGCCCAGTGTCTACCCGCTAGCTCAATATGGCAATCCTGTCGTATAGGCTAAAGCTTATATTAATTCTGCTTCACGCTTTGATGATAGACATTCATTATCATGTTTTTCTTTTTCTTTTTCTTTTCTTTTCTTTTTTTTTTTTTCTTTTCTTTTCTTTTCTTTTCCTTTTCTTTTAATTTTTTTTTTGCTATCTTTTTGTAAACAAGACAAAGTTACCTGAAGATTGTGAAATGAATTTTAATGAAATCAATTAAAAAGAAAAACTGCTGTTTTTTTTTTTTTTTTTTTCTTTTTTTTTGGCTTATGTTTAATCTTTTTATTCTCTTTTTTTGCTTTTTTTGTTTGTTGTTTTTTTTTTGTTTTTTGTTTTTTTTGTTTTTTTGTTTTTTGTTTTTTCTTTTCTTTTGTTTCTTATTTTTTGTGTTGTAGTTTTTTTAATTTCTTTTCTTTGTTTTTGTGCATTTTTTTGTTTTGTTTTGTTTTTGTTTTTTTTTCGTTCTTTTTTTAGTGGGGGGCGTATATTTTTTCTAATCTCTTTCTTTGTGTTTTGTTTTGTTTGTTTGTTTGTTTTTTAATTTTCTTTCTTTATTTTTTTTTTGGGGGGAGGTGTTTATTGTTTTTGTTTTTATTCGTTTTTGTTTTTATTTTTGTTTTTATTAGTTTTTTTACGCTTTATATCTGGCTTTTACTCTTTTAAATTTATTTTCTTTTTCATTTTATTCCTTTCTTTGTGTTTGTGTTTCTTGTTTTGTTTGGTTGTTGTTGTTGTTGTTGTTGTTGTTCCTTTTTTTTTTTTTTCTTTTATCTTTTTTGGAGGAGGGGGGTCTGTTTTATTTTTTTTAAGTCAAATCTAAATTTGACTCTTTACTTTTAGCTCACGAAAATTTTCCATATCGGACACAATTCGCATCGCATCAAATGACTTTAAAACATTCACCTTAAACTATTTAACTTTTGTCTGTTTTTATTTTTTTTCTATTTACATTTATTTCGTCATGTATCTCCTGGCCGACGTGTCGAGTCGTATGTCCCGTGTAATAAACATGGGTCGCGTTCGTTTTCTTGCTTCTCTTCAGGGCCTCAAGGTGAACCCTCGCCCCACCCGAATGATGAGTTCGATTTGCCCACCAGATGACCGCCTAAAAGAACCGCTTGTATTTCCGCTGAAAACCCTGACGGGACCTGGCCCGTCAAATTGCTCGGAGAGAGTCCTTAACGCCAGCAAACTGCCGATGTTGGGACACCTACATAAAGAATTCACAAAGGTATATTTTCCAGTACAAATCTTTATATTTTATCAAAAATTATACACACACACACACACACACACACACACACACACACACATATATATATATATATATATATATATATATATATATATATATATATATGGTAAAGAAAGAGGCTTAAAAATAGTCCATTTTGTGGTTATACATCTATTTCTGCCCAGAGGTATCTGTGTATCCCTGTGAGTTTCATCCGACCGCTAAATTTATTGAAAATGGTAAACAGATAATTCATGTGACTTTATATATGATTTTTCTGTGAACTCCTGTAAAGGTATCGGTTTTTGTCTTAGGGGATAGTGTTTATATATATATATATATATATATATATATATATATATATATATATATGTGTGTGTGTGTGTGTGTGTGTGTGTGTGTGTGTGTGTGTGTTTAGTCAGATCAGAGATTGTTTCTTTCAACTGATACCGTGTAAACTAGTTCAACCTGTCACACGTTACTTCGGGCTGAGATGGGGACCACCAACTACTCCTCCTAATTCCCTTAGATGTTATTACTCGACATGGCACTCTGATAGCCTAAAAAGACCATCGGTTGGCTGATTGGCTAGTTGGTTGATTTTTACGGCATATCAACCCATGTTGGGTTATTTTATGCCGAAGACGATTTGTTTTATTCATTGATGGTATTCATTTTTTAAACTCAATTTATTAAACACATTTTTAAACTCATTTTTTTCTATTTAACCCATAGAAAGGACCCTAACAGGTACTACCACTCCGGATAAGGGTGGGCCTGGGAGTAATGGCAATGAAGAGGTACACCACATCCCCAGAGCTCCTGAATTAGAACTTCAGATTTTAACGTCATAACCAAACACTAAGACCCTTTTGGTTTGAAAATATACATAATAGATAGAATTTTCCAGCTCAGTCGGTAGAGCGTTCGGCTAGAAACCACAAGGTTCCTAGTTCGATACCGGTTCCCGCCAACTCAGCGTATGAGTAGCACAGGGATCTGTGCGGTAAAGTAAGGAGCTGATGGTAGGTGTGGCGCTCCACCTCAGATGCTAAAAAACAATCTCCTTGGTCTAGCGCTAGTGAAAAGGGGATAGACTCCCTCGCTGACTGGCTGATACTGACTTTAGGCCGCCCCGCCGACTTTACTTTTTTACTTACTTATAGTTATATATGGACTATATATATTTGTTAACTATATATACATAATTCTGGTTACAGTGTTTGATTGCTGTATATTTTGGTAATAAGTGATACATAATGATATCCATTTTTGTATAAAATCCAGGTATGTTTAATAGATAAATAAAATCCTGATGTATGTCATTCGTTTATTTATCTTTAAAGTTTATTCTTCAACACGATAAGTAATGGGGTTAAATTTGCAATAAAGCAACCGATTATATTATCATAATTAACAGCCGTCGTTCAAGCAATGATAATATGGGTCAATGAGAGCAACAAGAATCTATGGATGCCTTGTGGGGACATAAATCTAAAGTTATTCTCACTGGAAACCAGATTTCGCAACTGTTACGATTCGCGTGGCCATTTTAGGGCCGTTTTACTGTCGAGATTCTTTGTGGTATAAAGTTTAATCCTTACTTGCAGTAGAAAGATGTAGTATCAGTTTTAATCATTTTCAGTTGATCTGTCCTCGAAGTAGAAAGATGTATCAGATATAATCCTTGTCTGTTGATCTTTTCTTTGAGCAGTCCTTCCAGCAAGTAATATAATCGTAGTTGCGTCACCCCTTGATCTTTGAAAAGCCTATACATTTTTAAACATTCACCATTTGTTTGAATTATCAAATTATATATCACGTGGTTAAACAGGTTTCGTTCAGAAAGTATCGATGCGTATAGTTGTATTTACCAACAGAGATATAAATAACGAATGAAATATTTCTTCAAAAAATTCCTCTTGCTATTCAATACACTTATTTCGATTAGTTTTCCATTGGTCGAAACACCTCTGAAACCCTTCTTGTATATATATATATATATATATATATATATATATATATATATATATATATATTAAATTATATATATATATACAAGTTTTGTTGAACTGTACAGACAATTCCTGTCGGACAAGTTTTTCGTTGATCCGTATTGATTGTATTGCCGAAAGCGATCGTTTTGAAACCTTTGGGGGACTGTTATACCAGTTACACCCCGACACCGGAAAGATGGCCTGAAAATTGGAACGGATCAACGAAAAACTTGTCCGACAGGAATTGTCTGTACAGTTCAACAAAACTTGTATAAAAGAAAAAATGCTGCCAAAATACACTTATTTTAATATATATATATATATATATATATATATATATATATATATATATATATATCATTAAATTATTTATGTTAGTGTCATCATTCAAATAGTATGATAATGAATGAATTCAAACGGTTTTCATACGGTTTTCATGAGAAATCGGCTCCAGAATTATATCATTTTATTCATTCATAATTGGTCCTGAAAAGTCGTGTGGTATGTCTACTACTACGTCCGTGTGATATTCTGGTGGTATCAGCCTAAATCGTTATGATTAATAAAACAACCTTTCTATGGTTTTATACAACTTGATTGGTGCGTTTTGCGATGTAAGCAATTATTGAGTCTTAATGGTGTGTGTTTTAATGTCTATGTAGATTTTGGCGGTGTCTACTTAAATGATTATAACAGCAAGAGAAATTATCCACCTTGGGGGCGCGTGGTCTAATGGCTACAGTCCTAGGAAATGGGCTCGTCGATCCGAGTTCAATTCCTGGTCATGGTTCTAATACTCTCGGGAAAGGTAAGAATCCAATTCTACCTACAGTTATGGGTAAATAACAGGACAGACTAGGCTTTTTAACCATGACTAGGTAACCAGTCTAGCAGAGGAAAAACTCTGAATTTAAACCTGTTAAACTCCGCTTAAAAATTGACCTTGTGTCGCATCCTTCTCGTGCGGAGGGGTTGGTATATATATATATATATATATATATATATATATATAGAGAGAGAGAGAGAGAGAGAGAGAGAGAGAGAGAGAGAAAGAGAGAGAGAGAGGGGGAGATAAATTGTGTATGAATCATCTATCTTAAGACATTCTTGACATAAATTCAAAGACTCTAGAACCATTAAGATATCGTCATCAATATCAGTCCTGGATGAAATAAATGTTTGGTTTCTTTAATTTTAACTAGGATTTCGTTTCTTTATGATTAATCTGTTTTGTACATTTATTCTATTTTGTTGTTATTGTTGTATCATTTGACGGTATCAAAGTAAAGAAACTAAACACAAGGTACAGAAGACCACAAAATAAAACATCAGTTGAAATGCAAAACTTATCAGAAAATTATAGTTAAATTATCTGCCCCTGGCACCAGAGAGAGAATCGCCAATAAACGATATTAGCGTCTAAATTAAACTCCTTGACAAAAGTCACTTATCGTTTTGGCACTCAACAGGCGAAACGTATTTTTTCAAGCGCTCACTTTACCTTGTCAACCAGCGAGAGGTTTCATCCAGCGCTACCTTTACCTTCAACCTCAGCAAGATAAGTCTGGCTAGAAAACGCCACAAGTTTGCAACATTTTTGTACCCTTTGAATATATGTTTCTTTATCTTCAATTGTTGTTCTCGTCGTCTTTCATCCGAAATTACTTGCTTAACTCTGGGAATTTTTAAGAGTCCCGAAATATCTCTAAAACTCACTTTGTCCTTCCCTGAGACTGGTACAATTATTATGACTAATAAAACAAACATTTTTTTTATTATTATCTTATTTTTTTTGTATTGTACCCTTCAATTGGTTTTTTTTTCGCTGTAAGCACGTACTGCGTGTAATTGATTTATAAATATTTTGTAGGCTGGTTTTAATGTTTATGTGTGAGGATTAAAATTAAATTTAAATGAGATAAAACAAAAAAATAGCAATCTCCCAGGAGCCCTCAGACATGAAGAACCCACTGGGCATGCGCAGAGAAAATGACCCTTCCTGGCACAAAAAAAAATCCGTCGGCTATTCTAATGCAGACGGTTACTCACGTTATTGACTGGCTCTTGAAGAAATTACCTCTCCAATGAACTATGTAGCGAGATCTAACGGCAAAACCCACAAACCTGTGATGAGCCAACAACGGTCCGTCGGTCGAAGAGACAGCGAGTGGTATGTTGTGTGTGTCGGCGGGAGCAGAGAAGGTGAAATGTGACGAGTTCGAGGCGGGCACGAGACGAGTTGTGAAGGAGGTGAAAGCGTGAGTGTCCTTGAGGCCGCGATTTGTAGTTTGCAAGCCTCGTGCTGGCAAGACGAGAGTTGTGACGTGTCTCGGCTAGACCTAGTATAAAAGGAGACGGTTGGACAGAGCGGTGGACAGTGGCGAAGAGCGAACACGCGGAATTAGTTTGTCAGAATTCTTCTCAAGGTTGCGAAACGTAAATTTGACGTGCTTCTTGTAGAATACAGAGTGAAGCTTGGGCGTTGGCAGTAGAGCTTATTTAGGCCAAGTGTTACGTTGTCTTTGGCAGAATCAACCTAGAAATAAAGTCTGAACCTTAAAATTATCTTTTTATTTGTCTCTTCTTTTCCCCTCCTTAATTCATTTTCAGCTCGACGACCAACAGAAGGAAGAACCACATAAACTTGCAACACCAGCAGCAACACGCACTAAATACGCAAAAGCCTAATCCCAGATAAACCCCACCCCATTTTAACGAACACGAAAGTGGGAGCTTATAGTACAATTTATTATGGGGCTTTTTTTTGTTGATATGATTGTCTTTATTATTTCAGATAATGGATGATATCAAAGCTGGCATCCAATATGCTTTCCAGACGAAGAACGACTGGACGCTAGCTATTTCAGGGACAGGTAATCAATACTACATCCTTGCTAAAGTTACTATCATTTGATTTGGTAATTACAGAGTAATTGAAAAGTAACTCCCTATTTTAAACTATTTATGATTTTTTATATGCAGTTACATTTTCTCCAATTCTTCAATGAAGACTTGATTTTTATGCAAGATGGTGCTCCTCCACATTTGCTATTATTGTTCATGAATGACTGAATTAACATTTTCCTGTGAGATGGATGGGTAGAGGTGGTCCGCATGAGTGACCGACTAGAAATCCTGATTTAACACCTTGTGACTATTTTCTTTTGGGTTGGCTGAAGGAGCAATTCTACTCAACGAAACCAACAACTTACGAGAATTTATTTCTGCCATTCCACGAGAGTTCCTGGGAAGATCAGTAGATGTGATTTCCGAGCAGGTTGAGAGACTGGAGGCGAATGCTGGTGTCCATATTGATTTCTAAATAAAACTCCACGTTATATGTGTTTTTCTTATATTCATTTTTTTGTAAAAATCATGATTCGGAAATAAATTATGAGATTTTCAAAATAGGAACTTATTTTACAATCCACCTGTATAATCTGAATTTCTGTTGGTTGGATAGTTTTAAAACATGCCGAAAAAAATTGTGTTTGAATAAATAGGCTTCTTTATTTTTCAAAACTCTATTTTTTAAATCATGTGACTGTGATAAATTCAGTTTTGAAAAGTTATTTATCAATGAAGCGGTTTTTTTTGGTTTTTTTAATTTTATCTTTTATTTTTATTGAGGTTTCATGCATGTTGGTTGATTAATAGAATAGATATTTATCACTATCTCTTATTTATGATGGAGATTGTGCGTTATCGGTGTTTCACATCACAACGCATCCGGGACTGTCGGATTGTACCTCACGTACAGAAATATTGCAAACATTTCACTTTGACATTCTTGAAACGGGATATATGACTGTATCATTATCATGGTATAAGATGTAAACAAAATCGTCACTTCTATTTATGAACTTTTCCATCAAGCAGCAGTCTTTTCTGGTAGAAATTGGCCAATGAGATAAGAGGACAGAAAGCATTTAAGATCGCGTTTAAGTCTAGCCTATGTAGAGTGTTGCATGTGATGGACTACTCAACCACCAAAAATCGATCCTTAAACATCACAGGTTGCCACTCACGGTCAACAGGTAGCCTAATTGGGAGGTTATTACCCCTCTGTAGAGGTGCAGTCGGTGTATTCTAAAGCCCAACCGACTGGGCTTTCAGTTCCCGGAATTTATTTCGGAAACTAGCATGTATGCAAATAATGCAAAACTTTTATTTCTGTTTTTTATGCTTTTTTTTTTTTTTTTTGCAGGGCATGCTGCTATGGAAACTGCCTGTTGCAATCTTGTTGAGCCTGGTGACGTTGTCCTCGTTGGTGTCAATGGTTTATGGGGTGAACGTTTCTCGAATATGGCCGAAAGACAAGGTGAGTATCAAACAAAGAATTAGAATGTATCAAAAGTATTTTCGTTCTGAAAGAACATCTCCATATCTATCTATAAGATCTTTAAGCTTGTACAATTCACCTCACCACCACCACCACCACCAAAAAGGAAAGGCAGTCCCCGTGGTGCAGTAACTAACATACTGGACTTTGACATCATAGATATTTCAAACTCCAGTCCCCCTATTACGTTCACTTTTTGTACTAATACTTTTGGGAAAGGTTTGTATCCCTTTATCCTCCCAGCTATGGGTTACATATTACCACTATTGTTCTTCTACAAGGCTGACCGGTTTTTTGTTTGTTTTGTAAAATAAAGTGATTTGTATTTTTTTTAAATAAGAGTCTCTTTTGTTTTTAACTCCAAATTCTTAATATCTCTAGCGTCAGGGCCTTTAAGTTTTAAAATTATTAACCCATTAGTTGTTCCCCTTGAGTCAGATTCTGATAACGCCCTTAAAAATCCAATATCAAAATTCCCGCTATCAATGACCCTGGTATCCGGCTATGTGACAGACCACAAAGGTTTACTTATGAGACTCGAGGATTTTTTTTTAAATTGACTATCTGTTAGTTACTGGGAGAGCTACAAGGCCCGACCGGAGTAAGCGTAACCACCCCATTTTTAAAGGCGTATCAAACTTTCCTAGAACCGAATAGTTTTACATAGCACTAATACCCATGAGAAAAGTATGAATCCAACTATTCTCCCTCTATCTATGTGTAAACAGTAGGGTAGGCTGTGCTCTTTCGTTAAGCACCCAGTCTAGGAGAGGAATTATTTTTAAATTTAAACTCCGGTTAAGAAATTGACCTTGTGTCACATCTTAGATTAGGTAATTATGTAGAACCGAATTGTCCAGTATTGAATTGTTCGGACACTTCTCTTTTATTATTATTCACCCAGATGCTGACGTGAAGAGAATGAAGAAACCAATGGGAGAGACTTTCACTCTGGAAGAAATTGAACAGGTAAATTTTCAAAATGTTATTTCTCGTGTGTTATTTACTTATCTCTTTATTTATTAATTGTTATGTTTCCTTGTACATCTACCTTTTCGGCCATCCCACCCTGTCTGACGGGACTGTAGAATACACCAACTGCCTAACTACAGAGGGGTAATCCCCCCTCGACCATGACGTCATCTCTTGGCAGTAAATGGTGACCCGTGATGCTTAAGGACGGGATACTGGCGGGTGAGCTGTCCATGACATGCAACTCTACTTTGACCATTTCTGGAGCTAGACAGGCGATCGGGTGGGCTTCCTTTGATCAATCTGCCCGTCAATCATAGCACGTATATGATTATCCCGAGGAAGCGCGTGGTGCGATGGTTAAAGTCATGGGAAATGGACTCGTCGCCCCGAGTTCAAATCCTGGATGTGATAATTGCATTTAACTTTGCGCTAATACCCTTGGGAAAGGTATGAATCCAATTCTCCCTCCAGCTATGGATAAATAGTAGGGCAGACTGGGCTCTTTAACCTTGGTTAGGCAACCAGTCTAGGAGAAGGAAAACTCTGAATTCAAACCTATTGAACTCCGCTTAAGAAATTGACCTTGTGTCACATCCTGCTCGTGCGTAGGGGTTGGTAAATATATATATGATTATCCCGACCGTATTGCCCTTATGACAAACCCCAGCCCTTTTTATATATGTGCCACAGGATGGTGCATGAGGGTCTTCGTGTCCTGGGTATGACATTAAACTATATCTGGTGGTCAGGTTCCAATTCTGGAGCTCTGGGGAGCATGGAGTACCCCTTCTTTGATATTACTTGAGGTCCACTCTGGTCCGGAGTGGTAGTACCTATTAGGGTCCCATATATAGGTTGCAGAGATTAAAAAATGAGTTTACATAAATGTTTAATAAACATTTCTGTTATGTAATTCACCCGATAGTTCCTAAAATGTCTTCTTCAATTCTTTTTCTTACCATTATTTCTGAAATTATCTAATTTAATCTTTTTTATATTATTGCTGTTTTTGATCTGATTAGGCAATTTCTTCCAAAAATATATCACTCTATTAGCAAACAAATCCAATGAGTTAATACTTGATTTTGAAATTTGCCTTCACAGTAAATTTCCAGCTCGAGGAGAAATATTTTTGCAATGTCTGCCATAATTAGATCGTCTTCTTTCTAGTAAAGTAAGTAAAGTTAGTAAAGTCGTCGGGGCGGCCTAATGTTGGCATCAGCCATGCAGCGAGGGAGTCTATCCCCTTTTCACTAGCGCTAGACCAAGGAGGTTATTTTTAGCGTCTGAGGTGGAGCGCCACACCTATCATCAGCTCCTTACTTTACCGCAAAGATCCCTGTGCTACTCATACGCTGAGTTGGCGGGGTCGGGTATCGAACTAGGAACCTTGTGGTTTCTAGCCGAACGCTCTACCGACTGAGCTAACCCGGCCCTCTTTTTATTAGTTTTGTCACTCTTCTTTGTCATCCAATCTCAATTTCCACGTCTAGTCACGGGAGCCCAGGCCTGAGTACAATTCTCTATATGAAGTATATGTACGATAAAAGAACAAAAGGCTGTTTATTCAATGTCATAAATTGTCAATTTCACATTCACACTTATATCCCGGTTTGGCAAAATATTAATCTCCTTAAATGTAACGAGAAAAGACAATACATATATTTATTCTTATATATACAATAGCGCTATCAGTGATATTGAGGACTCCACTAATAATACCGCAAAAAAATTGGCCCACTACTAACTCACCAAGTGAGCTAGTGATAACTATACACACTTGGTATATATACATATAAGAGAGTAAGTAAACAAACAAATGTGTTTATTTGATATGGCTTTTAGCCGACAATTTTTGGAGGATATGTGCTTAATTGAATTCATGCCTAATTTTGAAAATTAATTAGTTAATAATTAATGAATTTAGGCGGGTATATATGTTCAAATGTAAGGCTAAACAAATCGAGAAAATGTCAATCCCTATAGGTCGAAATGTACATTCAGGGATTGACATTTTCTCGATTTGTTTAGTCTTACATTTGAACATATATGCCCGCCTAAATTCATTAATGATTAACTAATTAATTTTCAAAACTAGGTATGACTTCAATTAAGCACATATCCTCCAAAAATATACATTTATGTATACTAACAAAAGTACCCGGTTCATGACAGTTGATATAGCCAACAGGCAGCTGATATAGACAACAGTCAAGCTCCTGCTGATACACCCAGCAGCAGGACTATACTGCTAACTATGCTTTCCAGGGAGGAGCAGCTATACTGCCAACTATGCTTTCCGAAAATCGTTTGATTTTTGTTTAATTAATCAATTATTCACTTAATCAGTAAAAATCAATAGCCAAATTTGGCGTGTTTCTTAGAAGGATATTAAGGTTTAGGCAATATTTCGAATCTAACTGACGTCTCTTTTCGTAGTTATAGGCTGACATATACATACCAAACTTTCTTTTATATATATATATATATATATAAGATAGATATGTGTGTGTGTGTGTGTGTGTGTGTGTGTGTGTGTGAATCAGGATAACATTAATTCTGATCTCCATGTATCATTGTTTTCTTTTCTCTTCAGCATCTCCAGACCCACAAACCAGTGTTACTGTTTCTAACCCAAGGAGAATCTTCAGCAGGAACCCTCCAAGACTTGAATGGTGTCGGATACTTGTGTCATAAGTAATCTCTCTCTCTCTCTCTCTCTCTCTCTCTCTCTCTCTCTCTCTCTCTCTCTCTCTCTCTCTCTCTCTCTCATGAAGCCGATCTCAACAATGCTGTTGTTTGGATGGTCTCGATTTTCGCTTTCGTTTTCACTATGGTCCACCGGAACCGCAAAATCCACTACATGACAATTTCTTGTATGGGTATTTGCCTCATACCCACTTGTATGGGCTGGGCACAAGGCCTCATTTTAACGTGGGCCCACCCACAAGCCGAAGCTCATGGGTGGGAAAGAACAAAAATTGCGTCGATCCCTTCGGCATTCCCCCTCAAGTGGGCGCCTCAGGCGCTGGGCAATAAACCCAGCCCTGCCCCTTTAAGTCAAGGGGCAGGTGTTGCCTGGGGGGATAGCCCCCTGGGATCGACGCTATTAATTTAACATGACCGGTCCAGTGGCCGAAGCGCACCGGACCCCTGTCCCGAAGGACGGGTTGACAATTTCTTGTATGTATTTACGAGATGAGGCTTCATGTAGATAATTATGATAAAGATGAGGACAACAGTCCGAAATATCCTAACTATTCCTTTGGAAGTATTTTTTATCATCATAACTATTTGTCTGTTTGTAACTTATATCAGCTTAAATCTACGTTTTAACTTTTTTTTTCTTTTCCAGATATGATTGCATTTTAGTTGTAGATTCTGTTGCAGCTCTTGGTGGAACGACGATGTTTATGGATGACTGGGGTAAAAATGTTCAACTTTCTGCTTTCTTCACTTCCTACTTTTCAATGTTAGATCTTTTAAAATTCTCAACTTGAAGACATTTAATAATTACTTCTGTTTTGCATTTCTTTCTAGAAATCGATGTTCTTTACTCGGGCTCTCAAAAAGTGTTAGGAGCGCCCCCTGGTGCCAGTCCCATTTCCTTTTCTGAACGAGCTAAGTACGTATCCTTTCTGTCACTAATATCTGTTTTCTTTCAATATGCTCTAACTCTTTTATATCCTTGTAATAACAGCTGAAATAAAGTAACTGCTTTACTGAATCTTTATTCAATATGACTTAACTGTGGTCCAGTTAAGGTAAAGGTTATTTTAGTTGTTGAAATTTAGTAAGGGACATGCTTCCGGCTACACCGGCTAGCAGCCCTTAGGTGACAAACTTCCGGTTTCACCGGTCAACACCAGTAGCCCCCCTCATGATCACGTGCTGATGTCCATAAAAGCGGGCATCGGCTTCCTTCACCCTTTCTTTCACTCTTAAACAACCAAATTACCAGTAGCTATATCCAACCTAACCTCAACGAACATTGTGTTGAACATTCTCTAACCCTTTGTTTTAAGGTAATTATATGTATGCATTGTACATTTAACGTGTATTAAACCCTTGTTGTAGCCCTAAATATATGCCGTTGTAATCTTGTCTTTGAATTTCCCGCCTAACTTTTCCTCTGCGTCATTTGTTCCCCGTAAATTATCTCCCCTACACCATAGGGGCCATTTAATTTACATTAAATTTCTTTGTAGTATTAATATTGAACTGATCTGAGGGGAGTCAACTATGTTTGACTTTATCAAAGTAAGATAATCATTATTAAAAATAAAGGACGAAGAGAAACTTTTATTAAAGTTTATGACAATTATTCTTATTGAAACGAATCAAACCCATATTGAAAAAAAAATGGACTCACTCGTCGATTTCGACGCATAAGGGTTCATCCGATGAACAACCTACACTGTGTTTTGTTTATAGTGGTGAAGGTTTGTGTTGGACCATTCCGCACTTTTTAGCACAGCCGATAGTAGAGAATTGGTGCACAAGAAATGCCACAAACACAATCAACAACTGATCTCAGGATTTTCAAATTCAGAGTTTTCCTTCTTCTAGACTGGCTACCTATCCAACGTTAAAGAGCCCAGTCTGCCCTACTATTTTACCCATAGCTGGAGGGAGAATATATGGTTCCATACCTTTCCCAAGGGTACTAGCGCTATATGACATGCAAACAGCCTATTCTAGGATTTGAACTGGTCACGTTTTGTTTAGTATTTATATGTTTATATTCTGTTAAGTTTGCTCACGAAATAAAATATTCTTCTTGTTACTTCGTCGTGAATTGTTATCACTTTTATTCTCTACACGGAATCGATATTCAACCAATTTCACACACTCCCCATGAACCTATCGACAACCTGCGTTACAATTGATTTTAAGTATAACTTATTGATTTCTTTTTTTTTTTTTTTTTTATCTCTCTCTGTTTTCAGGCAAAGAATCTTGACCAGAAAGAAGAAAGTAACATCCTACTATTTTGACATGGTAGAACTAGCAAGCTACTGGAGTGCCGAAGGAGTCAGACAGTAAGTTTTTTCCATAATTATGTAAATGTTTCTTTTTCTAAATTAAAAAAAAAATATTTTAAAATTAAAATAGATCACTAAGTAGGACTGAGCCTATTCTAGTAGTGACCACCCCAAGCGGAGATTTTTGAAGAGGTTTGAATTCAGAATGTTCCTTCTCCTAGACTGGTTGCCTAACTAATGTTAAAGAGCCCAGTCTGCTTTACTATTTACCGAAAGCTGGAGGGAGAGTAGTTGGATTCATACCTTTCCCAAGGGTATTAGCGCTGTGTGAACTGTGGCTTCGTTCAGGATTTGAACTCAGGTCCATTTCCTACGACTCTAACCAGTACACCATGCGCCTCCTTCTAACCAGTACAACACGCGCCTTCTTTCTTTCATATTAATGTATCTTATGGGAAATTAGCGGTATCCCAAATACCGATAAGAAACGAATAAAGACAAAGTTGATAATTCGAAGAAAGTTTTGTCGTGCGCAAGTTACTAAAAAATTATCCTTTTAGCGGTCGTAAGTTATGTACATATATAGTAAGTTACAAATTACATAAAACACTTATCTGTTTGGGTGAAGAGTTTCTTTGCAACGTCGTTAAATTTGTGTTCATCATTGGTTCTTGAGTACTGCTGATATGTTATTTCAGCCAAACATTGGGGTGTCTGTGTTGTTAGGCTATTCGTTGTTCTGTTGTATCAGCTTTTCTGTTAGACTGTCTATTTCTGTTCTATTGTATCAACGTTTCCGTTAGGCTGTTTATTTTTTTACTTCCGGGTTTTACCCTTTTCCGAGTCCAGTGTTCAGTGTTAACCCATATTTTTCATAATCTTACTATATAATTCCCGTGCATCCATACAGTAGCGCTGATATGGCAACATCTTGAAAGAAATGTCGCTTTATCTTACTAGAGAGATCATATTTCTATATCATCGATTATTTGTCTATAGTAGTTCTTCACACCTATTATGAAAGACAAAATACACTAGGAAAAGCAGGCAGAATATACAGTTAAAACGTTGAGATAAAGGCGAGACTATAAAGATCAGTAACACTAGTGGCAGTACTCCTAGGTTTGAGTGGAGTTAACCGCGAATGTGGCAGACCGGTTAAGAGTTAAAGAAGTAAAACGAACGACAAGATGTGAATAAAAGACTTGTATTAGATATAAAACTTGCAAACTTTAGTCTCGTTTGCGCAAATATATATATGTATATAATATTTATATAATATGTATATAATTGTCACTTAGCTGTTTTTCCTGGGATATGGGGTATTCACGGAGCCCCTTGCTACGGCCTTCTGATATAGTTCGGATATAGATGGACTTTTGTTTGCGTCCGACTCCGGTTCTGTTCAAGAATAGTGGGAGCGACCTTTTTTTGGTCCGATCCCTTTCGTTGTTGGTGCAGAAGAGGATGAGTCTCACACTTTTGGGTTTGGCGCCAAAGTATGCTGGCTCATGATTGGTTGGTTTGAAACAGAGGCTCGCAGACAAGGGACGATAACCCCATACCCCAGAATTCTTAATAAGACAATTTATCAAAATACAATGAATAAAACACTTTTTCTAAACAATTGAAATTAAAATCCTCTTAAAAGAATTTTAAATGAATAAAACCAGTAAAGTAAATTCGTCCAAACCAAAACACAAGACACAGAGAGGTTTATAAATTATTCATTTTTTATTTTTTTTTTTTTTGTTTTTCGTTTATATCATTATTGTTGTTGTTGTTGTCAGTTACCACCACACCGCTCCGTCAGCAATATGTACGCCTTAAGAGAAGGACTTGCTCAGTTGGCTGAGGAAGTAAGAGAAAACTTTTCTATTTTAACACTTACTTGTACTTCTTCTGACTCCCTCCGGCTATGGAATAATAGGATAGGCTGGATTTTTAACATTGGTATAGCAACCGATCTACAAAAAGGAAAACTCAGAATATACGAATCTATCCACCTCCGGTTAAGAAATTGACCTAGTGTGTGGGGATAATAAAAATAAAATTAAACCAAATAAAAAAATAAAAACAAAAAATAAAGCAAAATTAAATAAAAAATAAATAAAAAGACACAAAAGTAACAATCTCCAGAAGACGTCAATCCGGAAGAGCCCTCTGGGATGTGTAGAAAAAATGAGTTCTTGGCGCCAGAAGGGAATATCAGCTTTTTGACTCAAAGACTTTGAAGGAGAAATATTTACTGACTTACTCTGGAAAATATCTCCCCTCCAGGAAATCAACGAATAAAAGTCTTACCCTAAAGTTACCCTTATCTTTGTTCTTTCGCTTCTTTTCCTAAATTCCCTTTCAGCTTACAAGAAGGAAGAACCAGCTATATTGGAGTTTAGACACGACTACGAGCGAGATTAACCCATAGAACTGATAACCAACGAATCTCTATAAGTGTACATGCTACCCGTGCGGGGGTGTTGAGTAAATACATAATACAAATAATTTGCACAGTTATATAGTTTCAAGTATTCTTATCTAATAATTTTCTTATACAGATTTCATCTGAGTTATAATGGCCAACTGTATTTTGAACTCCTAGTCTTTGTGATACTCGCTGTGGCTAGCTAGTTTTACTCCATCTTACAAAGTTAAATTCAGGTTCGCGCCCTAGTAATTCTTGGATTCGTCCATTTTCTAATCTAACTTATATTCCCAAATTATTTTTCTAAATCTTTTTACTAATTACTTCCCTTGTTTCAGATTATATTTCACTATTCTGCTCTCACCAATCTATAATATCCCAGTGTTTCGCCATCTGTAACTGGGTGAAACTTATCTTTCAAAGTGATTCCCAATCAATTTAACAACGAAAAACTGCATACAACTTACTGTCAAAATCAAGAAAAATCCTTGGAAAAAACATAGCAATAAATCTGACCTCATGATTTACCACTTGACATAATATAACACCAGATGGTTTGACCTGCCGTTAAAATCAACCAATAGGGCACCGAGTTGTGGAAATTTGATGTGTGCATCTTAAATTTTAAATATGGTTAAATTTTAAGGAATTAAAAGAGAAAGCATTTGTTAGTTCATTATCATCAGGTCGCGCGAGCAGCACGGATATCCATGACTCTCTCTCTCTCTCTCTCTCTCTCTCTCTCCACATCCGAGCGTGATACACACCAAATTCCAATGACGAAAATGTGTAAGTCCTTACAATGGTACTGATATTTAGATTCTATTTATTTTATTTATTAGGGCTTGGAGGTCAGCTGGCAACGACATAATGACAATGCACTCATGCTACACGATGGCCTCACAAAACTGGGTTTACAATTGTTTGTCCCCGATAAGGTATGTTTATCTTTTTATTTACATTTTCATTTTTATTTTTTCTCTACTACTGTTGTTGTATACCCACATCACAGGTATATAATGGGCAGAAAGACAGAATACAGATGGGATGAGGGGTTACTCTCTTACTGGTTACTCTCTGCTTCTACTGCTGCTAACTCGGCCGCCATCTTCTCTTGTTGGGAGGTTTTCTCGTGCTGATTCTTCTTTCTTTCTCAGGCTAATTTCTTTGGGCTGATTATTTCGTTTTAATAAACGTAACAAACAAGACTTGTTTTTTCCTTTAAAGCTTTATCAAACAACCCAGCCCTGGATTCCGCGCGGATCGAGAGCAACTCGCTCTGAATCTCTGGTCGCATCTGACTAAACTAAAAACTAATTCTCACGCCTCTAATGGCGCTCTTTTCGGAAAGGGGTCATCATCAATCACTCATAACCCTAACGGTTATGGAAATTCACCACTTAACACCCTCCGATTTTAAATCTAACTAATCTTATTAAAAATATTCTTACTACAGGAACGTACATAATTCATTGACTATCCATGAATTATGTAACACTGTTCCTTGTTTAAAAGTTTTAGCTCCAGATATATTCACAGACTACGACACCAGTGAGGGTGGTTTTTTTTCAACAGAATGCTTTGATGTTGTTGGGAGATGAATATAGCTTTAACAACTGGATGGAAAGAAAAATATATTTCATGTGCTAAAGAAAGTTTTCAACGAGCTCTATTCAATGATATAATGGGTTTAAACAAGGCGTAAAAAATACTGAGTAAAACATAAAATATATCTCAATGGTGTCGCAGACTGTACATCTTATTATAATGGAGATTGTGTGTTTTTCTGTCTGTAACCGAAACTATATTACTACTCAAGTCACAATTCCCTTAGTTATTGACATCACATTCTCAATGATTTTATTTTTATTTAAATCTCAATTATTAATAAAATTGTTTGACATTATTAATACTGTTGACCATATCTACATACTAACAACATGCAATTATATTTATATATACAACAAAATAGTGGTTTACAGTGTGAACGGAAAGGCTCATTTGCATATTGATATTAAAAATGTGATTTTAATAAATATGTGCTTAGTATTATTGATTTCTAACTGTTTGGTTTTATTTTAATTAATATAAGCAAAAATCTCTTCAATGAATCTTAAATGAAATCCATTAACAAGAAAAAATAACTGTCATTTTATTCTTTACTTCCTATTTTAACTAAATACTTAAATTAGAAAAAATACCAATGAAAGACGAGAGTGATGGAAGAGTAAGTTTCAGTTGTTCCATTTTTTATTATACTCCCTCTGTTTCAAATCTTTTTATCTGTATTCTTATTTAGTTTCATTAGCCTTTCTAATTTAATACAATATTTTATTACATTAAAAGTTAAATACTTGCACCCGGAGGGTGCATATATTTGCTAGTATTTACTAATTAAAGTTGTATTGATTTCCAGATCAAAACCTAATATCTGTTGATATTGAGAATTTAAAACTTGAATTTAAAATTGTTAAAAATAATGAAAAAGTATATTTATGTAGAAAGTTTAAGAATTAAAAAAATAATTACAGAAGTTGCAGAATCTTTGTTTCAGATATGCCACTATAATTGTGAAATTGACTTTGACATAATATAACCCAACAAGTGTTGACATGCTGTGAAAATGAAACAAAGTATTTAAAGGGTTAATTATTTTCCATAGATCCCTGATTACTGTTGTAGCAATACACAAGGTATTAGCACTGATAAGTTGAGTGAACTGGCTGACACCAGGTCAAACGAAACCTACTCATGATTAATGAGTCTTTAGCGATTATGACAAGACAAAGAGACTGAATCCACATAAAAGCAACACGCATTTTACTTCAATATACAGTCAGACAACCAGCCAAGGCGTACAAACTATCCAGGGTCCCCTGTATACCCCCAAAATCTGGGTTAGCCTTGGGGGCTGTTGCTGTTATAAATAAGCTATATTTTCTACAACTTGTCATCACTTGTTTTTTCACAGCGAATGTTTTCTAGACGATTTCGACCATTTCATCTGATTCTGTGTCTAGCCACAAGTGACGATCTAAGAAGTTGAATCTACAAGCCAAACCAGATGCTGGTTCATACCACAACACTATACTGTTAAACCCTATAGCCTGTACTCAGTACTTTATCTCTTTCTCTCTCTCTCATATATATATATATGTATATTAAATGATCTCAGGTGCTTTGGCATTACCCCTTCCAGCTGGGAAAATTTGGCCCAGGACCACCCTCGGTGGCGACAGGTTCTCCATAGCGGGCTGTTCATGTCTGAAGTCACCCTGGCGCAGCACCATGAAGCCAAGAGGTCCAGAAAAAAGCGACAGCAACAAAACATATCAACATCTTCAGGAACAGCCTTCATATACAACATCTGTGGTCAAGGCTGTTTTTCGAACATTGGACTTCACAGTAACAGGGGGTGCTATAACTTCAGGGACACAAGAACTATAGTCTTCCGAGACTTTGATGCCAATATATATATATATATGAGGAAAAGGGGATTGGAATGAATCCGACAGAATGAGGTAAAATAAGGAATGAAAGAACAAAACTCAGACAAAAATGTGTAGTATATTTCGCTGAAATTTTAAATTCCGCTTCTTCAGCCTTTATTGAATCATTGGAATCATACAAGTGTTTTATAGAAGGGTTAAGTAGGTAGGTGGGTAAGTTTTGTGGTGAGGGAAAGATTTGATTGGTTATAGGAGACATCTTTGGGGAGATAAGGTGGGAGATAGAAGGGAAAGGAGTGGAGGGATGTAGGTAGAAAAAATGAATGGTCAGGACACCAGATAGGGGAGGGGAAGTAGCCATTTCTTGGAAAGAGATTTGAGTAAAGGAAATAGTAAATATATCCTGTGTGGGGAATTTTATCCCTGAAAGTAGTACTGGTTAAACCTAAAGTTTTCAAGGGTTATAAACAGTAGTTAAGTGTTACAAGACAAATAGGGTCGACAGATTTTGATGAAAGGAAAACATAATAACCGTTTGTTAATACAATACATACTGTACAAAAGAAGTAAAAAGAGATGCAAGGAAACATTTTACAGATAATATGCGTCTACTGGACATCTTATTAATAATGGAGATTGTCTGTATTTCTGTCTGTAACAAAAACTACGTCATAGCTTTACGTCACAGATTACGTCATACACTCAAAATTTGAGTAAGCAAGTTTACAAATAAATAAATACCTACGATTTTGTGTAAAATTGATGTGGAAAATATTCAAAATGTTTGATTATTACATGTACGCAACATTTTATTTGAGAGGGACGGGGCTAAGTTTTCATTTCAAATTGTTTTATTTTTTTTTTTTTACCCCTTTAATAAATATGAGGATTTGTATTACTTATGATACAAACCCTCTGACATTGAATTTTTAACTCCCACCCTCTCAGGCAATGTCTTTCAAAAATTAATTTTTACGACACCCGGAGGTTGTTTTCTGTTTCTAGTAACTTTAAAGATGATTTTTCCGGGTAACTGGACAGCATGTGCGTGGATTAATAGTTGTAGCAGAGTTCTTAGAAGTTGTTAGTTCAGTGCCTTTAGAGTAGCAGTGTGGCTAAATGAAAGTGGAGGCTACTTTTTCGCACGCTGTCTTGGGTTTGTTGTTACGAGAGCGATCGCCTCTTAGTGTCACTCTCCGGTGTTGAACGTCGGACTGCCATAGGGGTAATTGCATGTCAAATCATCCAAACAAAAATAAAATTGTTGCCCACCCCTTCAATATTTCTTAAATTTTTTCCAGGTGTGGACTATGTTAACGAAGACATTCCCCAAAATTTGAGCTTCCAATTCTAAAAATTGGTGGAGTTATGTCGAGTTTTAGCTCTCCAAATTTGGTGGGGTTGGTGAAAAATGACAACATTTTGTAATCTATTTTTGTCTGTAAAATGAGTTCTAGAGTTTCCCTACTACTAAAAATTGGTTTATAAAAGTAGTTTTGCCTAAGGAATTCAAAAATGCTATCAAAAGAGTCTTAAAGTCAACAAATTTTAAGTTATTGATGATTTTCATAGCAAAAGAGAGCAATAATTTAGGGGATCCATCAGTTATATATGTGACCTTGAGGAGGGCCGTGATTGGACAATTTGGATATTCCACGTGCGTCTGATAAATTCTAATACCTGTTCTTTCTACTTCTGTTTTATACTTCTTTTTTTTCAGAAAGATAGGCTTCCTTGTATCACAACCATCAAAGTCCCACAAGGAATCAAATGGAAGGAGGTTATTGACTATGCCATGGACAAGTAAGATACGATCAAGTTTTAATTATTTCTCATACTTTTATTCATATGTCCAGTTAACAGTTAATCTACTCTGTTTAAACAGCAAAATGTCAACCTTTTGGATAACAGCTACCGTTCTTGGCGATTCAATACTGCTTACAAACCTAGAAACAAACTCTTATTGTTCATTTTAACACATTACCACTCCTTTGATTATATGGGGTCCTGACTTCGGGAAAAGAAACCCGCTTCTACAACTTAGACTTCCCAGAAGTAATGTACCTGTAAGAAATAATGTCCTTGTCTAGTGATCTCTGATCGTACAAGCGGAAGAAGGTTAGTGATTACGCCATAGACAAGTAAGATACAATCAAAATTTAATTATTTCTGATACTTTTATTTATATGTCCATTGTAGAGAACGTCCAAATAGTCCAAGATGAAATGCAAAAATGTAAATCCTGATTATCTGATAAAGTTCTTATTTCTTTTGAGTGTCGTCACCTCAGCTAGATAATGGACCATTCAATTTTTATTATAAAGAAAGGGAAGAAAAAGGACATGCTACTCAGAAAAAATGCAAGAAAGAAAAAAAAAAAAAAAAGAAAGATAATAGAGTGTTTCTTCAAGTGTTTAATGAGATACTTGGAGAAAAAGCTAGATGGGAATTGTACTGGAAACATTTGTTTACTGGTCTTGTAACCTGGTTTGGCCGTGGTAGCACTTCTTAAGTGGCGTGTCTTGGGTAGGAATAGCCTGGTGGAGCCGATTCCTTTCTAGGTCTGGTTTGAAGTCAGAATTCTCCTTCTCCTAGACCCGTCTGAGTAGTGCAGCCATACTGTAGCACTGACATAGCTACACTTGAAAGAATTTTTGCTTTATTGTAGAGATCAAATTTCCATATGATCAATAATCTGTCTTTGGTAGTCCACGCCTTTCGTAAACCACTGAAATTAGTAAACCAGTTCACATACCTAAGTAGTAATATCTCATCAACAGAAAGAGATATCAATAATTTATAATAGAATAGTTTTGATTTCAGAAAAACTTGCTTTATAAAACATATTTTTTTGCTTAAAATATATATATCTATTTTTCAGGCATTTAGTGGAGATTTCTGGTGGACTTGGAGATTTAGCTGGAAAAGTCTGGCGTGTTGGACTGATGGGCCAAAATGCTCAACCTGAAGTCGTACAAAGAGTACTGACTGCCTTTGAGGACAGCCTCAAGAACACAACTAAAGATCAACCAAACTAAATTTTTTTCTTTGTAATTAATTTTTAGTTAGATGGAGACTATTTTCTTCATCTGTGTTATTGTTATTATTGTTTTGACAAAGTCCTTTGATCTACGTCTAAGGGTGGGGAGTGATCAAAAAGAAACAAGAAAAAAGCTTTGTCTGAATTTTTGAGATGAGGCTTGATGTGCATTATTTTGATTTTTCAGACTGTTACCCTCATCGTTATTTTAGTATGTAAAAATACATTTCAGCTGCTGTATCCTCCGTCCTTCTTCAGGTGTTCCCTGCCTATCTGAACATAGCAATGACCCAATTAGGGAAATCATTTTGAATAGTTTGATAGTTGATCAAATAAGGTGTCAAAGAACTTAGAAAGATCTAATTCAAATAATGACATCATTGTTTTTTAATGCCTATCAATCCGAGAAGCGTCACAAGAAGTGTCTTGATCATTTTTTTTTTAAGTTTAAAAACGCCAATAAAAAATATAATTCCCCCTTTTTTTTTCTTTAATGATCCTGATGCCTCTCATGACACTTCTTTAATGCCTTGTTTAATCAACAGTCAAACTGTTCAAAATAATTTCCCAGGTTGGATTATTGCTATGATCAGATACAGGGAACACCTGAAAACACCCAGAGAATACAGCGGCCAAAACATATTTTTACATACCACAATAAAGATGAAAACAACAGTCAAAAAAATTAAAATTAAAAACTCTAATATATATATATATATATATATATATAAAATTTAAAGGGGAATCCATAGCTTACTGGTTAACATGCTAGACTGCGACAATATTGTTAGATCAAACCTCATATCTTTGACTATAAAAACTATAGTATCCTATATTGTACTTGTTTTCCCTACATAGTCCTCAGTAATTTGGAGATTACCATTTTAATGAAAGTAGTCATTACTTTCCTTCATGGGTTGACTCTTCTATTGAAGTAACTAAATGGTTCTACTAGTGAACTCTGACCTTTATGAAATACTCAGATGACAGAGTATCTCATCTAAATAGAAAAGCTGGAAATAAATGTTCTTAAGTTTTAAACTTTTATTTTAGTTTTATTACATATATATATATATATAATTTTTGTTGAAAATAACAGAATACATGTTGTTTTAAAGTTTGTTTTTATTTTTCCTTTCAATATTGTCATTTTGAAAAGAATTTATAAAATACCTAGTACTTTTGGTTCTTCTGAGAACCATTACTAGGGGTGTTAAAATTTGTCTTAATTTTATCAAGGTTATCATTGCTTTATTTGTCACAAAGGTAACACTAAATAACAGCAGCGATTTATTTTGGAAGACTTAGTTCCTCATTGGATATGACTTCATCTTCCCATGACATCAACTTTCTAGCAAAAAGAGGTTAGAAGAAACAAAAGAACATTTTTTTTTAATAAATTAATTTCAGTTGTTCTGAAAATAAAAGACACAGAAAAATTATTGAGTTATTTAAAAATGATGAAAACAATTGAAAATTTGATTTCTTTTTTATTGAGGAGTATGAGATGGTTTGACAAAAAAAATCAAAAATTGGAGAAAAAAAAAGAATTTTTTTTTTTAAATGATTAGAAAATTTGGCAAAATCATTTATTGTTTAATCTAAAGTTATACAAAATTTTCTTGTCTGATTTTTGTTAGATGAAGTTTATTTTAATTCATTTTGTATTAAACAGACTATTTTCTTGTCCGTCATTTTTTTTATTCATAATGTTCCAACTGTGTTGACACCTCTAATTCCCCAGCAGATAAACCTGAAGAAGACTGAAGCGTACACAGCTGAAATACTATAAACAAAGAACAACATAAATAAGGAATATAATCCATCTAATACAAAATGTGACCATCCAAGAACACAACATTTTACATTGTAATTGTCACTGGTTCTTTAGAAGAAAAAATGCTCTGTCATTTTAAACATTATACTGAAAACTAAAGCAGTAAACTTATTATTATTATTTGTCAACTGCAGATCAGGAGAGGTTGTTTTGTTAACCATATCAAGTCGAAATTAATAAAGACTTGATACCTGAAAATGATTTTTGGTTACTTTGGTCAGCTTCCCAATATTTTTTGGCTCCTGATATTTGGTCACTGGCTATTTACAGGCAAATCAGAGCAGTAAATATCCTGTAGAATGCCCCACCCCCCAACCGCTTATTACTTATTTACAAAGAAAGATATATTTGCTCTGTGATCAGTTCCTGTTGACAGAGTAGTACAACCACAGCAAATATCCCACTTCGTAGGGGATAGTACCTCTTTGGAAGAACCCTGAAAAAAAGAAAAAAATTTTAAAAAATGAAATAAAATAAATATATAAATTTTTATAAAATGAATGAATAAAAGGTAATAAATTTTGAGAGTCAATGTTGTTTAAACAGAATTTTCATAGGTGTGTATAACATGGCCAGCTGATTGATCGGAGGGGCCTCTCTGACCGCCCGACAAGCCTAAGTGAAGATCAAAGTGGAGCGTTGGATGTCATGGACTGCTCATCCACCAGGATTTCATCATTAAGCATCACGGGCCGCCACCCATGGCCAACAAGTGGACACATTCGGGGAGTGCAGTCGGTGTATTCAAAACCCCAGCCAATAGGGCTATAAGAAAGTGGTATTAACTACTGAAGTTATTTTAACTTCAGTATTTTAACTTCACCCTTAATTCTTATATTCTCAATAAGAACCCAATAATCACAATATTCTAAATAAATAATTTTCTCCTCTGGTCTGTGCTTAATCTGTGTCCTGGGTATGACACTAAACTGTATCTGGTGGAGAATCTCCTGTTTTCTTAACTATTATATACAGGGTGTGGCAGAAATATCTACTACATTTTAAATTGTCATCTGTGTGGTACAAGTGAACTTAGGCAAATGGTAATGATAGCTCCATCAAATGTCTTGCCATTTTTTTTTTTTTTTTTTCAGATACGATCATGTCTTACACCATGTGTTTACTGTTGAAATGTTTTTTAAGACTTGTGAATTTGTAATTGCTACATAGACACAGATAGCTTTTCATGCTCATTTCATATTACATCAGAATGATGTTGTTTCAGATAGAAAATCAATACTGCTATGGGTTGAAAATTCTATCCAGAACAACATCATTCTGACATAACATGAAATGAGTACATAAAGTTCTCTGTATAACAATTACAGATTCATCAGTCAAAAAAAAAAAAACATTTCAACAACAAACACACCTTGTATAATCTCATATTAAAACATAAACAAATAGAATATAAGAAAAATTATGTATGTTTGTTTGTACAATGACAGAGTATATGTTCTTTTATAAAGGAAATTTGGAGGAAACCAGCAAAGACCAAAGTTCAATAAACCACACCCTATTTTTTTTTGAGGTGGTAAAACAAATTTACCCCTCATTTTCCATAAGAAAACCTAAATAAAAAATAATAAGGGTATAAATCAATGATATATTAAAAAATTAGGTAAAAAAATGATTAAAGGATAAAACACAATAAAAGACAAATAAAAGAAAAAATACAAACAAGAAGATTAATAAAAAAACAACTTAAAAACAAGAATATATAAAGAATAAAAGATAATAAAACAAATATATAGAAAAGTAGGGCCGGGTATGAGTAGCACAGGGATCTGTGTGGTAAAGTAAGGAGCTGATGGTAGGTGTGGCGCTCCAACTCAGATGCCAAAACAATCTCCTTGGTCTAGTGCTAGTGAAAAGGAGATAGACTCCCTCACTGATTCCAACTTTAGGCCGCCCCGACAACTTTACTTTATAGATAGATCTATTTTTAACTATTTAAATCCCAAGCAACGCCGCATAGCTCTGCTAGTTACAAATCTAAGTTTCATAGTGAATATAATTCTAGCTGTTTGTTGGTGGAGGATGAAAATAAAAAGTAAAAGATTACTTACCTCAGATGACACAATATTTCTGGATGATCCATCGGGCATAATCTGTTGATCCACTGTTTTGGTAAATGAGGGAAAGATTATGGGCAATCTCTCGACTGAGATCAAACAATCCCTGAAGGAAAAAAAAAAAAGAAAAAAAATTTATTTAAATGATTTCTTTTAGGGAAACTACTCTATACATCGAAAGTTAACAGGCACATCTTACTAGACTATTGACAGAGCAAGAGGTTTGATCCTTAGAGGGTGCCCCAATATTGTAGCCCTGTGTCAAGCTAAGCTAAACACACACACACATATATATATATATATATATATATATATATATATATGGGAGTAAATATGGAAAATAAATCTGACAATATAAAGAAAACTTGAAAAAACAAGTGTTCCAAAAATAGGATGAATTTAATTATTGATGTTTAAACATTTCGGTTTCATTAAACCTTCATTAGGATGTATCTTGGTGTGAAGAAAATGATGGATGTTTTTATAAATGACAGAAGATGAAAATCTTTTTAGTTGTGTAACTGTATTTGTATTTCAAAAATATAACGCTGATCAAATACAGTTACACAACTAAAAAGATTTTCATCTTCTGTCATCTATAAAAACATCCATCATTTTCTTCACCCCAAGATACATCCTAATGAAGGTTTAATGAAACCGAAATGTTTAAACATCAATAATTAAATTCATCCTATTTTCGGAACACTTGTTTTTCCAAATTTTCTTTATATATATATATATATATATATATATATATATATATATACTAGAAAAAACATGACCCATTGAGTCACCTATTGAGCTCTGGGTAGATAATTGTGATCAGGAAGAAAGTTAGTTTGCAAAACGAATTAGATTTAAAAAATAAAATATGACCGGAGAATAAAAAAGAAATACATTAAAATCATTTTACTAAAATTTGCAATTAAGTCAAAAACTGACTCGTCATATATAAGCCAGCCATTAGCTGCTGAAAATTAACCAACAAATAAAGTGGGAAGTTAAATCTACCACTCATACTCTCCAGTCTCTCTCTTTACATCTTGCAGAGATGCAGTTGGAGTATTTTACAGCCCCAGCTGACAGGGCTACAGTCACCAGGACCCCATACTCAGGAACTATGGGTTGGCACACATAGCCAACAAGTATCCCCATTTGCGGGTGGGATTTTACCCCTCGGTAGAGGTGCAGTTGACAGGGTGAAAATGTTAATGAAAAATTGTTTGTATCTCCTGATTTTTCATTTAAAAGTGACATGCGAATAAATTTGCTTTTATTTTTTCATTTCTAAATTCCTTCTTGTTTGCAGTTTACCATCTATCTTGTGCATATGATTAATTTTTATGAAAAAAATTAGAGATATCTAAAACTTTTATTCAGAAAATAATGTCACACTTGTTGACAAGGAATAAAATTCTGTCCTCATGTTGTTATTTACTAAGCTTTGCTTAAATATGACACACAGACCTTAGATTACTTGCAGTAACCTGCTGTTGTTTAAGTGGTTACCAATCAAAGTATTAAAAAGGTTCATTGCTGATCAACTTCAGTGATCTAGCAGAAACTTGATCCTAAGTCATGTGTGGAAAAGTTATTTACTAAACTCTGCTTAAATATGGCACACAAGATTGTTTTTAGTACTTGCTATTGTCTAAGTGGTCACCCATCTAAGTATTGAACAGGCTCATCACTGCTTACCTTGAGGAAACTAGTAGGCAATTTTAGTGTGACTTTATATAATGCTTACTATACCTGTCTCACTCACTTTATTTTCATCTCTCTCTCTCTCTCTCTCTCTCTCTCTCTCTCTCTCTCTCTCTCTGTCTGTCTGTCTGTAGCTGATCATGAACTTGTTGGATTCCTATTGTAGAAGATAATTGTCATAATCTTTTTGCCTTGAGTAAAAAGTAGAGATAATTTTGATATTAAAATTATGTTATTTGGGCTAAGTAAATATTCTCTAAACCACCGATTCGTAATCAAAACAGTTTTTAATTCTCTTTTATAAGTATCTTTTTTTTATCTCAACTTGTTAAAAATATGTTGCAATAAAAAAAAAAATAGATAATTCTACTTTTTTTCCGTGTTGATAAAATAATTTTGAAGTTAAAATGTTGTATCACTGACCTCCCTTTCACCAACTGCAGGTGGCAGAGCAAGAGCCTTTTTGTAGTAGAAAACAGCAGCGTAGGTCAGTCCAAGTTGGTGCATAACACGCCCCATATTATACATAGACTCTTGGCATTCACCTCTCAGCTCCACATAACTATTGAGGAAGGAAATTCCCTGGAAAACACAAAGGAAAAAAAAAAAGTGAAGTAAAAGTGAGAAGATTAGAAATAAGGGAGGTAACTGCAATTTTGGCCATTTCTATCCAGTAGAATAAACTAAAAGACAAAATGGGGAGATGTGTGTGTGGGGGTCTTCTTACCTGTAATAATAAAGCATGTTTCTTTGAGGAGAATTTCTGACAAGCCATGTGTACAAATGCAAGTCCAATACAGAGATTGAGTAAAGGGTCATCTGGCTGCTTTCGATAGACGTTCACATATTCACCTGTAAATAAAAACAGTTTAAATAGGTTTAATTTTCAAGTTCAATATATACAAAAAGAGTTCATTACTAACTAAAAGCTCACCACTTGTATAATGTACAGACATACTTTAAACCAGGGATTCCCAACCTTTTTGCTGATGATTATAGGGCCCCTTAACAGCCATTATCAGAAAACTAGCAAGACCTGTGGATATACCATAGCATGATAATTTAATTATCATAACATTTGATGTTTACTTAAGAGCTATTGCAATAGTTCAATATATAAAAAGTATAATAATCTTGATTTAACTCTCTCTCACTCATTTCTTTTCATTTTTTCATTATGTTTGATTGAAATAGATTACTGTTATTGCTCCCATGTGGTCAATCACCTCTATCTTTCCCCTACTCTTTCTTTTTTATTATATTTTTCTGTGTAGCATGTCCTTTTTCTTCCCTTTCTTTTTCTGTAATAAAAACAGAATGGTCCATTATTTAGTTGAGGTGACGACTCATAAGAAATAAGAATCTGGTGGATAAGCAACACTAGATAATCAGGATTTACATTTTTGTATTTTATCTAGGACGATTTGGACAGTCTCATTTTTAACCAGAGGGTGTTGCAAGATGATAACGGTCATACTTTTAAGAAACACCAGTACTAATATGTAAATAATAATAAATAAATGTATATATATATATATATATATATATATATATATATATATATATATATATATATATATATTTGTACTATTTGCATTTATTTTAAAATATATATGTATTGTAGCTACTTCTGTGGCTCGAATCAAATCCCATTTATTTCATGTGGTTTCCACCAAGAATTGTACCAAGGCGCCCAGGGGTCCATATTGTCTCTGGTTGAGAACATATGTTTTAAAGTGATACACTTTGAAGAAGAGGCAATTGGACACTGTAAAGCATTGAATTTACAATCAAAGAGAAATGTATATATTTACCCAATCCCTTTACCACTGAATATTACACGAGGTCAATTCCTTTCCATTTCTGTTTTGAATACAAGCAATCAAGGTCAAAAGTAAAGCTAGTTTGAATTCAGTTTTCTTTATCCTAGACCAGTTATCTAACTATCAAATCATCTACGATGAGCTCAGCTTCCATAAAACAAGAGTATGAATAATTTTTTGACTTTCCCCTCATAGATAATACTTACCTAATGAATGTTTATATGTCCCAGATACCATCGAATTATGGGCATTTAACAAGGCTAAGGCCAGATTATCAGGATGCTACAAATAGAAAAAACGATAGATAAATTAGAATTCATTTCTTATACACAAGAATAAACAATGTATAAACTAAATTTTAGGCAAACACTGACTTTATAGGACAAAATGGTTGGTTTTAAGGCATGTCAATCCTTGTTGGGTTATTCAATGTGAAGTTTGTTTTTTATTGCACACAAATTTATGGTTCCGAGTAACTAATAATAATCCTTAGTATTCAATTATAGCTCCAAATAACTATTCATAATACAAATAATTTGCACATAGTTATATGATATTAAGTATTTCAGCTAATATCAATAACATTGGCCTGCTTAAATTTTTTTTCTCCAAAAGTCAAAGATTTATCACCTGATATGTGATCACGATTTTCTGCTGAATTCAAAAATACCATTCATTGTGTCAGGTCTGTTTTTTTTAAATACTTGACAAGTGGTACATAACAATAACACTTATTCAAAAGTCTGTAGAGTTTCCTTATCATGGTTATAATACTGTTCTATACATTTCAAGTAAAGCTTGTATCTTAAAAATTTGATCTGATTAGAAAAGAATGAGTATGATTTTTGGGTTCAGCATAAAAAAACTGCCTTAAAATCAGCTATTATATATTGGACCTTTAAAACATCATAAGCCAGTGTAATTTATACAGAATTACATGGTTTCAAGTAACTATTTCTGTTTGTACATACTTAAATGGTTTCAAATAACTAATAATAATAATCATTAATAATCAATTATAGCTTCAAGTAACTATTCTTAATACAAATAATTTGCACAGTTATATGGTATCAAGTATTTTTATCTACTAATAATATACTCAATTTGTACTTGACCTATATTCTAGAAAAATAATTAATATAAAAATGAACATAATAGCGTGACTGGAGTTCAAGCTCCCTTACTAGAATGTTGCAGTCCAGGATGTCATCCAATACACCACAGGAACATCCCCCTTCCAATAAAGAAGTCCTGTGTATTGTGGAGAATTACTGACGCTGAATCTCTTCAATAGATTTATAATTTTGATATGAGATTTACACAGTTATCAACATAGGTGACCAATTAACTATAATAATTATTTTAACTTTATTTACTTATATATTAACTATAATAATTATCATAGTTAATATATAAATATTAACTATAATAATTTAAAGTAAACAATGGATTTTTATATGTAGCATATAAGGAATAAATAACTAATAATAATAATCATTAATAATCAATTATAGCTTCAAGTAACTATTCTTGGTTAATAAGTCTAACATTATCAAAGGGGAACCACTCTTTATCTACTAGGAAAAAAGAAGTTAGGGTTAGGGTTCAGGTTTAGTTTAATGGGAAAATAAATAATTTATCAGTCAAGAGTTGTTCCCTTTGATCCTGTTAGACTTATAGGAAATAACCCTATTCTTAATACAAATAATTTGCACAGTTATATCGTATCAAGTATTTTTATCTACTAATAATATACTAAATTTTTACTTGACCTATATTCTAGAAAAATAATTAATATAAAAATGAACATAATAGCGTGACTGGAGTTCAAGTTCCCTTACTAGAATGTTGCAGTCCAGGATGTCATCCAATACACCACAGGAACATCCCCCTTCCAATAAAGAAGTCCTGTGTATTGTGGAGAATTACTGACTCTGAATCTCTTCAATCGATTTATAATTTTGGTATGAGATTTACACAGTTATCAACATAGGTGACCAATTTTCATATAAGCTTAAATAAGTTTGTTAATAATTAACAAATATCATAAGAGTTTAAATCCCTTCTTGATTTTGGGATACCCTGCCTAGATAATCTCTCAAGGCTTCACACAGATTATGATATTTGATATTAATCCTATTGATAACAGTTAATTAAATAGAAGATCCTATTTTGTTGAACAAGTAAAAAAAAAAAAACAAGAAATAAAAATCTAAAGTAATCGATCTACAGACCTTCATCATCAATCGGAGACAAAATCTGTTATGACGTCCGTCCGAGGAGCAGATAATGACTTGGTTAAAAAGATTCCAAGCTTGGTTGTTGTCAATATCCTGAAAAAGAAAATAATCAACACATAAGAGAAAACATAAGCTTATTTTCAATCCATACAGGAATTATTTTTATAGATATTTTAAAAATAAAAATTGAATTTTTAGAAACAATATTTCTTAGAAATATCTTTTTCTTAAGTAAACAATGGATTTTTATACAAAGTATATGAGAAGTAAAATAGACTTAAAGAATTTTAAGTACACAATAGATATAAATAGTATATAAGAAGTAAAAAAAATTAAAAGGTTTTTAAGTAAACATTTTATTTTTTCTAAGTAAACAATGGATTACTATAAGTAGTATATACGAAGTAAAATACATTTAAAAGAATTTTAAATAAACAATAAATCTTATTTTTTATCCTAAAATCTTTTTAAAGTAATCAATGGATTTTTATATATAGGTATTTACTCAAACAGTTTGCTACTAGGTCACAAGTATGAGGCATCCAATGAGGATTAAGTTCACTATTTAGTAGTAATGGATCTGTGAGACTAGCTTGCTGACCATTACACTACAATGGGATGCCCTTAGAATTTTATGTGTAGTATATAAGAAATAAAATAGATTTAAAAAATGTCAGATTTTGAAGCAAGTGAGAGATTTGTTGTTCTGTTCAATTTCTGAACTAACTGGAGTAAACATACTTCAAAATCCTATAAAAGATTCATGCTAAGAAGATATTTCTGTTTACCTTAACACATATTTCACGTATCAGGTTGTAGGCCAACTTTCCATTCCTGCTTTGAATACAAGCAATCAAACACAAAAATTCTGCTTCCTAAAAAGAAAATTTAAAAGAAAAAAAAAACAACATAAAAATCCTCCAAATTTAATTCAACTTTGAAACAATGGACAAAAGTTAATGTTACAGTTAAACTAACTTAATTGGTTTGAATAATAGAAAAAATATAAGTACAGAGAGGAGAGTAGCCTTGACAGAAAAGAGAGCCAGAAAGAGAGAGAAAAGCCAGCAGCCCCAGAAAGCATCACAGTTTGTGTGCATTCAGTGCATGAAAGACTGTCACTCAAGAATTGGCCTGCAGAGTCAGTTGCACAGATGCAGATAGAATTATTTTTTATTTTGGACACTACTCCATTGTCCTTAGTGAACGGAAAGGATCCAAAGTACAATACAAAATTTTTTTTAAATTAATTTCATCAACAATAAAAAAAAATATATTTGATTTTTTAAACTTCTGCTTCTTGAGAATGGAATTTTTAAAAAAATATTTTCGTGACCTCACACCAGATCGGATTAACACAAGATCTTTTTTTATTATATGAGGCACCCAACAAGGATCAAATTCGCTCTCAGTAATAATGGATCTGCAAGACTAGCTTGCTAAAGAAGAAAGAAAATCAAAAAGAATGAATTCAATATCTTATTATAATGGAGATTGTCCCGCATTGGCCTTATCAATCACGAACATGCCTGCAGTTCATGTGGACCACCTCCTTAATCTTTGTTTACTAAGCCAAGCCATGATATAAGAACATTTCCTTTTTTCTTCCAGTAATGTGCTTGAAAAATCTATAATATTTACAGAGTAGGACTAAGTGCAATATAAACAATCAGATCATTTTGATTACCTTGTACTTTTCTTCATCCGTTAAAATCTGCGGATTGGTCAATCCATGGATGCAAGCATCAAGTAATTGGTTGTACTTTTTTCTCTCCCAAAGACCTCGACACAGCTGAAAGAAAAAAAAAGATTTATAATAATTAAATGTTGTCTTGTTTCAAATGAAGAAGCAATTTCCAAGTAGTTGAAATTCTTTTTAGTTTTAATGGTGAGAACAAAAAAAAAACAAAAAAACAACCTACCATTAAAAAGATGTCCCAGATATCATCAGTGGAGATTGATGTTTCCATGAAATAGTCTATAATGTAAATATTTCAAAACATTAAAAATTGAATATACACAAAAATCAGGGTGGAAGTTGTTGGCATTTTTTTAAACTAATAGAAATTATATTTTATCCAAAACTTATAGGTTTTTTTTTCAAAATAATGAAATAAAATGAATTTTTTTAAAAATACAAATATTTTATCCAAAACTTGTATTTTTTTTCAAAAAGACAAAATAAAATAAATTTTTAAGAATATATAAATAAATAAATTCAAAGAAAAAACAAATTAAAACAAATCCAAAACTAGTAGTTTTTTCAAAATAATAAAATAAATTTAAAAAAAAACAATGTAAGTTATATTTGATTCAAAACTTTTTTTTTCAAAATAATAGAATAAAATAAATTTAAAAAAAAAACAATACAAATCATATTTGATCCAAAATGAATAAAAAAAAGTTACTTTTTTCCTATTTATCAAATGAAAAATCAAATTCAGTGAAGGAATGAAACTAAGAGAAAAGTGAAAAAACATGTCATGAGACATTTGAGGATCCACAGTTGGGTGTCTCGGGCCAAAAATAACAAATGGTGACAGAGGGATATTTCATAAATGCCAGCTGTAACATTGTATGTGGTACCAAGGTGCAAATAGATAACTTATTTTTTAAAAATGTTAGTAGACGGGAGAGAGAGACAATTTGACAAAGTTCAAAACCTCATCTTAGAGGCTTGGTCTAACAAGATATGTTTAATCTAGAATACTGAACTGAAAATAGCAGTTAATCAGGGCTTGATGAGGTTATCAGACTCGATCAAACATATAGGTGGTTGCAAAACCTAGCCAGATAATGCTGCTCACACAAGGCAGAAGTGGGAGCTGGGTGTTCTATGAACCTAAATAAAAGAAGCTGGGTTTATTGATTCTCCCTCTTTCAGTGTGGATGGAGAGCAATTAAATTATTCATATACAAGGAGAACTAGTTCCTACTAAAATGAAAAATTATTCATTGACCGTTTATATTTATCTTTTTTATGTAGTTCTTTCTTTGGTGACTTTTTTGTTTTAAACTGTAAGCATCATCAGATTGAATAAATTGCACGGGTACCTTCATAAATTTGCAACATTATATTTACTGAATAATCACTTAATTACATAGTAACAGTTTCTAGTCATTGGCTGAATAAACAAAAGTAAAAAAAGCAATCAAATGAGATGAGATGAGATGAAATAAAGAGTATGTACTCACCTTTACCACCAATATGTTGATAGAAATATTCAAGGCTTTCAGCTCGACTTCTACGACTCATGAATTCAAAAATTACTACAAAAGAGAATAAAAAGAAAAATGCTGTTGTAATTTCTGTGGACAAATATTGTTGTTCCAGTAATTATTTTGACTGATGGGTAATTCCATGTCAAATAATCTAGAAAAAAGTAAAATTGTCACCCACCCACTTCAATTTTTCTGAAATTTTTTCTATGTGTTGACCATGTTAAAGTTAGACAATCCCCAAAATTTGAGCTTCCAATTCTAAAAATTGGAAGTTATTTTGCCCTACAATTTTTTTTTTTTTGGGGGGGGGGGTGCAGTGTGAAAAAATGACGACATTTTGTAATCTATTTTTGTCTGTAAAATGCGTTCTAGAGCTTCCCCACTACTAAAAATTGGTTTATAAAAGAATTTTTGCCTAAGGAATCCAAAAATGCTACTAAAAAATCTTAAAGTCAACCAATTTTATGTTATTGATGATTTCTGATTTTTTCATAACAAGATAAATATTCCAATGTGACACTGCATCTATGACAATTTTTTTTCTATTATTATTTCACGTATATTGAACATTATTTGTACCAAAAAGATAGTTTGTGGGTGATATGGCCTGGATGATTTAACATGGAATTACCCATATACCTGTTGTGCCATGTATTCAACTGAACAATTCAGAGTGATTTTTTGGAACTTATAAACCTAATGTTCTTTTTACCTAAAATATTTACCTTTATATTTATGTATGATTTTTTACCTTGACTCATATTTTTTTTTTTTTAATCTAATCTAGATTTTTTAATTATTGGTTTCCATATTGTATGCATCTCTATATGTGGTCTACTTAAGAGGTTACTATTGCCAAACGAGTATTGTTTGGATTGAATTATTTACTGAAAAATGAAAAACAAAAAAGAATTTTCCAAACCTTTTCTGAAAACTGGCTTCCATTCTTCTTTGACATGTCCAAAGAAAAGTTGTTGGCAGCATTCGTAGAATTCATCAAAGCGGTCAAGAGAGTACAGTAGATGACATTTGTGGACAAGCAAGATATGATCCTAAAGAAATGACAACAAAAAAGCAACAATGTTAACATTCAGAAGAATAATAATCCTATCATTCATTTATTTATTTGTTATGCCTCCTCGGGCATCTCTTCTTTTTACTATTTTCTCACATCAACCTTTAAGGAAATTAGAAAAAAGAAAATCTTTACACAGAATATATACACAATCAATACAATATCTACATAGAGATCAACATTTTTTAATTCATCCAATAGTTCCAAAAAAATGCCCTCTTAAATTCTTTTTTTTTTGTAATCATCCAATTCAATTTTCAAATTATTAATACAATATCTATATACAGATCAAATTCTGTTAAATAATGCATCTGACAGTTCTTAAAATTGCCCTCTTAAATTATTTTTCTTACCATTATTTCTGAAATCATACAATTTTAAAATTAATACAATAACTATAAAAAAGTTGTCGGGGTGGTCTAATGTCGGTATCAGCCAGTCAGCAAGGGTGTCTATCTCCTTTTCACTAGCGCTAGACCAAGGAGATTGTTTTTGCATCTGAGGTGGAGCGCCACATCTACCATCAGCTCCTTGCTTTACTGCACATATCCCTGTGCTACTCATACGCTGAGTTGGCGAGGGCCGGTATCGAACTAGGAACCTTGTGGTTTCTAGCCGAACGCTCTACCGACTGAGCTAACATACAGATTAAATTCTATTAAGTAATTCATCTGATAGTTCTCAAAAATGCTCTCTTAATTTATTTTTCCTACCATTATTTCTGAAATCATACAATTCAATTTCAAAATTTTACATTATTAGGCAATTTGTTCCAAAAATATATTACTCTATTAACAGTAATGATTTGGAGAGGATTTTCATAAAAGAATGGTCTCAAACATAATTGCAATGTAAAAAACAATTATTAGCAGTAAAACTTGTTATGCAACAAAGTATTAAATGTAATTTATGATTTTGAGTTAATACTTTTTTCATCCTTTTTTTGTTATTCTTTTTATAATTGAAATGAAATTGCATTTAATTAACTTTTTTGTATAATAATAGTTAAGATTATGTTGTTACATATATATTGTGTAAATATCAGTGTTTCACCAATGTTAAGTTGGAAAACACTCATTTTTTAAAGTAAACGAATACACGCTTTTTGGGAAAAACAATACTTCCACTTTCAATTCAAATTATTTTCTGTTTCTCTCTTGATGAATCCGGATTAAAAACATTTACATCTAAAAACGGACTTAATTATCATTATGCTCTGATGATGATTTTTAATAAATTGAAATATTGTCAATATCAGTAATGAAAAAGGATATAAAAATATATTCATTTTAACAACTAAGTGTGTTTTTCATACCTTTTTATCTATACATATACCGTCGGATTCATTTCCTTACTTATATATATATATATATATTTATATATATATATCAGGAAAAATGGAAATAAACACAACAGTATGTAAATATATAAAATATGAAAAAAAACAAGGTATTCAGAGGATGATTTTATTATAGAAGTATCAGCCAATGTTAAAACGTTTCAGTTTGAATATTAAACCATGATCAGGCATCATTAATATGTGATTTGGCTAGAATATCTACCTATTTATACTTATGTATGATTTTTTACCTAGACTCATATTGTGTTTTTTTTTTTTGTACAAATAACAATGAAAATGGGGACAATAGTCCGAATAACGCTAATAATACTAATCTTCAAGCCTCATCTCAAACATTCAGAGAAATGGTAATAAGTTGTTTGGTTTGGTTTGGTTTGGTTTCTTTGTTTAATGGCATATCAACCTTCATGGGTTTATTTAATCCAAAAGCCACCCTTGCAGAAGAACAGCAGTAATACTATCATAGTTGGGATAATAGGTTGTTAATTTTTGTAAATAATAAATTGTTTTGTTACAAAATACTTTCAATGTATTTTTGGCTCAACTCTAAAAAAAAAAAAAATGTTTAAAAAATTTAAAATATGTTTCATCATTAAAATATGAAACTGGTACAAAACTCTATCACCACACTGGCAGTTTGAATTTTAAATTTAATATCCACTTACCTGTCTTATTTGTCCTGGCTCAGAAGGAGCTAAAAGATAAGAAATAATTTGTTAAAATTTAAAAAGTTAAACCCTGTCAAGTTCATTGCATTGATTCTAACTTGAAAGAAAACACACCTAATGTTCCCTAAAATGTAACTATACGCCACCAGTGATGCTGATAGCTTTTTCATGAACTGGGGACACAGGGACAGAAAAGTTTTCTTTGATGAAACAACTAAAAAAACTTTTTAAATGAAGCTAC
This sequence comes from Doryteuthis pealeii, assembly GCA_023376005.1. Taxonomy (NCBI): domain Eukaryota; kingdom Metazoa; phylum Mollusca; class Cephalopoda; order Myopsida; family Loliginidae; genus Doryteuthis; species Doryteuthis pealeii. The sequence continues at coordinate 85,645,213 of CM042142.1, read as the reverse complement.
TTTCTGATAATTAGTGCAGAACCCACATCCCAGAACTGTTATGGGGTGGTTGTGTGCAATGTATTGGGATGCATAGATATGATTTTACTGTGTCCTTTTAAATTTTTAAGCATCAGGGACACAGGACATGTACCTATCAGCATCGCTGGTCCATTAATAGATAAATAAATGATAATAATAATGTTAGGGCATCCATCAGTCACTTCCTCTTTCTCTCTCTCTCTCTATATATATATATATATATACACACACACACACACACAGAAAAAAACAAGTTATATAAGGATATAATATTAAAATTGACATTATGTTTATATATAATCTTGCCCTCATACATGGAGCTAAAAAAATCAGCAGTTGTCATACTAATTTGCATAGGAGTGATACTGGTCATATATTAGCAAATAGTCAGCATGGGTTTAAGGCAATAAAACTATATAACACTGAGATTTCCTCAGTTGAGGAGAAGTGCTTGTGACTTACAGACAGTGTCAAAGAGAGATGGATATTTGGATTTAAGGATTGGCAGTACTGGCTTTTCTTTTCTTTTTTGGTATCATTACCCCATTTTTTCAGCTTCAGTTTCAGTATCCTCAACTTTTATGACCAGATATATACTGTCAGGCCATATTTATTTATTTATCTATATATATATATATATATATATATATATATATATATATAT
>CM042142.1:85629528-85642028 GCA_023376005.1 Doryteuthis pealeii | reverse complement strand
ATATATATATATATATATATATATAGGCATTTTATGGGTGTGTGGTTGGTAAAAAAAAAGGGCCACACTGGCTAATCTTAGTTGAATTGGCAATCAATCCAGCTGTTTTCTCCTTCCTTCTCCTGTCAGGTACCTGTTTTTGTTTAGTCTGTAGTGCTTGTATAAGAAAATTCAATAGGTCTATGCATTTATGTGTGTCCTGGAAGTTGGTTTGTGTGTGAATACATATACAAGTATGTGTAATGTTTATATATATATATATATATATATATATATACACACATCTGTATATGTGTGTTTTTTAGTTTATTGGTCAGAATTGTTATGTGGTAGTGTAGTCATCCCAATATGTAGGTGTGTTTTTAGGCTATTGGTGTGTATGTATGTATTCATGTTGTTCTTCTATTTTTGTTTGTGAATGTGTTCATATCTCATCTATGAAATATTTCTTTTTGATTAGAAGTAACATATAATCATCTGTTTGATAAATTGGCATTACTCTAGAACTTCCAATGCTGCATTAATAGGAGTTTTGACACGTAAAGGTTTCTGCTGTTTGCTAATTTTATATTACTCTTATTCAATGCAATTCTCTTATTTAATAAAGATTTGTTTGCACTTTTTTCATTATATATACATATATATATATATATATATATATATATATATATATATATATATTATATATATACACACACCACACACACACACACACAAACACTCACACACACACACACACAGTGAGAGATAGATAAGTCAAATAATAAATTTACTAATTTTTTTACTTGGCATGTATTGTAGTTAATTTTAAAATATTTAAACAGTTGTCCTAAATGCAGAAACCATTATTTCAAATCAGTTTAATTGACAGGTAATGCCCTTTGAAATCAATTTGAGAACTTGGCTGTGATTGGATAATCTCAGTCATGTGACCAAAAATCCTGGAAGTTAGACCCTTAGATAGGTCCCAAACAAGTACAACCAATCTGGCCTAAATGTGATTAGGTCATATTAAATATCTAGAAGAAAAAAGCCCCAATAAGTTTACTTGTAGAAGATCTTACCTCATTGTATGTGCTGGAACAGACCAAAACCGAGAAGAGAGATTTTGCATCTGAGTAAAGCGCATTTTCCATGTATGCCTCTGCAATATCCAAATATAGATCACCAACTTGTTCTATGTTTTCTTCAAACAAAGGCTGCATCAGAGGCTGAAAGAAATTTTGTTAATAAAAAAAATCACAGTTCAATTAAATCTCAAGGAATTATTTTGAAGTTACCATATTTGATGGCATATAAGATGCACCCTCATTTCAGCAGGTCAGATTCAAGAAAAAAAGTTTTTAGTGTATTTAAGCATATATTGTTGAAAACAGTCTAGCTGTTAACCTTGATTATAACAATACCAGCAATAAAATAAGGATGCATTGAGTTTAGGGTAGGTAAAAGTACTGAGCGTAAGCTGGGTTAGTGAGCATCATAGAGAAGATTAGCCTAGGCCTACGAGTGGTCTCAAACTTCACCTACGATGTATAAGACGCAGGGCAATTTTTTGAGCCAAAATTTTGGAAAAAAAGTGCGTCCTATATGCCGTCAAATACGATACATTTAAATGATCCAGTATTCAAGAAATAGGGAAGGCTATGTGTGATTGGTCAAAAAAAGACTGCCATAGACAGATTATCCATCATATGGAAATCTGATCTCACTAAGATAAAGCAACAATTCTTTCAAGCCATAGTCATATCGGTGCTACTGTATAACTGTACCATTTGGACTCTAATGAAGGGCTTTGAAAAGTGCTGAGACAGAACCCAGAAAGAGAGAGAGAGATAACCCAATGAAGAAAAACTTCCATCCCAAAAAAGCACCCAATACAGCTCAATGGAAGATAGAAGACATTAAAAGAACAGAAGAACCTTAAGAAATACTAAGAATGACTATTTAACACTAATAATGAATGATAGTCTTTCAGTTGAAATCAAGTCATGAATGAAAGCACCAGTTCTTACCAGATCACAAAAGTCAAGCAGCTATAAATTTTGTTGGTTGATGTTTAATGGCATATCAACCCTTGTGGGTCATTTAATGCCAAATCCTGTTTATATATATATATATTTGAATATACGATACACCTGATATATTCCGAGGGACCTCACATCAGTGAGGGGGGGGGCAGGTGTGCAGTTAAAACCGTTGAGAGGAAGGCCCCGAAACAGTGCACATTTTCTCCTGATGATCCCAAAATCAATTACATAAGATATAAAAAAACAAACAAGGAAAAAGAATCATGGAATTGAACTTCTCGTCGGCTTTGCAACTAGAATGAGGAGCATTCTACAGCCCGCTCACTTTATGGTGAGTTTCCATTACTTTTCAAGTAACTTTCTTATATATATATATATATATATATAGTTGTAGAAAAGTTTTTCTCTCTACTACGGTTTCAGTGTTCAAGGTACACCTTCCTCAGGAGAACTAAAAAATTATAGGTAGCTAATATCATATATACTTGGTTTAGAATTATTTTATTTATCTCCCTTTTAGTCTTTAAAACTAAACTGTTTTCCTTTAAAATTAATGATTAGTTTTCCATATGCTCATCCGGCAAAATTAATTTGTGATTCTATCTATCTTTTGGATTAACTACTTACGTTACTGCAATGAAAACGTGGTAGTAACTTTGAATATATATATATATATATAATATATATATATATATATTTTATTACTTGAATTTGACTTCATATTTTTATTTTATATATCATAATATTTACTCATTCATACGTTTTCCTTTTTTTATATACATATTTTTAATTCAAGTTTTAATTCGACTACATATCGAGTTCTTTAACTCTTTGTCTACTAAATATTCCTATATATATATATATATATATATAAAGCATCCTTACCACTAACCCAGAGTAACCCAGCACTATCTTACAATACCACCAGACTTGTTTTTTGACAGATCATGGAAATGCCAGATCAAAATGTAACTTATTTGCGTATTTATATAATCCTTTGATCACAACTTTTCAAGAACAAATCATCAATTCAATGATTTAAGATCTAAATTAAACTGACTAGATGTCATGTCAATACACTGAACATTACTGGTAAATAGGTGTTGGCATGCACAAATTTCCTTTGAAACATTTTCACAATAAGCACATCAAACGATATGTACTGCTTTTCAATAGTGAGGAATATGAGATTTTAAAAATCTATACTTAAATTTAGTCAGATACTATATAACCAGAGCAAGGCCAGAAACATCCACTTAGTACTTTACAATTGAGAAATTTCAATTTACTATATATTACATAAAAAGAGTTAAGATTTTATATGAACCAAGTGAGCTACTTACCTCAACTATTTTGTGATGTTTCAAATGAATCATACACACAATTAATTTGGCTCGGAGATCAATAGGCAATAATTCAGGAGCGGTACATCTAAAAGTTAAAAAAGAAAAAAAATGGTTGATAAAAAAATATATAGAATCAAAAGAAAATTTAATTTCTCGAAGCAAACATTAATTTTTTTAAATTCTACCATTATAGCAAAATGTTTTGGTTTATTTGTTTATTGGCATATCAAACTTCATGGGTTATTCAATGCCAAGGCTTTCCTATGTAAAAGAATAGTAGTGGTATTATTTGGCCCATAGCTGGGGGTTTTGTGGGGATTCATACCTTTCACAAGGGTATTAGTTTGTCAACAACACTTATTTTTATCATATTGGTTGTACTAAAAATAAAACAACAAAAAACAAAGGCCTCATGTTTTAAATAAAAATCCCAACCAACTCACTTGACTGGTAGTAAGCGACCATCTTGAAGACCATCTGGGACATAGAGGGATTCACAGCTCCAGTTAAATTTTTCAAATTCAAAAACCACACCACAAAATTTTACCAATAACTAAAAGAAAAGAACAAATAAAAACATTACAGTAATAAAACTTTATATCCATTTTGACTGTGTAAATGTTCCCCAAGAAAATATAAAATCCAGGCATCTTTGGTTTAGAAGAAAATTAATTTTTTATATATTTATTATATTCCACAATACATGATAAAATCCTGTAATCTTTGGTTTAGAAGAAAATTAACTTTTTATAAAAAAAATATTGGTATGGATGTAATTGTTTATGGGCAATACTGTATATAAAAATCAGCACAATTTACAACATATCTTTTATAAAAATTAAAAATGATATTTAAACTAGACTTTTTATCTTAATTACAATTATTTCAACTAGCAAAAGTATGTACCCCCTGGTGCAAGTATTTAAGTTTTAATGTAATAAAATATCTATTTCTCTGAAATAGGTTCAAAGTTCCGTGATGGCTCCCAATTACGACAAGAAAGTTCCTGAGTTCGAAAAAGAAGGTTCCCGAGTCTGAGAAGGTTCCCGAGTCCGACAAGAAATACCTGAAGAAGGCCGGAGGGCATATCGGCTGAAACGTTGTACAAATAACAATGAAGATGGGGACAATAGTCTGAATAACGCAGATAATACTAATAAAATATCATATCAAATTAAAACACTAACGAAACTAAATATGAACAATTATATAAATATTACACTTATTTTAATGTTATTTTAATTGATTTCTCTATAAACTTATATATAGGATTGCTTTTAATATGTTTGAGAATAACATGATAGTATTAGAAATCAGTAACAGCAAATAATTAATTATTAAACCCAGTTTTGTTAAAATCATTATACAAATTATCTCCACCATATACTATATAAATCTTTATTTCTTAGAGATATATAACACATATTTCAGGATTTTAAATGTTTTAATAATACAAGGTTATTCTTTATTCTATGTATTGATGAATTTGGGTAATGTGACATAAGCAGTGACTTAGCTTCAGTTACAGAAAATAGAGACTGAATCTCCTTTATTAATAGATAAATAAGGCTAATTTGGAAAATACAAATTTTTGCTAATAAAACAATTTTTTTTTCCTTTAAAATATATAACTCCAAAATTTCAAATTCCATTTCTAAACCACTTATGTCACTAGTTCTTCATTTCACATCTATACCTTACAAAGAATTTACAACTTATATTTTCAAGCCTTATAGAATCCAACCCATTATTATTTGTTTTGTTTTTTATCAGTTGGGAGTACAAAAGTCAATCTAAACTGACCTCCATAAATAAAAATTTAAAAAAGACAAAGATGTACTCACCTCAAGGGATTCAACAAAGATCTTCTGAGAAATCTGCATTTCAAGGATTGTGTTAATATCTGGAGTGAAAAAAAACAAAAAAACTTTTCTTTACCAGTTGCAGAAGGATTTATTTACAATACATATTCAAGAAGTACAGACAAATTACAAGTGATAAAAATCATCTCATTCATAATCCTTTAATCTAAATCAGGGGTCACTAAACTATGGCCCACTGGCCGGATCCAGCCTGCGAAGGCATTTTATCAGGCCCACTGATGGTACTTGAATTCAGTTTCACAAATCTCACTAAACCTTTCTGCTAATGTTGCATTCTTTGATAATGTTTTGAAAATGAATATGTCGGTTAAAATTTGTATTTGTGCATCTTACACCACTCATCCATGAATATAACATGGAAAGATAAATTTTATTTTACATCTTTTTTTCAGACCTTTTGTTCTGGCTAGCAAGCATTGAACACAATAATAGAGTGGCCCACGTTCATTATCTTTTCAATTATCCAGCCCACCGTTAAATAAGTTTGGTGATCCCTAATCTAAATCAATATAACAGAAATGTAAAAAGTTGCCAAATACCCCTCCCACTGCCATGAAGGAGAATTGTTCAGCATGACACCCCGAAAAACTTTTTTTTTTAAATTAAAAATAAGAAAGTTATAGGACTAATGCTGCATAAACAGGTTGGTTGGTTGGTTGGTTTTGACACCATTGTGTCATTTTATGCCAAAGACGTTTTTGTCTTATTCATTCTTTGTGGGGTATGGTTATTGCTTGTTTAGGCATTTGGATATTATTTCAGGTGATATATCTATTGGTAATTAGGTATTCAATATGGTTGTAATGGTTTGGAAGTTATCTGCTAAAGTCAGCATTTCTAGTAAGGGTTTCAACATCCAATAGTGTGTATGTGGGTATCTATTTGTGAGTGTTACTTGTTGTCTTGCTGGGGTTTTAAACATCAACAGTATTTGAGGGTTTCCATTTAGAAGTGAGATATTAGTCTTTGGACCTACATCCATTTTTTTTCAGAAAATTATTTACATTATTAGGATCTATTGTTTAAAATAGTTTTTTTTAATACTTTTATGTTGTAGAATTTTCTAGATCTAGGACTAGATCTTTGCATTGCATCAAAATGTGTTTCACTGTATATGGTGTTCCACATTAACATTTTGGTGGAGGTTCCTGTTGTAGTATGAAGGAGTGAGTTAATTTGGTGTGCCCTATGCGTACCTGGCCAAGTCAGAGTTGTCACTTGCATCAACTGGAAAAGGTAACAAGAAGCATTTGTCTCTATGTGAACTTTAATCAAATCTGTTTTAAACAAGGTAAAGCCATCTCCACATTAAATGGCAAACCTCTGAAATTAGTGGACCATTTCACATACATTGGTAGCAATATTTTATCTACAGAAAGAGTTGTTTGTATATACATACGGACTGCTATTGACAGGTTATCAAACATATGTAAATCCAATCTCTCTGATAAAATAAAACTGGTATTCTTCCATACTGTAGCCATGTCAGTACTACTGTATGGTTGCACCAGTTGGACTTGGAGAAAAATCTAGATGGGAACAAGGACGCTGCGTGCTGTTTTGAACAAATCCTGGAAGCAACACCAAAAAAAAAAACAGTTGTATGGCCATTTACCCCCATGTCACAAACCATCCAAGTAAAACATGCTGGATACGACTGGAGAAGCAGGGACTAACTCATTATGCAAAGTTCTCCTGTAGACACCTACACATGGACACTGAATGCAGTCTAAAGGACCTACTGAGAGTGATAATCTATAGGGCTGGATGGCGAGAGAGAGAGAATCCATGTTATCAGCACGACTTGATGATTGTATTCAGAATGAAACATGGGATTCTATCCTATATATCATTTAATGATATAGATAAGTAAGGGAAATAAATCCGGATCCTATTATCTCCCTTGATCAAAAATGAATGCTACATAAAACAGAAAGCAGTATTACCAAAATGTCTGTTTTTAAACCAAGTTCCAAAAGTATTGATTTTTTCTCCCTCCATTTTGTTGAAATCAGAAAATTTATACATGTAATATTGTATGCAAGAGCACTGAAAATACTGACTGGTAAAACGTCATATTATTTTCTCCCTGGCCAGTTGCCATACTAAGGCTAAAGAGCCCCCCATCTACTCTACTATTTATCCATAGCTGGGAGAGTAAGTACTAGAGTGCATTTTTTTTATTTTCTATTAATATCAATAAACAGACATGATTATTCTGAAAAAAAAGAGAAGTTTAATTGACAAGAAGCAATGGTTTTCAGAGACTTACCTTCAGATGTGATTAAATTTGGATAACTTTTACAGGCTTTCTGTAGAGTGGACAAAGCATTGGCCAAATCACCAAGTTCAAGGTAAGCCTGTCAAAAAAGACATTTTTAAATTTAAAAAAAATAACATAAACACGGATGACAATAAGAAATTCAATAAATTATTACTGGTATACAAGCAAAAATCAAAATATCTTTTTGGTACAAATAATGTTCAATATGTGAAATAATAACAGAAAAAAGTTTTTGTCATAGTTGCAGTGCCACATTGATCTTGCTATGAAAAAATCAGAAATCATCAATGACTTAAAATTGGTTGACTTTAAGACATTTTTTATAGCATTTTTGGATTCCTTGGGCCAAAATGCTTTATTAAACCAATTTTTAGTAGTAGGGAAGCTCTAGAACTCATTTTAAAGACAAAAATAGATTACAAAAAGTCACCGTTTTTCACGAACCCCACCAATTTTGGAGAGTTAAAAATCAACAAATTTTTGGAATTGGAAGCTCAAATTTTGGGAATTGTTTAATGCTAACATAGTCCAGACCTGGAAAAATTGAAGGGGGTGGGTGACACTTACTTTTTCTGGATGATTTGAATGGAATTAAACCCCCCCCCCCCATGACATGGCTATCCATCTAAAAGAACAGTATCGGTACTATTTAACCCTTAGCTTAGGGGATACAGTTTCATACTTTTCCCAAGGGTATTAGTCTGAAATTGAATATAATAGCATGATTGGAGTTTGAATTTGCTTACAACGATGTTGCAGTCCAACACATAAACCACTATGCCATGGGGACTTCATCTGGTGATATATAGATATACCATTATAGCCAATAGGTATTATAAGATTCAGTTAGAAATAAACCCATTCATTTGGCCAGTTCATCTGAAAAGGCTTAAGAAAGAGAAATTAATCTCAATGCATAATTTGGGAAAGGTTATTTCCTATAACTCCAACCTAAAAAAGGGGAACCACTCTGAATAAATTTTATCTGTTAATTAATCTACCCATTATTTTCCCATTAAACTAACCCTAACCCTAACCCCATCTTCTTTTTTCCTAGTAGATCAATAAATAAATAATTTAACAGTCAATCAGAGTGGTTCCCCTTCTTTTGGAGTTATAGGAAATAACCACATTTCCTTTATTGCATCAGTTTTGAAAAACAAGAAAAAGATACCGTGGATGAGTGAAAATGCATAAATAATGATTCATTGTCAATTTTACGAACAGGGTAAACTATAAGTATAAACTCTACCTAAGAAAAAAATAGCCTACAAAAATACCAGGATCATTAAGTAAATTAATAGCATCGATCCCAGAGGGCTATACCCCCAAGCAATACCTGTCCCCTTGATTTAAGGGGCAGGGCTGGGTTTATTGCCTAGCGCCTGAGGCGCCCCCTTGAGGGTGAATGCCGACTGGATCGACCCAATTTTTATGCGCCCACATAAAAACGAGACCTTGTGTCCAGCCCTCATAAGTGGGATGAAAGGCAAATACCTACCAGGTAATTATCAATACATTTGGAAGTTAAGGCAAGATTAGGCCTAGAAATAAGCAAAGTATTTACCCAACTCATTCACCACTGATAATATGTGACACAAGGTTGCAAGTATGGGGCATCCAGTGAGGATCAAACACAAGATGGGTATATTATCCTGACTTTTGTGAGCTAGGACTACTAATGGAAGGGGGAGGAAGAAATAAATAAATAAGAGATGATAAAGGTTTTAAAAAAATAGTGATGAGCCAAAACAGGATGAACGATGATTTGACCGTAGCGTGACCCCGAACTGAGAATTGAGTGGCAACCAGAAGTCGGGTGTTGACCGCAACCGGAAGTCGGGTGTTGACCGGTGGTGACGTGGAACAACGAAGAAATGTATCGGTCTCTTTTTGCTTTCGGACGCCTAGGGGATCAGACGGGTCTCTGGACCCTAGTATGGGGTCACAGTAGTTTAACAGTTTCTCTCTCTCTTTCTCTCTGCCTTTCCTCCCCTCTGGTACGAGCCCACTAGACGAGCACGATAATAAAGGAGCAGTTGTGACTACATATTTCTCATGTTGTAATTTCTATCAACACCATTTTAGCACTGTGAATTTGGAGGCACGTGGACGAGACCCGCTATACAATATACGCCGCCACCTGACGGATATCGTTAGTGCCCGGAAAAAAGGACAACGTTACTTATATCATTTTGGTACCGTGAAAATATACCACAACGGTATACTATGCAGGTAGAGTTTGACACAAGGTCATAAGTATGGGGCATTAAACGAGTACTGAACACACAATTCAGTAGTAATAGATCTTCAAAACTAGCTTGCTAACCGTTACACCTTATTTCCTGTAATGAATGACACCTTGTTTTTGAGGGGGAAAAATTGGTCTAGAAAAGTGATTCATCGTACAAGTATATAAGTATATTTGGTTTATCATCATCATCTGACAGCACAGATTCCCTTGATTATCTTGTCATCCATCCCTATCAGCCATCACTCAGTGTCTGTACAGAGCAGATGAATGTAAGTTTTGGCTGGTCAACCAAAACTGGTGTGTCCATGCATAGGAGTCCACAGAGAGAGTGAAAAATAGACCCCAATAAAAAAAAGATGAAACATGTATCGTTAATTTGAAGATATATAAACTGAATGGTCAAGTCTTACCCGTGATGTATCTCTGGCCAAACGCCAATAATCTTCTGCATCTGCCCCAGAGACGGTCATCAATTGTAAAATGCTTTGGTAACCTTCCAGGGCTTTAGTGTGTTCACACAACTTGTTCATAGAGATTACATCTGGCCCAAATATAATCAGGATTAGAAGGGTCACATCGAATAGCTGAAGAAAATAAAAAGTTAAATAAATAAATAATTTTTTTTTTTTTAAAGATACAAGTTTACTTACATTGAAATGTGACATTAATAAGTTTAACTCACTGATTAATCTCATCCTTGTCGCCAAAGATTTGTTATATCCCAAGATTAACAAAATATAAAAAGTTAAATATGTTTAACAATATAACAATATTGGTTTTTTATTTTTCTCACTGAGTAGGAATAAGTTGGATAAACAGTTCAACTTTCGGCCATGCAATGTGTTCATCAAATTGAATGAAATATTTAATTTTAGTGTAAAAAATTTTTTTTTTTTAAAATATCCGATTTTATCGAGGGTCCAAAAATACATAACAGGATTTTTTGCCACACTCTTTCGTAAAAAGATGTAAACAGATCTTTTGAAATCTTTTTTCGATAATAGACATGAAAAATAGTCCTTCCACTAAAATTCAAATAGATATGTTTTTTTCAAATAAAATCAAGTTTCTCACAGTTAAATTCAAATTGATTCAAACATTCTTTATTCTATGTATTGACGATTTGGGTCATGTGACATAAGCAGTGACATAGTTTCGGTTACAGACACATAGATACCGAATCTCCCATTATTAATAGAATTGCTCAAGTGTGCAATACGTCTTCATTTGGATTAAAATTTTAAATATTTAAAAACTTGAAAATATTTAATATGACATGGAAAATCGGATAATAATTACCTTTGTGTAGCAAGCAATAGCCTGACGGGGGTTGTTGAGTTCTTTGGACATGTGAGCCAAACGAGCCCACTCTTCAGGATCATTGGGCCATAAATGAGCAGCAATCAAATATACTGGAAAACAAAAAAACACACACACAATCACACATTTATATTTACAATCATATCTTATCCTATTTTTAATTTTTACAAAATTCTAATGCAAAGACTTGACTTTGGCATAACCCAAACACACACAAATATATTATATATATATATATAACACACACATATATATATATAACACATTTTGCATACAGTATATATATATATATACATGAAAAAGTGAATGGAAGTGAATCAAACAGTATGAAATAAATATTTTTAGAAAAAACAAACACATGAGTTATAATTCGCTGACAGAATCTGTTTCAACCATTTAAAACCATTGGTACCACCTTTGTTTTGTAACGGTTTATTCACACCGTCTCTCTATCACACACATCTCGCTCTTGATGAAGACCACTTTAATAAATGGTCGAAACAGATTTCTGTCAGCGAATTATAACATCATTGTGTTTGCTTTTTTCTAAAAATATTTATTTCATGTATATATATATATATATAATATTTATATATATATATAATAATGGGGCCGGGTTAGCTCAGTCGGTAGAGCGTTCGGCTAGGAATCACAAGGTTCCTAGTTCGATACGGCCCTCGCCAACTCAGCATATGAGTAGCACAGGGATCTGTGTGGTAAAGTAAGGAGCTGGTGGTAGGTGTGGTGCTCCACCTCAGAAGCAAAAACAATCCTCCTTGGTCTAGCCGCTAGTGAAAAGGGGATAGACTCCCTCGCTGATTGGCAGATACCGACTTTAGGCCACCCCGCGACTTTCTTTATATATATATATATATATATATATATATATACAACAAGGTTGTGTCATAGAAGCATCGAGATTGAAGCTGTATTTACTAAGATAGAATGAACAAATGAATGGAATGTTAATTTTTTTCAGAATACAAGGTGTGTCAAAAGGTACAAAAATTCTTGATATTTTTTTACACATCTTGTATGTATATATATATATATATATATATATATATATATATATAATATACTGTAAAAATTAATCAACCAACATTTGATAAAACTTACAAATAGGAATAAAACAAGAGACAATTGGATGGTTTGGTTTCTTTATTTAATGTCAAAACCATCCTTGTAGAAGACAGTAGTGGTACTATTTAACCCATATCTGGGGTGGATGTTGAGGTTATATACCTTTCCCAAGGATATTAGTCCAAAAGTGAATGTAAATAGCGAGTTCAAAATTCGCTTACTATGATTCCTATTCCCTAGTTTACTCTTCATAAATTCACACAACTATCTCATTCATTCAGGATAAGGTGAATTCATTGGATG
>CM042142.1:85565014-85629428 GCA_023376005.1 Doryteuthis pealeii | reverse complement strand
AAGAGATTGGACTCGTCGCCCCGAGCTTAATCCTGGATGTGAATATTGCATTTAACTTTTGCGCATAAATACCGCTTGGGAAAGGTAATGAATCACTCTCCCCTCCAGCTATGGATAAATAGTAAGGCAGACTGGGGCTCTTTAACCTTGGTTAGGCAACCAGTCTTAGGAAAGGAAAACTCTGAATTCAAACCTATTGAACTCGCTTAAGAAATGACCTTGGTGTCACAATCCTGCTCGTGCGTAGGGGTTGGTAAATATATATATGATTATCCCGATCGTATTGCCCTTATGACAACCCAACCCTGTTTATATATGTGCCACAGGACGGTGGATGAGAGTCTTAGTGTCCTGGGTATGACATTAAACTACATCCTGGTGGTCAGCGTTCAATTCTGGAGTCTGGGGAGCATGAGTACCCCTTCTTTGATATTGAGGTCCATCTCTGGTCCGGAGTGGTAGTACCTATTAGGGTCCCATATATAGGTTGCAGAGATAAAATGAGTTTAAATAAATGATTAAAAAGTTTTCTGTATAGTAATTCACCGATAGTTCCTAAAATGTCTTCTTCAATTCTTTTTCTTATGCATTATTTCTGAAAATCATCTAATTTAATCTTTTTTATATTATTTGCTGTTTTTTGATCTGATTAGGCAATTTCTTCCAAAAATATATACTTCTATTAGCAAACAAATCCAATGAGTTTAATACTTGATTTTGAATTTGTTGCCTTCACAGTAAATTTCCAGCTCGATGAGAAATATTTTTTGCAATGTCTATACCATAATTAGATCGTCCTTCTTTCTAGTAAAGTAAGTAAAGTAAGTAAAGTCGTCGGGGCGGCTAATGTCGGTATTAGCCATGCGCGAGGGAGTCAACCCCCTTTTCACTAGCGCTAGACCCAGGAGGTTATTTTTAGCGTCTGAGGTGGAGAACCACACCTACCATCAGCTCCTTACTTTACCGCACAGATCCCTGTGCTACTCATACGCTGAGTTGGCGAGGTTGGATATCGAACTAGGAACTTTATGGTTTCTAGGCCGAACGCTCTACCGATGAGCTAACCCGGCCTCTTTTTAATAGTTTTTGTCACTCTTCTTGTCATCCAATCTCAATTTCCACGTCTAGTCACTGGAGCCCAGGCCTGAGTACAATTCTCTATATGAAGTATATGTACGATAAAAGAACAAAAGGCTGTTTATTCAATGTCATAAATTGTCAATTTCACATTCACAGCTTACATTCGCCGGTTTGGCAAAATATTAATCTCCTTAAATGTAACGAGAAAAGAAATACATATATTTATTCTTATATATACAATAGCGCTATCAGTGATATTGAGGACTCCACTAATAATACCGCAAAAAATTGGCCACTACTAACTCACCAAGTGAGCTAGTGATAACTATAACCACTCTTGTATAATACATATAAGAGAGTAAGTAAACAAACAAGGTGTTTATTTGATATGGCTTTTAGCCGACAGTTTTTGGAGGATAATGTGCTTAATTGAAGTCATGCCAATTTTGAAAATTAATTAGTTAATAATTAAATGAATTTAGGCAGGTATATATGTTCAAATGTAAGGCTAAACAAATCGAGAAAAAATGTCAATCCTATAGGTCGAAATGTACATTCAGGGATTTGATATTTTCTCGATTTATTTAGCCTTACATTTGAACATATATGCCCGCCTAAATTTTAATTATTAACTAATTAATTTTCAAAACTAGGTATGACTTCAATTAAGCACTTATCCTCCAAAAACATACATATATGTATACTAACAAAAGTACCCGGTTCATTGACAGTTGATATAGCCAACAGGCAGCTGATATAGGCAGTAGGAATATACTGCTAACTATGCTTTCCAAGCAGGAGCAGCTATACTGCCAACTATGCTTTCCGAAAATCGTTTGAATCTAAGTGACGTCTCTTTTCGTAGTTATAGGTCGACATATACATACAAACTTTATTTTATATATAATTAGATTATATATATATTATGTGTGTGTGTGTGTGTGTGTGGTGTGTGTGTGTGTGTGTGTGTGAATCAGGATAACATTATTCTGATCTCCGTGTATCATTGTTTTCTTTTTTTCAGCATCTCCCAGACCCACAAACCAGTGTTACTGTTTCCTAACCCAAGGAGAATCTTCATCTGGAACCTCCAAGACTTGAATGGTGTCGGATACTTATGTCATAAGTAATCTCTCTCTCTCTCTCTCTCTCTCTCTCTCTCTTCTCTCTCTCTCTCTCTCTCTCTCTCTCTCATGTAGCCGATCTCAACAATGCTGTTGTTTGGATGGTCTCGATTTTTCGCTTTCGTTTTCACTATGGTCCACCGGAACCGCAAAATCCACTACATGGCAATTTCTTGTATGGGTATTTGCCTCATACCGCACTTGTATGGGCTGGGCACACAAGGCCTCGTTTTAACGTGGGCCCACCCACAAGCCGAAGCTCATGGGTGGGAAGAACAAAAATTGCGTCGATCCTTCGGCATTCCCCTCAAGTGGGCGCCTCAGGGCGCTGGGCAATAAACCCAGCCCTGCCCCTTTAAGTCAAGGGCAGGTGTTGCCTGGGGGGATAGCCCCCTGGGATCGACGCTATTAATTTAACATGACCGGTCCAGTGGCCGAAGCGCACCGGACCCCTGTCCCGAAGGACGGGTTGACAATTTCTTGTATGTATTTACGAAATGAGGCTTCATGTAGATAATCATGATAAAGATGAGGACAACAGTCCGAAATATCCTAACTATTCCTTTGAAAGTATTTTTTATCATCATAACTATTTGTCTGTTTGTGACATATCAGCTGAAATCTACGTTTTAACTTTTTTTTCTTTTCCAGATATGACTGCATTTTAGTTGTAGATTCTGTTGCAGCTCTTGGTGGAACGACGATGTTTATGGATGACTGGGGTAAAAATTTTCAACTTTCTGCTTTCTTCACTTCCTACTTTTCAATGTTAGATCTTTTAAAATTCTCAATTTGGAGACATTTAATAATTACTTCTTTTTTGCATTTCTTTCTAGAAATCGATGTTCTTTACTCGGGCTCTCAAAAAGTGTTAGGAGCGCCCCCTGGTGCCAGTCCCATTTCCTTTTCCGAACGAGCTAAGTACGTATCCTTTCTGTCACTAATATCTGTTTTCTTTCAATATGCTCTAACTCTTTTATATACTTGTAATAACAGCTGAAATAAAGTAACTGCTTTACTGAATCTTTATTCAATATGACTTAACTGTGGTCCAGTTAAGGTAAAGATTCTTTTAGTTGTTGAAATTTAGTAAGGGACATGCTTCCGGCTACACCGGCTAGCAGCCCTTAGGGGACAAACTTCCGGTTTCACCGGTCAACACTAGCAGCCCACCCCCTCATGATCATGTGATGATGTTCATAAAAGCGGGTATCGGCTTCCTTCCCCCTTTTTTTCACTCTTAAACAACCAAATTACCAGTAGCTATATCCAACCTAACCTCAACGAACATTGTGTTGAACATTCTCTAACCCTTTGTTTTAAGGTAATTATATGTATGCATTGTACATTTAACGTGTATTAAACCCTTGTTGTAAGCCCTAAATATATGCCGTTGTAATCTTGTCTTTGAATTTCCCGCCTAACTTTTCCTCTGCGTCATTTGTTCCCCGTAAATTATCTCCCCTACACCATAGGGGCCATTTAATTTACATTAAATTTCTTTGTAGTATTAATATTGAACTGATCTGAGGGGAGTCAACTATGTTTGACTTTATCAAAGTAAGATAATCATTATTAAAAATAAAGGACGAAGAGAAACTTTTATTAAAGTTTATGACAATTATTCTTATTGAAACGAATCAAACCCATATTGAAAAAAAATGGACTCACTCGTCGATTTCGACGCATAAGGGTTCATCCAATGAACAACCTACACAGTGTTTGGTTTATAGTGGTGAAGGTTTGTGTTGGACCATTCCGCACTTTTTAGCACAGCCGATAGGAGAGAATTGGTACACAAGAAATGCCACAAACACAATCAACAACTGATCTCATGTTTTTCAAATTCAGAGTTTTCCTTCTTCTAGACTGGCTACCTATCCAACGTTAAAGAGCCCAGTCTGCCCTACTATTTTACCCATAGCTGGAGGGAGAATATATGGTTTCATACCTTTCCCAAGGGTACTAGCGCTATATGACATGCAAACAGCCTTTTCTAGGATTTGAACGGGTCACGTTTTGTTTAGTATTTATATGTTTATATTCTGTTAAGTTTGCTCACGAAATAAAATATTCTTCTTGTTACTTCGTCATGAATTGTTATCACTTTTATTCTCTACACGGAAGTGATATTCAACCAATTATCGCACACTCCCCATGAACCTATCGACAACCTGCGTTACAATTGATTTTAAGTATAACTTATTGATTTTTTTTTTTTTTTTTTTTATCTCTCTCTGTTTTCAAGGCAAAGAATCTTGACCAGAAAGAAGAAAGTAACATCCTACTATTTTGACATGGTAGAACTAGCAAGCTACTGGAGTGCCGAAGGAGTCAGACAGTAAGTTTTTTTCCATAATTATGTAAATGTTTCTTTTTCTAAATTAAAAAAAAAATATTTTTAAATTAAAATAGATCACTAAGTAGGACTGAGCCTATTCTAGTAGTGACCACCCCAAGCGGAGATTTTTGTAGAGGTTTGAATTCAGAATTTTCCTTCTCCTAGACTGGTTGCCTAACCAATGTTAAAGAGCCCAGTCTGCTTTACTATTTACCGAAAAGGGAGAGTAGTTGGATTCATACCTTGTAAGAAAAATAACAATAGCGGCAGTACTCCTAGGTTTGACTGGAGTTAACCGCAAATGTGGCAGACGAGATAAGAGTTAAAGAAGTAAAACAACGACAAGATAAGAATAAAAGACTGTATTAAATATAAAGTTGCAAACTTTAGTCTCGTTTGTAGACAAATATATAATATGTATATAATGTATACAATATGTATATAATATTTATATAAATGTCACTTAGCTGTTTATCCTGGGATATGGGGTATTGACGGAGCCCCTTGCTACGGTCTTCTGTTTATAATTCGGATATATTTGGACTTCTGTTTGCGTCCGACTCCAATCTGTTGTAATATAGTAGGAGCGACCTTTGTACGGTCCGATTCCTATCGTTGCTGTTGCAGAAGAGATGGAATGAGTCTGCACTTTGGATTTGGTGCCAAAGTATGCTGGCTCATGATTGGTTGGTTTGAAACAGAGGCTCGCAGACAAGGGACGATAATCCATACCCCAGAATTCTTAATAACCTTTCCCAAGGGTATTAGCGCTGTGTGAACTGTGGCTTCGTTCAGGATTTGAACTCAGGTCCATTTCCTACGACTCTAACCAGTACACCATGCGCCTACTTCTAACCAGTACAACACGCGCCTTCTTTCTTTCATATTAATGTATCTTATGGGAAATTAGCGGTATCCCAAATACCGATAAGAAACAAATAAAGACAAAGTTGATAATTCGAAGAAAGTTTTGTCGTGCGGAAGTTACTAAAAAATTATCCTTTTAGCGGTCGTATGTACATATATAATAAGTTACAAATTACATAAAACACTTATCTGTTTGGGTAAAGAGTTTCTTTGCAGCGTCGTTAAATTTGTGTTCATCATTGGTTCTTGAGTACTGCTGATATGTTATTTCAGCCAAACATTGGGGTGTTTGTGTTGTTAGGCTATTCGTTGTTCTGTTGTATCAGCTTTTCTGTTAGACTGTCTATTTCTGTTCTATTGTATCAACGTTTCCGTTAGGCTGTTTATTTTTTTACTTCCGGGTTTTACCCTTTTCCGGGTTCAGTGTTCAGTGTTAACCCATATTTTTCATAATCTTACTATATAATTCCCGTGCATCCATAGAGTAGCGTTGATATGGCAACATCTTGAAAGAAATGTCGCTTTATCTTACAAGAGAGATCATATTTCTATATCATCGATTATTTGTCTATAGTAGTTCTTCACACCTATTATGAAAGACAAAATACACTAGGAGAAGCAGGCAGAATATACAGTTAAAACGTTGAGATAAAGGCGAGACTATAAAGATAAGTAACACTAGTGGCAGTACTCCTAGGTTTGAGTGGAGTTAACCGCGAATGTGGCAGACCGGTTAAGAGTTAAAGAAGTAAAACGAACGACAAGATGTGAATAAAAGACTTGTATTAGATATAAAACTTGCAAACTTTAGTCTCGTTTGCGCAAATATATATATGTATATAATATTTATATAATATGTATATAATTGTCACTTAGCTGTTTTTCCTGGGATATGGGGTATTAACAGAGCCCCTTGCTACGGCCTTCTGATATAGTTCGGATATAGATGGACTTCTGTTTGCGTCCGACTCCGGTTCTGTTCAAGAATAGTGGGAGCGACCTTTTTTCGGTCCGTTCCCTTTCGTTGTTAGTGCAGAAGAGGGTGAGTCTCACACTTTTGGGTTTGGCGCCAAAGTATGCTGGCTCATGATTGGTTGGTTTGAAACAGAGGCTCGCAGACAAGGGACGATAACCCCATACCCCAGAATTCTTAATAAGACAATTTATCAAAATACAATGAATAAAACACTTTTTCTAAACAATTGAAATTGAAATCCTCTAAAAAGAATTTTAAATGAATAAAACCAGTAAAGTAAATTCGTCCAAACCAAAACACAAGACACAGAGAGGTTTATAAATTATTTTTTTTTATTTTTTTTTATTTTGTTTTTCGTTTATTATCATTATTATTGTTGTTGTTGTTTCAGTTACCACCACACCGCTCCCGTCAGCAATATGTACGCCTTAAGAGAAGGACTTGCTCAGTTGGCTGAGGAAGTAAGAGAAACTTTTTCTATTTTTAACACTTACTTGTACTTCTTCTGAACTCCCTCCGGCTATGGGCAAATAATAGGATAGGCTGGATTTTTTAACATTGGTATAGCAACCGATCTACAAAAAGGAAAACTCAGAATATACGAATCTATCCACCTCCGGTTAAGAAATTGACCTAGTGTGTGGGGATTAATAAAAATAAAATTAAACCAAATTAAAATAAATAAAAACAAAAATAAAGCAAAATTAAATTAAAAATAAATAAAAAGACACAAAAAGTAACAATCTCCCAGAAGACCTCAATCCGGAAGAGCCCTCTGGGCATGTGTAGAAAAAATGAGTTCTTGGCGCCAGAAGGGAATCTCAGCTTTTTGACTCCAAAACTTTGAAGGAGAAATATTTACTGACTTACTCTGGAAAATATCTCCCCTCCAGGAAATCAACGAATAAAATTCTTACCCTAAAGTTACCCTTATCTTTGTTCCTTTCGCTTCTTTTCCTAAATTCCCTTTCAGCTTACAAGAAGGAAGAACCAGCTATATTGGAGTTTAGACACGACTACGAGCGAGATTAAACCCCATAGAACTGATAACCAACGAATCTCTATAAGTGTACATGCTACCCGTGCGGGGGTGTTGAGTAAATACATAATACAAATAATTTGCACAGTTATATAGTTTCAAGTATTCTTATCTAATAATTTTCTTATACAGATTTCATCTGAGTTATAATGGCCAACTGTATTTTGAACTCCTAGTCTTTGTGATACTCGCTGTGGCTAGCTAGTTTTACTCCATCTTACAAAGTTAAATTCAGGTTCGCGCCCTAGTAATTCTTGGATTCGTCCATTTTCTAATCTAACTTATATTCCCAAATTATTTTTCTAAATCTTTTTACTAATTACTTCCCTTGTTTCAGATTATATTTCACTATTCTGCTCTCACCAATCTATAGTATCCCAGTGTTTCGCCATCTGTAACTGGGTGAAACTTATCTTTCAAAGTGATTCCCAATCAATTTAACAACGAAAAACTGCATACAACTTACTGTCAAAATCAAGAAAAATCCTTGGAAAAAACATAGCAATAAATCTGACCTCATGATTTACCACTTGACATAATATAACACCAGATGGTTTGACCCGCCGTTAAAATCAACCAATAGGGCACCGAGTTGTGGAAATTTGATGTGTGCATCTTAAATTTTAAATATGGTTAAATTTTAAGGAATTAAAAGATAAAGCATTTGTTAGTTCATTATCAACAGGTCGACGCGAGCAGCACGGATATCCATGACTCTCTCTCTCTCTCTCTCTCTCTCTCTCTCTCTCCACATCCGAGCGTGATACACACCAAATTGCAATGACGAAAATTTGTAAGTCCTTACATTGGCACTGATATTTAGATTCTATTTATTTTATTTATTAGGGCTTGGAGGTCAGCTGGCAACGACATAATGACAATGCACTCATGCTACACGATGGCCTCACAAAATTGGGTTTACAATTGTTTGTCCCCGATAAGGTATGTTTATCTTTTTATTTTCATTTTCATTTTCATTTCTTAATTTTCTCTCTACTACTGTTGTTGTATACCCACATCACATGTATGTAATGGACAGAGAGACAGAATACAGATGGGATGAGGGGCTCTTACTGGTTACTCTCTGCTTCTACTGCTGCTAACTCGGCCACCATCTTCTCTTGTTGGGAGGTTTTCTCGTGCTGATTCTTCTTTCTTTCTCAGGCTAATTTCTTTGGGCTGATTATTTCGTTTTAATAACGTAACAAACAAGACTTGTTTTTTCCTTTAAAGCTTTATCAAACAACCCAGCCCTGGATTCCGCGCGGATCGAGAGCAACTCGCTCTGAATCTCTGGTTGCATCTGACTAAACTAAAAACTAATTCTCACTCCTCTAATGGCGCTCTTTTTGGAAAGGTGAAGTCGGGGTCATCATCAATCACTCATAACCCTAACGGTTATGGAAATTCCCCACTTAACACCCTCCGATTTTAAATCTAACTAATCTTATTCAAAATATTCTTACTACAGGAACGTACATAATTCATTAACTATCCATGAATTATGTAACACTGTTCCTTGTATAGAAGTTTTAGCTCCAGATATATTCACAGACTACGTCACCAGTGAGGGCGGTTTTTTTTTCAACAGAATGCTTTGATGTTGTTGGGAGATGAATATAGCTTTAACAACTGGATGGAAAGAAAAATATATTTCATGTGCTAAAAAAAGTTTTCAACGAGCTCTTTTCAACGATATAATGGGTTTAAACTAGGCGTAAAAAAATATTGAGTAAAACATAAAATATATCTCAATGGTGTCGCAGACTGTACATATTTACTAATTAAAGTTTTATTCATTTCCAGATCAAAACCTAATATCTTTTATCTGTTGATATTGAGAATTTAAAACTTGAATTTAAAATTGTTAAAAATAATGAAAAAGTACATTTATGTAGAAAGTTTAAGAATTCAAAAAATAATTACAGAAGTTGCAGAATCTTTGTTTCAGATATGCCACTTTGACATAATATAACCCAACAAGGGTTGACACGCTGGGAAAATGAAACAAAGTAATTAAAGGGTTAATTATTTTCCATAAATCCCTGATTAGTGTTGTAGCAATCACAAGGTATAGCACTGATAAGTTGAGTGAACTGGCTGACACCAGGTCAAACGAAACTACTCATGATTAATGAGACTTTAGCGATTATGAAGACAAAGAGACTGATCCACATAAAAGCAACACGCATTTTACTTCAATATACAGTCGGACACAGCCAAGGCGTACAAACTATCCGGGGTCTGTTAACCCCAAAATCTTGGTTAGCCTGGGCACTGTTACTGGTATAAATAAGCTATATTTTCTACAACTTGTCGTCACTTGTTTTTTCACAGCGAATGTTTTTTAGACGATTTCGTCCATTTCATCTGATTCTGTGTCCAGCCACAAGTGACGATCTAAGAAGTTGCATCTACAAGCCAAACCAGATGCTGGTTCATACACACACACTATACTGTTAAACCCTATAGCCTGTACTCAGAACTTTATCTCTCTCTTCTCTCTCTTCTCTCTCTATTATATATATATATATATATATATATATATATATATATCAATGATCTCAAGTGCTTTAGCATTACCCTTCCAGCTGGGAAAATTAGGCTCAGGACCACCCACGGTGACGACAGGCTCTCCGTAGCAGACTGTTCATGTTTGAAGTCACCCTGGCGCAACACCATGAAGCCAAGAGGTCCAGAAGAAAGTGACAGCAACAAAACACCGGCATATCAACATCTTCAGGGACAGCCTTCATATGCAACATAGGCTGTTTTTCGAACATTGGACTTCACAGTAACAGGTGGTGCTGTAACTTCAGGGACACAAGAACTATAGTCTTCCGAGACTTTGATGCCAATATATATATATATATATATATATGTGTGTGTGTGTGTGTGTGTGTGAGGAAAAGGCGATTGGAATGAATCCGACAGAATGAGGTGAAATAAGGAATGAAAGAACAAAACTCAGACAAAAATGTGTAGCATATTTCACTGGAATGTTAAATTCCGCTTCTTCAGCCTTTATTGAATCATTGGACTCATACAAGTGTTTTATAGAAGGGGGAAGTAGGTAGGTGGGTAAGTTTTGTGGTGAGGGAAAGGTTTGATTGGTTATAGGAGACATCTTTGGGGAAGATAAGGCAGGAGACAGAAGAGAAATGAGTGGAGGGATGTAGGTAGAAAAATGAATGGTGAGGACACCAGATAGGGGAGAGGAAGTAGCCATTTCTCGGAAAGAGATTTGAGTAAAGGAAATAGTAAATATATCCTGTGTGGGGAATTTTATCCCTGAAAGTAGTACTGGTTAAACCTAAAGTTTTCAAGGGTTATAAACAGTAGTTAAGTGTTACAAGACAAATAGGGTCGACAGATTTTGATGAAAGGAAAACATAATAACCGTTTGTTAATACAATACATACTGTACAAAAGAAGTAAAAAGAGATGCAAGGAAACATTTTACAGATAATATGCGTCTACTGGACATCTTATTAATAATGGAGATTGTCTGTATTTCTGTCTGTAACAAAAACTACGTCATAGCTCTAAGTCACAGATTACGTCACAATATTCTTATGCTATATACACTCAAAATTTGAGTAAACAAGTTTACAAATAAATAAATACCTACGATTTTGTGGAAAATTGATGTGGAAAATATTCAAAATAATTGTTTGATTATTACATGCACGCAACACTTTATTTGAGAGGGACGGGGCTCAATTTTCATTTCAAATTGTTATATTTTTTTTTTTTTACTCCTTTAACAAATATGAGGATTTGTCTTACTTATTATACAAACCCTCTGACATTGAATTTTTAACTCCCACCCTTTCAGGCAATGTCTTTCAAAAATCAACTTTTACAACATCCGGAGGGTGTTTTCTGTTTCTAGTAACTTTAAAGATGATTTTTCCGGGTAACTGGACAGCGTGTGCGTGGATTAATGGTTGTAGCAGAGTTCTTAGAAGTTGTTAGTTGCCTTTAGAGTAGCAGTGTGGCTAAATGCAAGTGGAGGCTACTTTTTCGCATGCTGTCTTGGGTTTGTTGTTACGAGAGTGATCTCCTCTTAGTGTCACTCTCCGGTGTTGAACGTCGGACTGCCATAGGGGTAATTGCATGTCAAATCATCCAAACAAAAATAAAATTGTCGCCAATAATTTCAATATTTCTTAAATTTTTTCCAGGTGTGGACTATGTTAACATTAGACGATCCCCAAAATTTGAGCTTCCAATTCTAAAAATTGGTGGAGTTATGTCGATTTTTAGCTCTCCAAATTTGGTGGGGTTGGTGAAAAATGACAACATTTTGTAATCTATTTTTGTCTGTAAAATGAGTTCTAGAGCTTCCCTACTACTAAAAATTGGTTTATAAAAGCATTTTTGCCTAAGGAATTCAAAAATGCTATCAAAAGAGTCTTAAATTTTAAGTTATTGATGATTTTCATAACTGTGACTTCGAGGAGGGCCGTGATTGGACAATTTGGATATTCCATGTGCGTCTGATAAATTCCAATACCTGTTCTTTCTACTTCTGTTTTATACTTCTTTTTTTTTTCAGAAAGATAGGCTTCCTTGTATCACAACCATCAAAGTCCCACAAGGAATCAAATGGAAGGAGGTTATTGACTATGCCATGGACAAGTAAGATACGACCAAGTTTTAATTATTTCTCATACTTTTATGTCCAGTTAACAGTTAATCTACTCTGTTTAAACAGCAAACTGTTAACCTTTTGGATAACAGCTACCGTTCTTGGCAATTCAATACTGTTTACAAACCTAGAAACGAACTCTCATTGTTCATTTTAACACCTGATGTGTGCATGTTAAATTTTGATTATATGGGGTCCTGACTTCCGGAAAAGAAACCCGCTTTTATAACTTAGACCTCCCAGAAGTAATGTACCTGTAAGAAATAATGTCCTTGTCTAGTGATCTCTGATCGTACAAGCAGAAGAGGGTTAGTGATTATACCATGGATAAGCAAGATACAATCAAGATTTAATTATTTCTGATACTTTTATTTATACTTCCATTGTAGAGACCGTCCAAATAGTCCAAGATGAAATGCAAAAATGTAAATCCTGATTATCTGATGTTGCTTATCTGATAAAGTTCTTATTTCTTTTGAATGTAGTCACCTCAGATAGATAATGGACCATTCAATTTTTATTATAAAAAAAAGGGAAGAAAAAGGACATGCTACTCAGAAAAAATGCAAGAAAAAAAAAAGAAAGATAATAGAGTGTTTCTTCAAGTGTTTAATGAGATACTTGGAGAAAAAGCTATATTGGAATTGTACTGGAAACATTTGTCTACTGGTCCTGTGTCTTGGGTAGGAATAGCCTGGTGGAGCCGATTCCTTTCTAGGTATGGTTTGAAGTCAGAATTCTCCTTCTCCTAGACCCATCTGAGTAGTGCAGCTATACAGTAGCACTGACATAGCTACCATTTGATCAATAATCTGTCTTTGGCAGTCCATGCCTTTCGTAAACCACTGAAATTAGTAAACCAGTTCACATACCTAAGTAGTAATATCTCATCAACAGAAAGAGATATCAATACTTTATAATATAATAGTTTTGATTTCAGAAAAACTTGCTTTATAAAACATACTTTTTTGCTTAAAATATATATATCTATTTTTCAGGCATTTAGTGGAGATTTCTGGTGGACTTGGAGATTTAGCTGGAAAAGTCTGGCGTGTTGGACTGATGGGCCAAAATGCTCAACCTGAAGTCGTACAAAGAGTACTGACTGCATTTGAGGACAGCCTCAAGAACACAACTAAAGATCAACCAAACTAAATTTTTTTCTTTGTAATTAATTTTTAGTTAGATGGAGACTATTTTCTTCATCTGTGTTATTGTTATTATTGTTTTGACAAAGTCCTTTGATCTACGTCTAAGGGTGGGGAGTGATCAAAAAGAAACAAGAAAAAAGCTTTGTCTGAATTTTTGAGATGAGGCTTGATGTGCATTATTTTGATTTTTCAGACTGTTACCCTCATCTTTATTGTAGTATGTAAAAATACATTTCAGCTGCTGTATCCTGTATCCTTCAGGTGTTCCCTGCCTATCTGAACATAGCAATGACCCAATTAGGGAAA
The DNA here is from genome assembly GCA_023376005.1 of Doryteuthis pealeii. Classification (NCBI taxonomy): domain Eukaryota; kingdom Metazoa; phylum Mollusca; class Cephalopoda; order Myopsida; family Loliginidae; genus Doryteuthis; species Doryteuthis pealeii. The sequence continues at coordinate 85,615,890 of CM042142.1, read as the reverse complement.
TCATTTTGAATAGTTTGATAGGTGATCAAATAAGGTGTCAAAGAACTTAGAAAGATCTAATCTTATTATAATGGAGATTGTGGGTTTGTCTGTAACCGAAACTATATTACTATACAAGTCACAATTCCCTTAGCTATTTACATCACATTCTCCATGATTTTATTTTTATTTAAACTTGCAATTATTAATAAAATTCTTTTACATCATTAAGACTGTTGACCATATCTACATACTAATAACATGCAATTGTATTTATATATACAACAAAATAGCGGATTACAGTGTGAATGGGAAGGCTAATTTGCATATTGATCTTAAAAATTTGATTTTAATAAATACATGCTTAGTATTATTGATTTCTAATTGTTTGGTTTTACTTTATTGAATATGAGCAACAATCTCAGGGATGAATCTTAAAAGAAAGCCATTAACAAGAAAAAATAACTGTCATTTTATTCTTTACTTCCTAATTTAACTAAATAGTTAAATTAGGAAAATTTAGCAATGAAAGATGGGAGTGATGGAAAATGATGGAAGAGTTAGTTTCAAAGTTGTTCTATTTTTCAATCATACTCCCTCTGTTCCAAATCTTTTTATCTGCATTTTCATTCAGTTTCATTAGCCTTTCTAATTTAATATATTTTATTACATTAAAACTTACTTGCACCCGGAGGGTGCATATATTTCCTAGTTCAAATAATGATATCATTGTTTTTGAATGCCTATCAATCCGAGAAGCATCACAAGATGTGTCTTGATCATTTTTTTTTAAGTTTAAAAACACCAATAAAAAATATAATTCCCCCCTTTTTTTTTCTTTAATGATCATGATGCCTCTCATGACACTTCTTTAATGCCTTGTTTAATCAACAAACTGTTCAAAATAATTTCCCAGGTTGGATTATTGCTATTGCTATGCTATTTCCACCTGAAAACACCCAGAGGATACAGCGGCCAAAACATATTTTTACATACCACAATAAAGATGAAAACAGTCAAAAAAATTAAAATTAAAATTAAAAACTCTAATATATATATATATATATATATATATAAAATTTAAAGGGGAATCCATAGCATACTGGTTAACATGCTAGACTGCGACAATATTTTTAGATCAAACCTCATATCTTTGACTATAAAAACTATAGTATCCTATATTGTACTTGTTTTCCCTACATAGTCCTCAGTAATTTGTAGATTACCATTTTAATGAAAGTAGTCATTACTTTCCTTGACGGGTTGACTCTTCTATTGAAGTAACTAAAAGGTTCTACTAGTGAACTCTGACCTTTATGAAATACTCAGATGACAGGGTATCTCATGTAAATAGAAAAGCTGGAAATAAATGTTCTTAAGTTTTAAACTTGTATTTTAGTTTTATTTTATATATATATATATATATAATTTTTGTTGAAAATAACAGAATACCTGTTGTTTTAAAGTTTGTTTTTATTTTTCCTTTCAATATTGTCATTTTGAAAAGAATTTATAAAACATCTGAAAGGGTTATCCTTCACAATCCTAGTACTTTTGGTTCTTCTCAGAACCATTACCAGGGGTGTTAATATTTGTCTTAATTTTATCTAGGTTATCATTGCTTTATTTGTCACAAAGGTAACGCTAAATAACACCAGCGATTTATTTTGGAAGATTTAGTTCAATCCTCATTGGATGTGACTTCATCTTCCCATGACATCATCTTTCTAGAAAAAAGAGGTTAGAAGAAAAAAAAGAACTTTTTTTTTTTAATAAATTAATTTCAGTTGTTCTGAAAATAAAAGACACAGAAAAATTATTGAGTTATTTAAAAATGATGAAAACAATTGAAAATTTGATTTCTTTTTTATTGAGGAGTATGAGATGGTTTGACAAAAAAAAAAAAAAAAATTGGAGAAAAAAAAAAGATTTTTTTTAAATGATTAGAAAATTTGGCAAAATCATTTATTGTTTAATCTAAAGTTATACAAAATTTTCTTGTCTGATTTTTGTTAGATGAAGTTTATTTTAATTCATTTTGTATTAAACAGACTATTTTCTTGTCCGTCATTTTTTTATTTATAATGTTCCAACTGTGTTGACACCACTAATTCCCCAGCAGATAAACCTGAAGAAGACTGAAGCGTACACAGCTGAAATACTATAAACAAAGAACAACATAAATAAGGAATATAATCCATCTAATACAAAATGTGACCATCCAAGAACACAACATTTTACATTGTAATTGTCACTGGTTCTTTAGAAGAAAAAATGCTCTGTCATTTTAAACATTATACTGAAAACTAAAGCAGTAAAATTATTATTATTAATCAACTGCAGATCAGGAGAGGTTGTTTTGTTAACCATATCAAGTCGAAATAAATAAAGACTTGATACCTGAAAATGATTTTTGGTTACTTTGGTCAGTTTCCGAATATTTTTTGGCTCCTGATATTTGGTCACTGGCTATTTACAGGCAAATCAGAGCAGTAAATATCCTGTAGAATGCCCCACCCCCCAACCGCTTATTATTTATTTACAAAGAAAGATATATTTGCTCTGTGATCAGTTCCTGTTGACAGAGTAGTACAACCACAGCAAATATCCCACTTCGTAGGGGATAGTACCTCTTTGGAAGAACCCTGAAAAAAAAAAAAAAAAAAAAAAAAGAAATGAAATAAAATAAATAGATACATTTTTAAAAAAATGAATGAATAAAAGGTAATAAATTTTGAGAGTCAATGTTGTTTAAACAGAATTTTCATAGGTGTGTATAACATGGCCAGCTGATTGATAGGAGGGGCCTCTCTGACCACCCGACAAGCCTAAGTAAAGATCTAAGTGGACTGCTCATCCACCAGGATTCTGTCGTTAAGCATCACGGGCCGCCACCCATGGCCAACAAGTGGACACATTCAGGGAGTGCAGTCGGTGTATTCAAAACCCCAGCCAATAGGGCTATAAGAAAGTGGTATTAACTACTGAAGTTATTTTAACTTCAACCTTAATTCTTATATTCTCAATAAGAATCCAATAATCACAATATTCTAAATAAATAATTTTCTCCTCTGGTCTGTGCTTAATCTGTGTCCTGGGTATGACACTAAACTGTATCTGGTGGAGAATCTCCTGTTTTCTTAACTATTATATACAGGGTGTGGCAGAAATATCTACTACATTTTAAATTGTCATCTGTGTGGTACAAGTGAACTTAGGCAAATGGTAATGGTAGCTCCATCAAATGTCTTGCCATTTTTTTTTTTTTTTTTCAGATACGATCATGTCTTACACCATGTGTTTACTGTTGAAATGTTTTTTAAGACTTGTGAATTTGTAATTGCTACATAGACACAGATAGCTTTTCATGCTCATTTCTTATTACATCAGAATGATGTTGTTTCAGATAGAAAATCAATACTTCTATGGGTTGAAAATTCTATCCAGAACAACATCATTCTGACATAACATGAAATGAGTACATAAAGTTCTCTGTATAACAATTACAGATTCATCAGTCAAAAAAAAAAAAAACATTTCAACAACAAACACACCTTGTATAATCTCATATTAAAACATAAACAAATAGAATATAAGAAAAATTATGTATGTTTGTTTGTACAATGACAGAGTATACGTTCTTTTATAAAGGAAATTTGGAGGAAACCAGCAAAGACCAAAGTTCAATAAACCACACCCTATTTTTTTGGGGGGGTGGGGTAAAAAATGTTACCCCTCATTTTCAATAAGAAAACCAAAATAAAAAATAATAAGGGTATAAATCAATGATATATTAAAAATTTAGGTAAAAAAATGATTAAAGGATAAAACACAACTTAAAAACAAGAATATATAAAGAATAAAAGATAATAAAACAAATATATAGAAAAGTAGGGCTGGGTTAGCTCAGTCGGTAGAGCGTTCGGCTAGAAACCACATGGTTCCTAGTTCGATTCCGGTCCTCACCAAATCAGCATATGAGTAGCACAGGGATCTGTGTGGTAAAGTAAGGAGCTGATGGTAGGTGTGGCGCTCCACCTCAGATGCCAAAACAATCTCCTTGGTCTAGCGCTAGTGAAAGGGGATAGACTCCCTCGCTGATTGCTGATACCGACTTTAGGCCGTCCCGACGACTTTACTTTATAGATAGATCTATTTTTAACTATTTAAATCCCAAGCAATGCCGCATAGCTCTGCTAGTTACAAATATAAGTTTCATAGTGAATATAATTCTAGCTGTTTGTTGGTGGAGGATGAAAATAAAAAGTAAAAGATTACTTACCTCAGATGACACAATATTTCTGGATGATCCATCGGGCATAATCTGTTGATCCACTGTTTTGGTAAATGAGGGAAAGATTATGGGCAATCTCTCGACTGAGATCAAACAATCCCTGAAGAAAAAAAAAAGAAAAGAAAAAAAAAAATTTATTTAAATGATTTCTTTTAGGGGAACTACTCTATACATCGACAGTTAACAGGCACATCTTACTAGACTATCAACAGGGCAAGAGGTTTGATCCTTAGCGGGTGCCCCAATATTGTAGCCCTGTGTCAAGCTAAGCTAAACATATATATATATATATATATATATATACTAGAAAAAACATGACCCATTGAGTCACCTCTTGAGCTATGGGTAGATAACTGTGATCAGGAAGAAAGTTAGTTTGCAAAACGAATTAGATTTAAAAATAAAATATGACTGGAGAATAAAAAAGAAATACATTAAAATCATTTTGCTAAAGTTTGCAATTAAGTCAAAAACTGATTCGTCATATATAAGCCAGTCATTAGCTGCTGAAAATTAACCAACAAATAAAGTGGGAAGTTAAATCTACCACTCATACTCTCCAGTCTCTCTCTTGACATCTTGCAGAGATGCAGTTGGAGTATTTTACAGCCCCAGCTGACAGGGCTACAGTCACCAGGACCCCATACTCAGGAACTATGGGTTGACACACATAGCCAACAAGTATCCCCATTTGCGAGTGGGATTTTACCCCTCGGTAGAGGTGCAGTTGACAGGGTGAAAATGTTAATGAAAAATTATTTGTATCTCCTGATTTTTCATTTAAAAGTGACATGCGAATAAATTTGCTTTTATTTTTTCATTTCTAAATTCCTTCTTGTTTGCAGTTTACCATCTATCTTGTGCATATGATTAATTTTTATGAAAAAAATTAGAGATATTTAAAACTTTTATTCAGAAAATAATGTCACACTTGTTGACAAGGAATAAAATTCTGTCCTCATGTTGTTATTTACTAAGCTTTGCTTAAATATGACACACAGGCCTTAGATTACTTGCAGTAAAACCTGCTTTTGTTTAAGTGGTTACCAGTCAAAGTATTGAAAAGGTTCATTGCTGATCAACTTCAGTGATCTAGCAGAAACTTGATCCTAAGTCATGTGTGGAAAAGTTATTTACTAAACTTTGCTTAAATATGGCACACAAGATTGTTTTTAGTACCTACTGTTGTCTAAGTGGTCACCCATCTAAGTATTGAACAGGCTCATCACTGCTTACCTTGAGAAAACTAGTAGGCAATTTTAGTGTGACTTTATATAATGCTTACTATATCTATGTCTCACTCACTTTATTTTCATCTCTCTCTCTCTCTCTCTCTCTCTCTCTCTCTCTCTCTCTCTCTCGCTGATCATGAACTTGTTGGATTCCTATTGTAGAAGATAATTGTCATAATCTTTTTGCCTCGAGTAAAAAGCAGAGATAATTTTGATATTAAAATTATGTTATTTGGGCTAAGTAAATATTCTCTAAACCACCGATTCGTAATCAAAACAGTTTTTAATTCTCTTTTATAAATATCTTTTTTTTATCTCAACTTGTTAAAAAGATTTTGCAATAAAAAAAAAAAAAGATAATTCTACTTGTACTTTTTTTTCCGTGTTGATAAAATAATTTCAAAGTTAAAATGTTGTATCACTGACCTCCCTTTCACCAACTGCAGGTGGCAGAGCAAGAGCCTTTTTGTAGTAGAAAACAGCAGCGTAGGTCAGTCCAAGTTGGTGCATAACACGCCCCATATTATACATAGACTCTTGGCATTCACCTCTCAGCTCCACATAACTATTGAGGAAGGAAATTCCCTGGAAAACACAAAGGAAAAAAAAGTGAAGTAAAAGTCAGAAGATTAGAAATAAGGGAGGTAACTGCAATTTTGGCAATTTCTATCCACTAGAATAAACTAAAAGACAAAATGGGGAGATGTGTGTGGGGGGGGGGTCTTCTTACCTGTAATAATAAAGCATGTTTCTTTGAGGAGAATTTCTGACAAGCCATGTGTACAAATGCAAGTCCAATACAGAGATTGAGTAAAGGGTCATCTGGCTGCTTTCGATAGACGTTCACATATTCACCTGTAAATAAAAACAGTTTAAATAGGTTTAATTTTAAAGTTCAATATGTACAAAAAGAGTTCATTACTAACTAAAAGCTCACCACTTGTATAATGTACAGACATACTTTAAACCAGGGATTCCCAACCTTTTTGCTGATGATTCTAGGGCCCCTTTACAGCCATTATCAGAAAACTAGCAAGACCTGTGGATATACCACAGTATGATAATTTAATTATCATAACATTTGATATGTTTACTTAAGAGCTATTGCATAGTTCAATATATAAAAAGTATAATAATCTTGATTTAACTCTCTCTCACTCATTTCTTTTCATCTTTTCATTATGTTTGATTGAAATAGATTACTGTTATTGCTTCCATGTGGTCAACTCCTCTATCTTTCCCCTACTCTTTCTTTTTTATTATATTTTTCTGTGTAGCATGTCCTTTTTCTTCCCTTTCTTTCTCTGTAATCAAAACGGAATGGTCCAATATTTAGTTGAGGTGATGACACACAAGAAATAAGAATCTGGTTGATAAGCAATACTAGATAATCAGGATTTACATTTTTGTATTTCATCTAGGACGATTTGGACAGTCTCATTTTTAACCAGAGGGTGTTGCAAGATGATAACGGTAACACCAGTACTAATATGTAAATAATAATAAATAAATGTGTGTATATATATATATATATATATATTTGTACTATTTGCATTTATTTTAAAATACATATGTATTGTAGCTACTTCTGTGGCTCCCATCAAATCCCATTTATTTCATGTGGTTTCCACCAAGAATTGTACCAAAGCGCCCAGGGGTCCATATTGTCTCTAGTTGAGAACATATGTTTTAAAGTGATACACTTTGAAGAAGAGGCAATTGGACACTGTAAAGCAATGAATTTACAACCAAAGAGAAATGTATATATTTACCCAATCCCTCTACCACTGAATATTACACGAGGTCAATTCCTTTCCATTTCTGTTTTGAATACAAGCAATCAAGGTCAAAAGTAAAGCTAGTTTGAATTCAGTTTTCCTTATCCTAGACCAGTTATCTATCTAACTATCAAATCATCTACGATGAGCTCAGCTTCCATAAAACAAGAGTATGACTAATTTTTTGACTTTCCCCTCATAAATAATACTTACCTAATGAATGTTTATATGTCCCAGATACCATCGAATTATGGGCATTTAACAAGGCTAAGGCCAGATTATCAGGATGCTACAAATAGAAAAAACGATAGATAAATTAGAATTCATTTCTTGTACACACAGCTTAAAAAGTGCAGTAAATATGCAAAATTCCTTATCAACCTGCAAGAATAAACAATGTATAAACTAAATTTTAGGCAAACATTGACTTTATAGGACAAAATGGTTGGTCTTAAGGCATGTCAATCCTTGTTGGGTTATTCAATGTGAAGTTTGTTTTTTATTGCACACAAATTTATGGTTCCGAGTAACTAATAATAATCCTTAGTATTCAATTATAGCTCCAAATAACTATTCATAATACAAATAATTTGCACATAGTTATATGATATCAAGTATTTCAGCTAATATCAATAACATTGGCCTGCTTAAAAGATTTTTTCCAAAAGTCAAAGATTTATCAACTGATATGTGATCACCATTTTCTGCTGAATTCAAAAATACCATTCATTATGTCAGGTCTTTTTTTTTTAAATACTTGACAAGTGGTACATAACAATAACACTTATTCAAAAGTCTGTAGAGTTTCCTTATCACGGTTATAATACTGTTCTATACATTTCAAGTAAAGCTTGTATCTTAAAAATTTGATCTGATTAGAAAAAATGAGTATGATTTTGGGGTTCAGCATAAAAAAACTGCCTTAAAATCAGCTATTATATATTGGACCTTGAAAACATCATAAGCCAGTGTAATTTATACAGAATTACATGGTTGCAAGTAACTATTTCTGTTTGTACATACTTAAATGGTTTCAAATAACTAATAATAATAATCATTAATAATCAATTATAGCTTCAAGTAACTATTCTTAATACAAATAATTTGCACAGTTATATGGTATCAAGTATTTTTATCTACTAATAATATACTCAATTTGTACTTGACCTATATTCTAGAAAAATAATTAATATAAAATGAACATAATAGCGTGACTGGAGTTCAAGCTCCCTTACTAGAATGTTGCAGTCCAGGATGTCATCCAATACACCACAGGAACATCCCCCTTCCAATAAAGAAGTCCTGTGTATTGTGGAGAATTACTGACTCTGAATCTCTTCAATAGATTTATAATTTTGGTATGAGATTTACACAGTTATCGACATAGGTGACCAATTTTCATATAAGCTTAAATAAGTTTGTTAATAATTAACAAATATCATAAGAGTTTAAATCCCTTCTTGATTTTGGGATACCCTGCCTAGATAATCTCTCAAGGCTTCACACAGATTATGATATTTGATATTAATCCTATTGATAACAGTTAATTAAATAGAAGATCCTATTTTGTTGAACAAGTAAAAAAAAAAAAAAAACAAGAAATAAAAATCTAAAGTAATCAATCTACAGACCTTCATCATCAATCGGAGACAAAATCTGTTATGACGTCCGTCCGAGGAGCAGATAATGACTTGGTTAAAAAGATTCCAAGCTTGGTTGTTGTCAATATCCTGAAAAAGAAAATAATCAACACATAAGAGAAAACATAAGCTTATTTTCAATCCATACAGGAATTATTTTTATAGATATTTTAAAAATAAAAATTGAATTTTTAGAAACAATATTTCTTAGAAATATCTTTCTCTTAAGTAAACAATGGATTTTTATACAAAGTATATGAGAAGTAAAATAGACTTAAAGAATTTTAAGTACGCAATAGATATAAATAGTATATAAGAAGTAAAAAAAAATTAAAAGGTTTTTAAGTAAACATTTTATTTTTTCTAAGTAAAGAATGGATTACTATAAGTAGTATATAAGAAGTAAAATACATTTAAAAGAATTTTAAATAAACAATAAATCTTATTTTTTATCCTAAAATCTTTTTAAAGTAATCAATGGATTTTTATATATAGGTATTTACTCAAACAGTTTGCTACAAGTTTCATGTGACACTAGGTCACAAGTATGAGGCATCCAATGAGGATTAAGTTCACTGTTTAGTAGTAATGGATCTGTGAGACTAGCTTGCTGACCATTACACTACAATGGGATGCCCTTAGAATTTTATGTGTAGTATATAAGAAATAAAATAGATTTAAAAAATGTCAGATTTTGAAGCAAGTGAGAGATTTGTTGTTCTGTTCAATTTCTGAACTAACTGGAGTAAACATACTTCAAAATCCTATAAAAGATTCATGCTAAGAAGATATTTCTGTTTACCTTAACACATATTCACGTATCAGGTTGTAGGCCAACTTTCCATTCCTGCTTTGAATACAAGCAATCAAACACAAAAATTCTGCTTCCTAAAAAAATTTAAAAGAAAAAAAAAAACAACATAAAAATCCTCCAAATTTAATTCAACTTTGAAACAATGGACAAAAGTTAATGTTACAGTTAAACTAACTTAATTGGTTGAATAATAGAAAAAAATATAAGTACAGGAGAGAGAGTAGCCTCGACAGAAAAGAGAGCCAGAAAGAGAGAGAAAAGCCAGCAGCCCCAGAAAGCATCACAGTTTGTGTGCATTCAGTGCACGAAAGACTGTCACTCAAGAATTGGCCTGCAGAGTCAGTTGCACAGATGCAGATAGAATTATTTTTTATTTTGGACACTACTCCATCGTCCTTAGTGAACGGAAAGGATCCAAAGTACAATACAAAATTTTTTAAATTAATTTCATCAACAATAAAAAAAATATATTTGATTTTTTAAACTTCTGCTTCTTGAGAATGGAATTTTTTAAAAAATATTTTCGTGACCTCACACCAGATCGGATTAACACAAGATCTTTTTTTATGTGTTTTTTTTTTATATGAGGCACCCAACAAGGATCAAATTCGCTCTCAGTAATAATGGATCTGCAAGACTAGCTTGCTAAAGAAGAAAAAAAAATCAAAAAGAATGAATTCAATATCTTATTATAATGGAGATTGTCCCGCATTGGCCTTATCAATCACGAACATGCCTGCAGTTCATGTGGACCACCTCCTTAATCTTTGTTTACTAAGCCAAGCCATGATATAAGAACATTTCCTTTTTTCTTCCAGTAATGTGCTTGAAAAATCTATGATATTTACAGAGTAGGACTAAGTGCAATATAAACAATCAGATCATGTTGATTACCTTGTACTTTTCTTCATCCGTTAAAATCTGCGGATTGGTCAAACCATGGATGCAAGCATCAAGTAATTGGTTGTACTTTTTTCTCTCCCAAAGACCTCGACACAGCTGAAAGAAAAAAAAAAGATTTATAATAATTAAATGTTGTCTTGTTTCAAATGAAGAAGCAATTTCAAAGTAGTTGAAATTCTTTTTAGTTTTAATGGTGAGAACAACAAAAAAAAAAAAACCCAACCTACCATTAAAAAGATGTCCCAGATATCATCAGTGGAGATTGATGTTTCCATGAAATAGTCTATAATGTAAATATTTCAAAACATTAAAAATTGAATATACACAAAAATCAGGGTGAAAGTTGTTGGCATTCTTTAAAACTAATAGAAATTATATTTTATCCAAAACTTGTAGGTTTTTTTTCAAAATAATGAAATAAAATGAATTTTTTTTAAATACAAATATTTTATCCAAAATAAAATAAATTTTTAAGAATATATAAATAAATAAATTCAAAGAAAAAACAAATTTAAAAAAAAACAATACAAATCATATTTGATCCAAAATGAATAAAAAAAAAGTTACTTTTTTCCCATTTATCAAATGAAAAATCAAATTCAGTGAAGGAATAAAACTAAGAGAAAAGTGAAAAAATATGTCATGAGACATTTGAGGATCCATAGTTGGGTGTCTCAGGCCACACGGTCAGTCAGGAGAGCTAAATCAAAAATAACAAATGGTGACAGAGGGATATTTCATAAATGCCAGCATTGTATGTGGTACCAGGGTGCAAATAGATAAGTTATTTTAAAAAATACTAGTAGCCGGGAGAGAGAGACAATTTGACAAAGTTCAAAACCTCATCCTAGAGGCTTGGTCTAACAAGATATGTTTAATCTAGAATACTGAACTGAAAATAGCAATTAATCAGGACTTGATGAGGTCATCAGACTCGATCAAACATATAGGTGGTTGCAAAACCTAGCCAGATGATGCTGCTCACATAAGGCAATAGTAGGAGCTGGATGTTCTATGAACCTAAATAAAAGAAGCTGGGTTTATTGATTCTCCCTCTTTCGGTGTGGATGGAGAGCAATTAAATTATTCATATACAAGCAGAGCTAGTTCCTACTAAAATGAAGAATCATTCATTGCCCGTTTATATTTATCTTTTTTATGTAGTTCTTTCTTTGGTGACTTTTTTGTTTTAAACTGTAGGCATCATCAGATTGAATAAATTGCACGGCTACCTTCATAAATTTGCAACATTATATTTACTGAATAATCACTTAATCACATAGTAACAGTTTCTAGTCATTGGCTGAATAAACAAAAGTAAAAAAAGCAATCAATCAAATGAGATGAGATGAAATAAAGAGTATGTACTCACCTTTACCACCAATATGTTGATAGAAATATTCAAGGCTTTCAGCTCGACTTCTACGACTCATGAATTCAAAAATTACTACAAAAGAGAATAAAAAGAAAAATGCTGTTGTAATTTCTGTGGACAAATATTGTTGTTCCAGTAATTATTTTGACTGATGGGTAATTCCATGTCAAATAATCTAGAAAAAAGTAAAATTGTCACCCACCCACTTCAATTTTCTGAAATTTTTTCTATGTGTTGACCATGTTAAAGTTAGACAATCCCCAAAATTTGAGCTTCCAATTCTAAAAATTGGAAGTTATTTTGCCCTACAATTTTTTTTTTTTTTGGGGGGGGGGGTGCAGTGTGAAAAAAATGACGACATTTTGTAATCTATTTTTGTCTGTAAAATGCGTTCTAGAGCTTCCCCACTACTAAAAATTGGTTTTATAAAAGCATTTTTGCCTAAGGAATCCAAAAATGCTACTAAAAATCTTAAAGTCAACCAATTTTATGTTATTGATGATTTCTGATTTTTTCATAACAAGATAAATATTCCAATGTGACACTGCATCTATGACAATTTTTTTTCTATTATTATTTCACGTATATTGAACATTATTTGTACCAAAAGATAGTTGTGGGTGATATGGCCTGGATGATTTAACATGGAATTACCCATATACCTGTTGTGCCATGTATTCAACTGAACAATTCAGAGTGATTTTTTGGAACTTATAAACCTAATGTTCTTTTTACCTAAAATATTTACCTTTATATTTATGTATGATTTTTTACCTTGACTCATATTTTTTTTTTTTTAATCTAATCTAGATTTTTTAATTATTGGTTTCCATATTGTATGCATCTCTATATGTGGTCTACTTAAGAGGTTACTATTGCCAAACGAGTATTGTTTGGATTGAATTATTTACTGAAAAATGAAAAAAAAAAAGAATTTTCCAAACCTTTTCTGAAAACTGGCTTCCATTCTTCTTTGACATGTCCAAAGAAAAGTTGTTGGCAGCATTCGTAGAATTCATCAAAGCGGTCAAGAGAGTACAGTAGATGACATTTGTGGACAAGCAAGATATGATCCTAAAGAAATGACAAACAAAAAAGCAACAATGTTAACATTCAGAAGAATAATAATCCTATCATTCATTTTATTATTTGTTATGCTCCTGGCATCTCTTCTTTTACTATTTTCTCACATCAACCTTTAAGGAAATTAGAAAAAGAAAATCTTTACACAGAATATATACACAATCAATACAATATCTACATAGAGATCAACATTTTTTAATTCATCAATAGTTCCAAAAAAATGCCCTCTTAAATTCTTTTTTTTGTAATCATCCAATTCAATTTTCAAATTATTAATACAATATCTATATACAGATCAAATTCTGTTAAATAATGCATCTGACAGTTCTTAAAATTGCCCTCTTAAATTATTTTTCTTACCATTATTTCTGAAATCATACAATTTTAAAATTAATACAATAACTATAAAAAAGTTGTCAGGGTGGTCTAATGTCGGTATCAGCCAGTCAGCAAGGGTGTCTATCTCCTTTTCACTAGCGCTAGACCAAGGAGATTGTTTTTGCATCTGAGGTGGAGCGCCACATCTACCATCAGCTCCTTGCTTTACTGCACATATCCCTGTGCTACTCATACGCTGAGTTGGCGAGGGCCGGTATCGAACTAGGAACCTTGTGGTTTCTAGCCGAACGCTCTACCGACTGAGTTAACATACAGATTAAATTCTATTAAGTAATTCATTTGATAGTTCTCAAAAATGCTCTCTTAATTTATTTTTCTTACCATTATTTCTGAAATCATACAATTCAATTTAAAAATTTTACATTATTACTGTTTTTTGATCTGATTAGGCAATTTGTTGCAAAAATATATTACTCTATTAACAGTAATGATTTGCAGAGGATTTTCATAAAAGAATGGTCTCAAACATAGTTGCAATGTAAAAAACAATTGTTAGCAGTAAAACTTGTTATGCAACAAAGTATTAAATGTAATTTATGATTTTGAGTTAATACTTTTTTCATCCTTTTTTTGTTATTCTTTTTATAATTGAAATGAAATTGCATTTAATTAACTTTTTTGTATAATAATAGTTAAGATTATGTTGTTACATATATATTGTGTAAATATCAGTGTTTCACCAATGTTAAGTTGGAAAACACTCATTTTTTAAAGTAAACAAATACACGCTTTTTGGGAAAAACAATACTTCCACTTTCAATTCAAATTATTTTCTTTTTTTCTCTTGATGAATTCGGATTAAAAACATTTACATCTAAAAACGGACCTAATTATCATTAAGCTCTGATGATGATTTTTAATAAATTGAAATATTGTCAATATCAGCAATAAAAAAGGATATAAAAATATATTCATTTTAACAACAAAGTGTGTTTTTCATACCTTTTTATCTATACATATACCGTCGGATTCATTTCCTTACTTTTAACTCTTAATATATATATATATATATATCAGGAAAAATGGAAATAAACACGACAGTATGTAAATAAATAAAATATGAAAAAACAAGGTATTCAGAGGATGGTTTTATTATAGAAGTATCAGCCAATGTTAAAACATTTCAGTTTGAATATTAAACCATGATCAGGCATCATTAATATGTGATCTGTACGTTCTGAATAATATTCCATATAAATATGGAAAGAAAAAAAGTGACAGAACTTAGCATTCTATTTCAAAACTATGTCATATAATTTGTTTTTGAAATTATTTAAAAATTTTAATTTATTAGCAAAAACACAAAAAATTTTTTTTTTTTTAATAAGTAAAAATTCTGTCTTCAGAGAATATAACTTAAACAAACTGGATTAGATCATCTAGATTAATGTTAATAAGTTGTTTGGTTTGGTTTCTTTGTTTAATGGCATATCAACCTTCATGGGTTTATTTAATCCAAAAGCCATCCTTGCAGAAAAACAGCAGTAATACTATCATATTTGGGATAATAGGTTGTTAATTTTTGTAAATAATACATATTTTTGTTACAAAATACTTTTTTGTTACAAAATACTTTCAGTATATTTTTGGCTCAACTTTAAAAAAAAAAAATGTTTAAAAATTTAAAATATGTTTCATCATTAAAATATGAAAGTGGTACAAAACTCTATCACCACACTTTGTTGGCAGTTTGAATTTTAAATTTAATATCCACTTACCTGTCTTATTTGTCCTGGCTCAGAAGGAGCTAAAAGATAAGAAATAATTTGTTAAAATTTAAAAAGTTAAACCCTGTCAAGTTCATTGCATTGATTCTAACTTGAAAGAAAACACACATAATGTTCCCTAAAATGTAACTATACTCGACCAGTGATGCTGATAGCTTTTTCATGAACTGGAGACACAGGGACAGAAAAGTGTTCTTTGATGAAACAACTAAATATTTTTTTTAAATGAAGCTACTTTCTGACAATTAGTGCAGAACCCACATCCCAGAACTGTTATGGGGTGGTTGTGTGCAATGTATTGGGATGCATGGATATGATTTTACTGTGTCTTTTTAAATTTTTAAGCATCAGGGACACAGAACATGTACTTATCAGGATCTCTGGTCCATTAATAGATAAATAAATGATAATAATAATGTTAGGGCATCCATCAGTCACTTCCTCTTTCTCTCACTATATATATATATATATATATATATATATATATATACACACACACACAGAAAAAAAACAAGTTATATAAGGATATAATATTAAAATGGACATTATGTTTATATATAATCTTGCCCCCATATGTGGAGCTAAAAAAATCAGCAGTTGTCATACTAATTTGCATAGGAGTGATACTGGTCATATATTAGCAAATAGTCAGCATGGGTTTAAGGCAATAAAACTATATAACGCTGAGATTTCCTCAGTTGAGGAGAAGTGTTTGTGAAAAAACACAGGTTTAAATGAGTTAAGTGGTGAGTTTATTGACCGGCCGCTGCAGTGTTTCGATCTATTAATTAGATCATCTTCAGGGCATTTGTTGGTATATGGAGGTAATAAGAAATTTTTTATCACAGAATAACGAGAAAAGTGAGTGATAGTCCTTGTTTATCAGTCTGTTTCAAACTTCAATTTTAAACAGACTGATAAACAAGGACTATCACTCACTTCTCTTGTAATTCTGTGATAAAAAATTTCTTATTACCTTCCATATACCAACAAATGCCCTGAAGATGATCTAATTAATAGATCGAAACACTGCAGCATCGGCCAATAAACTCACCACTTAACTCATTTAAACCTGTGTTTTTTCAATCTTTCTTAATATACTACACACACACACACATATATATATATATATATATATATATATATGTAAGTATTTTCTCAAGTGTATAGATTTATTTCTTAAAAATATTCATTTTATTTGATAGACACAGACAAAACATTATCATTTATATATATTAGATAAATGTTATTACCAGGAACTGTGAGGGCCTTGACAGCATCAGAGGAATTCCCAAGTTGTTGTTGCAGGGCTGACAGGGAAATACGAGCACCATAATGGGTCGGTGCAAGGTCCACAACTTTTTGTACGAATTCACTGCATTCTCCAACTCACCAAGACAATTCAAACATTCTCCGTATTTTAACCAAACAGCCGCCTTTTCATAGTTTAATGGGGGGAAAAAGAAAAAGAAAAAAAAGCAATAGATAAAAGAATCATTAAAAACAAATTCAAATAGACATTTTTGTCTAATTTATTAAATGTGACCTTCATGATAAAATGATAAAAAGAAACAATAGATATAAACAAACCAACGCACACACACACATATATATATATATATATATATATATATATATATATATATATATATATATATATTATAATAAAGAAAGTCTGCAAAATGGCTTGAATTTTGTTTTTAAAAATTCATTTTATTAGGCACATGTGTTTCAGATTGTTTAAAATCCTTTTCAATCTAATAGGATCTATGTTTAGGTTTTATATATATATATATATATATATATATATATAGGCATTTTATGGGTGTGTGGTTGGTAAAAAAAAAGGGCCACACTGGCTAATCTTAGTTGAATTGGCAATCAATCCAGCTGTTTTCTCCTTCCTTCTCCTGTCAGGTACCTGTTTTTGTTTAGTCTGTAGTGCTTGTATAAGAAAATTCAATAGGTCTATGCATTTATGTGTGTCCTGGAAGTTGGTTTGTGTGTGAATACATATACAAGTATGTGTAATGTTATAATATATATATATAATATATATATACACATCTGTATATGTGTGTTTTTTAGTTTATTGGTCAGAATTGTTATGTGGTAGTGTAGTCATCCCAATATGTAGGTGTGTTTTTAGGCTATTGGTGTGTATGTATGTATTCATGTTGTTCTTCTATTTTTGTTTGTGAATGTGTTCATATCTCATCTATGAAATATTTCTTTTGATTAGAAGTAACATATAATCATCTGTTTGATAAATTGGCATTACTCTAGAACTTCCAATGCTGCATTAATATGAGTTTTGACACGTAAAGGTTTCTGCTTTTTGCTAATTTTATATTACTCTTATTCAATGCAATTCTCTTATTTAATAAAGATTTGTTTGCACTTTTTTCATTATATATATATATATATATATATATATATATATATATATATATATATATATATATATATACACACACACACACACACACACACAAACACTCACACACACACACACAGTGAGAGATAGATAAGTCAAATAATAAATTTACTAATTTTTTTACTTGGCATGTATTGTAGTTAATTTTAAAATATTTAAACAGTTGTCCTAAATGCAGAAACCATTATTTCAAATCAGTTTAATTGACAGGTAATGCCCTTTGAAATCAATTTGAGAACTTGGCTGTGATTGGATAATCTCAGTCATGTGACCAAAAATCCTGGAAGTTAGACCCTTAGATAGGTCCCAAACAAGTACAACCAATCTGGCCTAAATGTAATTAGGATTAGATGGTCATATTAAATATCTAGAAGAAAAAAAGCCCCAATAAGTTTACTTGTAGAAGATCTTACCTCATTGTATGTGCTGGAACAGACCAAAACCGAGAAGAGAGATTTTGCATCTGAGTAAAGCGCATTTTCCATGTATGCCTCTGCAATATCCAAATATAGATCACCAACTTGTTCTATGTTTTCTTCAAACAAAGGCTGCATCAGAGGCTGAAAGAAATTTTGTTAATAAAAAAAAATTACAGTTCAATTAAATCTTAAGGAATTATTTTGAAGTTACCGTATTTGACGGCATATAAGACGCACCCCCATTTCAGCAGGTCAGATTCAGGAAAAAAAGTTTTTAGTGTATTTAAGCATATATTGTTGAAAACAGTCTAGCTGTTAACCTTGATTATAACAATACCAGCAATAAAATAAGGACGCATGGAGTTTAGGGTCGGTAAAAGTACTGAGCGTAAGCTGGGTTAATGAGCATCATAGAGAAGATTAGCCTAGGCCTACGGGAGGTCTCAAACTTCACCTACGATGTATAAGACGCAGGGCAATTTTTTGAGCCAAAATTTTGGAAAAAAAGTGCGTCCTATGTGCTGTCAAATACGATACATTTAAATGATCCAGTATTCAAGAAATAGGGAAGGCTATGTGTGATTGGTTAAAAAAAGACTGCCATAGACAGATTATCCATCATATGGAAATCTGATCTCACTGATAAGATAAAGCAACAATTCTTTCAAGCCATAGTCATATCGGTGCTACTGTATAACTGCATTTGGACTCTAATGAAGGGCTTGGAAAAGTGCCAAGATAGAATCCAGAGAGAGAGAGAGACAACCCAATGAAGAAGGACTTCCATCCCAAAAAAGCACCCAATACAGCTCAATGGAAGATAGAAGATATTAAAAGAACAGAAGAACCTTAAGAAACACTAAGAATGACTATTTAACACTAATAATGAATGATAGTCTTTCAGTTGAAATCAAGTCATGAATGAAAGCACTAGTTCTTACCAGATCACAAAAGTCAAGCAGCTATAAATTTTGTTGGTTGATGTTTAATGGCATATCAACCCTTGTGGGTCATTTAATGCCAAATCCTGTTTATATATATATATATTTGAATATACGATACACCTGATATATTCCGAGGGACCTCACATCAGTGAGGGGGGGGCGGTGTGCAGTTAAAACCGTTGAGAGGAAGGCCCCGAAACAGTGCACATTTTCTCCTGATGATCCCAAAATCAATTACATAAGATATAAAAAACAAACAAGGAAAAAGAATCATGGAATTGAACTTCTCGTCGGCTTTGCAACTAGAATGAGGAGCATTCTACAGCCCACTCACTTTATGGTGAGTTTCCATTACTTTTCAAGTAACTTTCTTATATATATATATATATATATATATAGTTGTAGAAAAGTTTTTCTCTCTACTATGGTTTCAGTGTTCAAGGTACACCTTCCTCAGGAGAACTAAAAAATTATAGGTAGCTAATATCATATATACTTGGTTTAGAATTATTTTATTTATCTCCCTGTCTTATAAAATAAACTTTTAGTCATTAAAACGTCTTTAAAATTAATGATTAGTTTTCCATATGCTCACCCGGCAAAATTAATTTGTGATTCTATCTATCTTTTGGGTTAACTACTTATGTTACTGCAATGAAAACGTGGTAGTAACTTTGAATATATATATATAATATATATATATTTTTTATTACTTAAATTTGACTTCATATTTTTATTTTATATATCATAATATTTACTCATTCGTACGGTTTCCTTTTTTCATATACATATTTTTAATTCAATTTTTATTTTTATTTAGTAGGCAAAGAGTTAAAGAACTTGATATGTAGTTGAATTAAATTCAACTACATATCGAGTTCTTTAACTCTTTGCTTACTAAATATTCCTTTAAATATATATATATATATATATATATATATAAAGCATCCTTACCACTAACCCAGAGTAACCTAGCACTATCTTACAATACCACCAGACTTGTTTTTGACAGATCATGGAAATGCCAGATCAAAATGTAACCTATTTGCATATTTGTATAATCCTTTGCTCACAACTTTTCAACAACAAATCATCAATTCAATGATTTAAGATCTAAATTAAACTGACTAGATGACATGTCAATACACTGAATGTTACTGGTAAATAGGTGTTGGCATTCACAAATTTCCTTTGAAACATTTTCACAATAAGCACATCAAGCAATAGGTACTGCTTTTCAATAGTGAGGAATATGAGATTTTAAAAATCTATACTTAAATTTAGTCAGATACTATATAACCAGAGCAAGGCCAGAAACATCCACTTAGTACTTTACGATTGAGAAATTTCAATTTACTATATATTACAGAAAAAGAGTTAAGATTTTATATGAACCAAGTGAGCTACTTACCTCAACTATTTTGTGATGTTTCAAATGAATCATACACACAATTAATTTGGCTCGGAGATCAATAGGCAATAATTCAGGAGCGGTACATCTAAAAGTTAAAAAAGAAAAAAAAATGGTTGATAAAAAAATATATAGAATCAAAAGAAAATTTAATTTCTCGAAGCAAACATTAATTTTTTTAAATTCTACCATTATAGCAAAATGTTTTGGTTTATTTGTTTATTGGCATATCAACCTTCATGGGTTATTCAATGCCAAGGTTTTCCTATGTAAAAGAATAGTAGTGGTATTATTTGCCCCATAGCTGGGGGTGTTGAGGGGATTCATACCTTTCACAAGGGTATTAGTTTGTCAACAACACTTATTTTTATCATGTTGGTTGTACTAAAAATAAAACAACAAAAAACAAAGACCTCATGTTTGAAATAAAAATCCCAACCAACTCACTTGACTGGTAGTAAGCGACCATCTTGAAGACCATCTGGGACATAGAGGGATTCACAGCTCCAGTTAAATTTTTCAAATTCAAAAACCACACCACAAAATTTTACCAATAACTAAAAGAAAAGAACAAATAAAAACATTACAGTAATAAAACTTTATATCCATTTTGACTGTGTAAATGTTCCCCAAGAAAATATAAAATCCAGGCATGTTTGATTTATAAGAAAATTAACTTTTTATATATTTATTATATTCCACAATACATGATAAAATCCTGTAATCTTTGGTTTAGAAGAAAATTAACTTTTTATTAAAAAAATATTGGTACGGATGTAATTGTTAATGGGCAATACTGTATATCAAAAATTAGCACAATGTACAACATATCTTTTATAAAAATTAAAAATGATATTTAAAATAGACTTTTTATCTTGATTACAATTATTTTAACTAGCAATAGTATGTGCCCCCTGGTGCAAGTATTTAAGTTTTAATGTAATAAAATATCATATCAAATTAAAACACTAACGAAACTAAATAAGAACAAATATATAAATATTACACTTATTTTAATGTTATTTTAATTGATTTCTCCATAAACTTATATATAGGATTGCTTTTAATATGTTTGATAATAACATGATAGTATTAGAAATCAGTAACAGCAAATAATTATTTATTAAACCCAGTTTTGTTAAAATCATTATACAAATTATCTCCACCATATACTATATAAATCTTTATTTCTTAGAGATATATAACACATATTTCAGGATTTTAAATGTATTAATAATACAAGGTTATTCTTTATTCTATGTATTGATGAATTTGGGTAATGTGACGTAAGCAGTGACTTAGCTTCAGTTACAGAAAATAGAGACTGAATCTCCTTTATTAATAGATAAATAAGGCTAATTTGGAAAATAGAAATTTTTGCTAATAAAACAAAATTTTTTTCCTTTAAAATATATAACTCCAAAATTTCAAATTCCATTTCTAAACCACTTATGTCACTAGTTCTTCATTTCACATCTATACCTTACAAAGAATTAATTTACAACTTATATTTTCAAGCCTTATAGAATCCAACCCATTATTATGTTTTGTTTTTTATCAGTTTGGAGTACAAAAGTCAATCTAAACTGACCTCCATAAATAAAAAATAAAAAAAGACAAAGATGTACTCACCTCAAGGGATTCAACAAAGATCTTCTGAGAAATCTGCATTTCAAGGATTGTGTTAATATCTGGAGTAAGAAAAAAAAACAAAAAAACTTTTCTTTACCAGTCGCAGAAGGATTTATTTACAATACATATTCAAGAAGTACAGACAAATTACAAGTGATAAAAATCATCTCATTCATATTAGGAATCCTTTAATCTAAATCAGGGGTCACTAAACTATGGCCCACTGGCCGGATCCAGCCTGCGAAGGCATTTTATCAGGCCCACTGATGGTACTTGAATTCAGTTTCACAAATCTCACTAAACCTTTCTGCTAATGTTGCATTCTTTGATAATGTTTTGAAAATAAATATGTTGGTTAAATTTGTTTTTGTGCATCTTACACCATTCATTCATTAATATAACATGGAAAGATAAATTTTATTTTACATCTTTTTTTCAGACCTTTTGTTCTGGCTAGCAAGCATTGAACACAATAATAGAGTGGCCCACATTCATTATCTTTTCAATTATCCAGCCCACCGTGAAATAAGTTTGGTGATCCCTAATCTAAATCAATATAACAGAAATGTAAAAAGTTGCCAAATACCCCTCCCACTGCCATGAAGGAGAATTGTTCAGCATGACACCCCGAAAAACTTTTTTTTTTAAATTAAAAAAAAGAAAGTTATAGGACTAATGCTGCATAAACAGGTTGGTTGGTTGGTTGGTTGGTTTTGACACCATTGTGTCATTTTATGCCAAAGACGTTTTTGTCTTATTCATTCTTTGTGGGGTATGGTTATTGCTTGTTTAGGCATTTGGATATTATTTCAGGTGATATATCTATTGGTAATTAGGTATTCAATATGGTTGTAATGGTTTGAAAGTTATCTGCTAAAGTCAGCATTTCTAGTAAGGGTTTCAACATCCAATAGTGTGTATGTGGGTATCTATTTGTGAGTGTTACTTGTTGTCCTGCTGGGGTTTTAAACATCAACAGTATTTGAGGGTTTCCATTTAGAAGTGAGATATTAGTCTTTGGACCTACATCCATTTTTTTTTTCAGAAAATTATTTACATTATTAGGATCTGTGGTCTAAAATTTATGTTGTAGAATTTTCTTCTAGTGAGGACTAGATCTTTGCATTGCATCAAAATGTGTTTCACTGTATATGGTGTTCCACATTAACATTGTGGTGGAGGTTCCTGTTTTAGTATGAAGGAGGGAGTTAATTTGGTGTGCCCTATGCGTACCTAGCTGAGTCAGAGTTGTCACTTGCATCAACTGGAAAAGGTAACAAGAGGCATTGGCCTCTATGTGAACTTTAATCAAATCTGTTTTAAACAAGGTAAAGCCATCTCCACATTAAATGGCAAGCCTCTGAAATTAGTGGACCATTTCACATACATTATTAGCAATATTTTATCTACAGAAAGAGCTGTTTATATATACATATGGACCACTATTGACAGGTTATCAAACATATGTAAATCCAATCTCTCTGATAAAATAAAACTGGTATTCTTCCATACTGTAGCCATGTCAGTACTACTGTATGGTTGCACCAGATGGACTTGGAGAAAAATCTAGATGGGAACAAGGACGCTGTGTGCTGTTTTGAACAAATCCTGGAAGCAACACCAAAAAAAACCCAGTTGTATGGCCATTTACCCCCATGTCACAAACCATCCAAGTTAGACATGCTGGATACGACTGGAGAAGCAGGGACTAACTCATATGCAAAGTTCTCCTGTAGACACCTACACATGGACACTGAATGCAGTCTAAAGGACCTACTGAGAGTGATAATCTATAGGGCTGGATGGCGAGAGAGAGAGAATCCATGTTATCAGCACGACTTGATGATTGTATTCAGAATGAAACATGGGATTCTATCCTATATATCATTTAATGATATAGATAAGTAAGGGAAATAAATCCGGATCCTATTATCTCCCTTGATCAAAAATGAATGCTACATAAAACAGAAAGCAGTATTACCAAAATGTCTGTTTTTAAACCAAGTTCCAAAAGTATTGATTTTTTTCTCCCTCCATTTTGTTGAAATCAGAAAATTTATACATGTAATACTGTATGCAAGAGCACTGAAAATACTGACTGCCATACCATTATTTTTTCCCTGGCCAGTTGCCATACTAAGGCTAAATAGCCCCCCCACCATCTGCCCTACTATTTATCCATAGCTGGGAGAGTAAGTACTAGAGTGCATTTTTTTATTTTCTATTAATATTTCTATTAATATCAATAAACAGACATGATTATTCTGAAAAGAAGAGAAGTTTAATTGACAAGAAGAAATGGTTTTCAGAGACTTACCTTCAGATGTGATTAAATTTGGATAACTTTTACAGGCTTTCTGTAGAGTGGACAAAGCATTGGCCAAATCACCAAGTTCAAGGTAAGCCTGTCAAAAAATGAATTTTTACATTTTTTTTCAAATAACATAAACACGGATGACAATAAGAAATTCTATAAATTATTTCTGGTATACAAGCAAAAATCAAAATATCTTTTTGGTACAAATAATGTTCAATATATGTGAAATAATAACAGAAAAAATTTTTTGTCATAGTTGCAGTGCCACATTGATCTTGCTATGAAAAAATCAGAAATCATCAATGACTTAAAATTGGTTGACTTTAAGACTTTTTTATAGCATTTTTGGATTCCTTGGACCAAAATGCTTTATTAAACCAATTTTTAGTACTAGGGAAGCTCTAGAACTCATTTTAAAGACAAAAATAGATTACAAAAAGTCACCGTTTTTCACGAACCCCACCAATTTTGGAGAGTTAAAAATCAACAAATTTTTGGAATTGGAAGCTCAAATTTTGGGAATTGTTTAATGCTAACATAGTCCAGACCTGGAAAAATTGAAGGGGGTGGGTGACACTTACTTTTTCTGGATGATTTGAATGGAATTAACCCCCCCCCATGACATGGCTATCCATCTAAAAGAACAGTAGCGGTACTATTTAACCCTTAGCTTAGGGGATACAGTTTCATACTTTTCCCAAGGGTATTAGTCTGAAATTGAATATAATAGCATGATTGGAGTTTGAACTTGCTTACAACGATGTTGCAGTCCAACACATAAACCACTATGCCATGGGGACTTCATCTGGTGATATATAGATATACCACTATAGATAATAGGTATTATAAGATTCAGTTAGAAATAGACCCATTCATTTGGCCAGTTCATCTGAAAAGGCTTAAGAAAGAGAAATTAATCTCAATGCATAATTTGGGAAAGGTTATTTCCTATAGGGCCGGGTTAGCTCAGTCGGTAGAGCGTTCGGCTAGGAACCACAAGGTTCCTAGTTCGATACCGGTCCCCGCCAACTCAGCGTATGAGTAGCACAGGGATCTGTGCGGTAAAGTAAGGAGCTGATGGTAGGTGTGGCGCTCCACCTCAGATGCTAAAACAATCTCCTTGGTCTAGCGCTATTGAAAAGGGGATAGACTCCCTCGCTGACTGGCTGATACTGACTTTACTTTACTTATTTCCTATAACTCCAACCTAAAAAAGGGAACCACTCTGAATGAATTTTATCTGTTAATTAATCTACCCATTATTTTCCCATTGATAACCCTAACCCTAACTCCATCTTCTTTTTTCCTAGTAGATCAATGAATAAATAATTTATCAGTCAATCAGAGTGGTTCCCCTTCTTTTGGAGTTATAGGAAATAACCACATTTCCTTTATTGCATCAGTTTTGAAAAACAAGAAAAAGATACCGTGGATGAGTGAAAATGCATAAATAATGATTCATTGTCAATTTTACTAACAGGGTAAACTATAAGTATAAACTCTACCTAAGAAAAAAATAGCCTACAAAAATACCAGGATCGTTAAGTAAATTAATAGCATCGATCCCAGGGGGCTATCCCCCCAGGCAATACCTGCCCCCTTGATTTAAAGGGGCAGGGCTGGGTTTATTGCCTAGCGCCTGAGGCGCCCCCCTTGAGGGTGAATGCCGACTGGATCGATGCAATTTTTATGCGCCCACATAAAAACGAGACCTTGTGTCCAGCCCCCATAAGTGGGATGAGAGGCAAATACCTACCAGGTAATTATCAATACACTTTGGAAGTTAAGGCAAGATTAGGCCTAGAAATAAGCAAAGTATTTACCCAACTCATTCACCACAGATAATATGTGACACAAGGTTGCAAGTATGGGGCATCCAGCGAGGGTCAAACACACTATGCAGTATTTACCCAACTTGGGTAGAGTTTGACACAAGGTCACAAGTATGGGGCATTAAGCGAGTACTGAACACACAATTCAGTAGTAATAGATCTTCAAAACTAGCTTGCTAATCGTTACACCATATTTCCTGTAATGAATGACACCTTGTTTTTAAGGGGGAAAAATTGGTCTTGAAAAGTGATTCATTGTACAAGTATATAAGTATATTTGGTTTATCATCATCATCTGACAGCACAGATTCCCTTGATTATCTTGTCATCCATCCCTATCAGCCATCAATCAGTGTCTGTACAGAGCAGATGAATGTAAGTTTTTGCTGGTCGATCAAAACTGGTGTGTCCATGCGTAGGAGTCCACAGAGAGAGTGAAAAATAGACCCCAATAAAAAAAAAGATGAAACATGTATCGTTAATTTGAAGATATATAAAAACTGAATGGTCAAGTCTTACCCGTGATGTATCTCTGGCCAAACGCCAATAATCTTCTGCATCTGCCCCAGAGACGGTCATCAATTGTAAAATGCTTTGGTAACCTTCCAGGGCTTTAGTGTGTTCACCAACTTGTTCATAGAGATTACATCTGGCCCAAATATAATCAGGATTAGAAGGGTCACATCGAATAGCTGAAGAAAATAAAAAGTTAAATAAATAAACAAATAATTTTTTTTTAAAAAGATACAAGTTTACTTACATTGAAATGTGACATTACAAGTTAACTCACCGATTAGATCTCATCCTCATCGCCAAAGATTTGTTATATCCCAAGATGTAGGAATAACAAAATATAACAAAACAGTTAAATATGTTTAACATATAACAATATTGGTTTTTATTTTTCTCACCAAGTAGGATAAATTGGATAAACAGTTCAACTATCGGCCATGCAATGTGTTCATCAAAATTGAATGAATATTTTAATTTTAGTGTAAAAATTTTTTTTTTTAAATATCTCGATTTTATCGAGGTCCAAAAATACATAACAGGATTTTTTGCCACACTCTTTCGTAAAAAGATGTAAACAGATCTTTGAAATCTTTTTTCGATAATAGACATGAAAAATAGTCTTCCACTAAAAATTCAAATAGATATGTTTTCTTTCAAATAAAATCAAGTTTCTCACAGTTAAATTCAAATTGATTCAAACATTCTTTATTCTATGTATTGACGATTTTGGGTCATGTGACATAAGCAGTGACATAGTTTCGGTTACAGACACATAGATACCGAATCTCCATTATTAATAGAATTGCTCAAGTGTGCATACGTCTTCATTTGGATTAAAATTTTAAATATTTAAAACTTGAAAATATTTAATATGACATGGAAAATCGGATAAATAATTACCTTTGCTGTAGCAAGCAATAGCCTGACGGGGGTTGTTGAGTTCTTTGGACATGTGAGCCAAACGAGCCCACTCTTCAGGATCATTAGGCCATAAATGAGCAGCAATCAAATATAACTGGAAAACAAAAAAACACACACACAATCACACATTTATATTTACAATCATATCTTATCCCTATTTTTAATTTTTACAAAATTCTAATGCAAAGACTTGACTTTGGCATAAACCCAACACACACAATATATATATATATATATATATATATACACACCATATATATATATATATACACATTTATGCATACATGTATATATATATATATATACATGAAAAAGTGAATGGAAGTGAATCAGACAGTATGAAATAAATATTTTTAGAAAAAACAAACACATGATGTTATAATTCGCTGACAGAAATCTGTTTCAACCATTTATAAACCATTGTACCACCTTCTGTTTTGTAACGGTTTATTCACACCGTCTCTCTATCACACACATCTCGCTCTTGATGAAGACCACTTTAATAAATGGTCGAAACAGATTTCTGTCAGCGAATTATAACATCATGTGTTTGCTTTTTCTAAAAATATTTATTTCATATATATATATATATATATATATATATATATATATATATATATATATATATGGGGCCGGGTTAGCTCAGTCGGTAGAGCGTTCGGCTAGGAATCACAAGGTTCCTAGTTCGATACCGGCCCTCGCCAACTCAGCATATGAGTAGCACAGGGATCTGTGTGGTAAAGTAAGGAGCTGGTGGTAGGTGTGGCGCTCCACCTCAGAAGCAAAAACAATCTCCTTGGTCTAGCGCTAGTGAAAAGGGGATAGACTCCCTCGCTGATTGGCAGATACCGACTTTAGGCCACCCCGACGACTTTTTCTTTATATATATATATATATATATATATACACAAGGTGTGTCATAGAAGCATCGAGATTGAAGCTGTATTTACTAAGATAGAAATGAACAATGAATGGAATGTTAATTTTTTCAGAATACAAGGTGTGTCAAAAGGTACAAAAAATCTTGATATTTTTTTTACACATCTTGTATATATATATATATATATATATATATATATATATATATACTGTAAAATTAATCAACCAACATTTGATAAACTTACAAATAGGAATAAAACAAGAGACAATTTGGATGGTTTGGTTTCTTTATTTAATGTCAAAACCATCCTTGTAGAAGAACAGTAGTGGTACTATTTAACCCATATCTGGGGTGGATGTGAGGTTTTATACCTTTCCCAAGGATATTAGTTCAAAAGTGAATGTAATAGCGAGTTCAAATTCGCTTACTATGATTCCTATTCCCTAGTTACTCTTTTCATAAATTCACCAACTATTTCATTCATTCAGGATAAGGTGAATTCATTGGATGGAGCCAGCTCAACTGATCCATGGTGAATGCTATCACAACAACAACATACAACATTAATGTTTTTACAGTGTGGGGCCTTTTGATCAGATTTGACATCAAGAAGAATATTTCTAATAAAGTGTACTTTTTATTATTTTCTTTTTGCATTTGAAATTTGGAGTTTTTTCTTTCTTTTTTTCTGGCTCAGCTGAAATGTCAACTGATTATTTCTATCTAATAATAATAATAATAATAATTTGTTTGTACACAGTTATATGGTTTCAAGTATTCCTATCTAATACAAATAATTTATATACAACTATATGGTTTCAACTAATTATTTCTATTTCATAATATTAATCATTTATTTGTACAGTTATTTAGTTTCAAGTATTCCTAATACTGATAATTTATATACAATTATATGCAGGATGAATATGTGGAATGGCGTATATGTTTCATGACACAAGGTTATACACTTATTGGTTGGGCCAAGAACATTTCAACATCCCATATATATATATATATATATATATATCATCCCCTTGCAATAAATCAAAACTCTCTCCTAACCCCAGAATTTCACCTACTTCTCCCAACCACCCCCCTTTCCCAACAAGCACCTGGCAACTTCCTCATCTCATCTTCCCATACAAACCACTATCCTCTGAACTACCCCCTCCACTTTATATGATGTTATTCTCTGTTCAATCAAATCCTCTCTAACTTCCCTACACCTCAATTTCACCACAAACTCACTTTCTCTTCTATAAATACAAATGTACGTATTTTGCTTTGAATAAAGTCAGACTGAAGATGTTCTTCGCGTGAGAAGGACGAAATATTTCTCTCCTACTTCTACTTGTTTGAGTCATTATTTTTTGTTCACTTTTCCTTTTACCTTACCTCATACTGTCGGATTTTTTCCTCCTATCTTCATATATATATATATATATATATTTGGAAAGTGCGTGGTGTAATGGTTAAAGTCATGGGAAATGGACTCGTCGCCCCGAGTTAAAATCCTGGATGTGGTAATTGCATTTCACTTAGCGCTAATACCTTTGGGAAAGGTATGAATCCTACCCTCCCTCCAGCTATGGGTAAATAGTAGGGCAGACTGGGATCTTTAACCTTGGTTAGGCAACCAGTCTAGGAGAAGGAAAACTCTGAATTCAAACCTGTTGAACTCTGCTTAAGAAATTGACCTTGTGTCACATCTTGCTCGTGCGGATGGGTTAGTATATTATTATATATATATATATATATATATATCGTTGTTTGATAGTTTCAATAATTGCATATTTTCTATCAGCATCAATGATCAAACTATGGTAAAATTTAGAATTTCACATTCTTTTTTTGAATATAAGTCATACCTACTTGGATCTTACTGTAACATAATATTCTTAATCTCTCCGATTTACTTCGCAATGGTTTTATAAGAGAAAGAGAGACAGACAGAAATTGAGAAGAGGGATGGGAGATATAAAAATAAAACAAGTAAAAAATAACTACAGAAAGTATTTAACTCACCTGTAAAGATTTTTCCAGGTCACCCATTTCTTCATACAACATGCCAAGAGTTTGGAAAGGTATAATGGCTTGAGGAGCTGAAAAAATAAATTAAAAATAGTAACAGCATAAAAAATATTTCTTAATTGAATTGGATTATTTAAGAAATAATGGTAAGAAAAATAATTTAAGGGATTTTTGGGAACTATAGGATGAACAACTTAAAAACCTTTTATCTGTATATAGTTATTGTATTGTGTATATGTTCTGTACAAAGATTTCTTTCTTTTTCTATACACACACACATACACATCGCTCTTCTCTATAAGGAATGGAGCATTCTGTGACAGCCTTTACACACAAAGCGATGTGTGTATTAAAACAGTTAAAATCCCCTTCCCATTCTGTAAGTGAAGACAGCCTAATGGTTAAGGTACCGGACTGACACCCAACCGACCGAAACACGTGTCTGTGGATGACCCTATATATATATATATATATATATATAAATTTTATAAAAAATTTCATGAACATACCTAATTATGGGTGATACTGAATGAATATATATATATATATATATATATATATATATATATATATTCAGTATCGCCCATAATTAGGTATGTTCATGAAATTTTTTATAAAATTTTTATTTTAAACCAAAGATTATCCTCATCAAGACATGTTATCTCTTCTCTCTTTCTCTCTCTCACACAGAAGGCCATCACTCTTGGTAGGTTATTTAGACTGCATACAGTTTCCAACAAACAGGATTGATGAATGTAAGTCCTTGCAGAGTCAACTAACATTAGTCTGTCTATGTGTAGAATAGTGTAAAAAGAACTTAAGATTAATTTAGATTATTTCAGAAATAATGGTAAGAAAAAGAATTTAAGAGGGGATTTTTGTGAACTATCAGATCAATTACTTAACAGAATTTGATTTGTATACAAATATATTGTTTTAATATTGTATATGTTATGTGCAAAGTTTTTTTTTTAATCTTTTTTAGGGCTCACACGAGAATATAGTAAAAATGGAAGATGCCCAAGGAGGCATAGCAAACAAACAATAATAATAATATGGTTTCAACTAACCATTACAATTTAATAATAATGATAATCATTTGTAATCAATTCAACTATTATAACTATTTTTAGTACAAATAATTTACACAAAGTTATCTGGGGGTCTCATGCTGTAGTGGTTAACAGGCGAGACTGAGATATTATAGTAAGCAAGTTCAAACTCCAGCCACACTATTACATTCATTATCAGACTAATGCCTTTGGGAAAGGTAGGAACACTCTCATCCCCCATTTATGGGTTAAATAGTACCACTACTGTACTTTTACAGGGATAGCTTTGGCATTAAATAACTCACAAAGGTTGATATGCCATTAAAAAAAAAGAAAAAAATCTTATTTGGTTTTAATTATTTAATAATAATTAATAAATAATTATATATATATATATAATTTGTGATAATATTAGGATTCTAATAATAACATTTGATATTTAATAATAATTCATAAATTATATATAATTTGTGGTGATATCTAATAATTCATAAATAATTATATATATAATTTGTGATATTATTTAATAATATTTATTAATAATTAAAAAATTAATTATAGAATTTGTGATAATATTTAATAATAATATTTATCAATAAATCAAAACTTAATTATAGAATTTGTGATAATATTTAATAATTCATAAATAATTATATATATCATTTGTGATATTATTTAATAATAATTCATTAATAATTATATATATCATTTGTGATATCATTTTAATAATTCATTATAATTATATATATCATTTGTGATATAATAATAATCATTAATAATTATAATATATATATCATTTGTGATATTATTTAATAATAATTCATTAATATTATATATATCATTTGTGATATTATTTAATATAATTCATTAATAATTATATATATCATTGTGATATTATTTAATAATAATTCATTAATAATTATATATATAATTTGCAAACGTTTGTGTGGTTGGTTGGTAATTTGGTATTCTGTAATGTCAACTCTTGCACCAATTCTTCAAATTCACAAAAACTGCCTGCTTTGAAAATCAGCATTCAGAATCCTTTTTCTTTTTACCTCAACTAGACAGAATGGAAATAATTGACTTACTTTAACCAAGTACATTTGAGTCAGGTCTAATGTTGCAAATAATTTATTGTTTCTATTAATAAATGATAATCAATGACAATGAACGCAGATAATGCAATTAAATGATATACACCAGAACACCAAAATGTTTGGTTTTGGTTTTGTTTTTTTTACGGCATATCAACCTCAGTGGGTCATTTAAGGCCAATAAAGTTTTGAAATAAATCAATTCTTAATGGATAATACAATTTTTTTATAAATACATTTTTCTATTTAACCCATAGATGGGACCCGAACAGGTACTACCACTTTGGGTCAGAGTGGACCAGGGAACAATGGTGATGAAGGGTGCTCCACATTCCCCAAACCTCCAAAACTGGAACCTCACCATCAGATAGAGTTTAACGTCATTCCCAGGACATGTAGACCCTCAGTCACCGCCTTCTAGCACCCATATGGTAAAAAGGGGTTGGGGGTTGCCATAAGGGCAATAGGGTTGGGAAAATCATATAGGTGCTAGGGCTTAACGTGAGCAGCTGATTGATCGGAGGGGGCCTCTCCGACCGCCTGTCTAGCCCAAGATAGGGCCAAAGTGGAATATTGCAAGTCATGAACTGCTCATCCACCTGGTTCTATCCTTAAGCATCACGGGTCGCCACCCACGGCCAACAGGTGGCCCATTGGGGGAGTTCTACCCCTCTGCAGAGGTGCACACAGTGCATTCTAACGCCCCAGCCGACAGGGCAGCCAAAATGTTTGGATGAACATACCAAGACGTATAACTTCCAGGCACATGTTGATGGCTTCCTGGTGATCACCACGGGCAAACTTCAAGTTAGCTTCTCCCATCAATCCTTGTAAGTGTTTTGGCAATTCGGTTTTCTTTCGGCGCTAAAAGAAAAGAAAAAAAAAATATTCAGGGTCATCAAGATAGATAGGGCCGGTTTAGCTCAGTTAGTAGAGCATCCGACTAGGAACCACAAGGTTCTAGGTTCAATACTGGTCCTCATCAACTCAACATTTGAGTAGCACAGGGATCTGTGTGGTAAAGTGAGGAGCTGATCGTAGGTGTGGTGCTCTGCCTCAGATGCCAAAACAATCTCCTTGGTCTAGCGCTACTGAAAGGGGGATAGACTCCCTTACTGTTTAGCTGATACCGACTTTAGGCTAGCCCAATGATTGATGCTATATAGATACTATGAACATTGAGTGTTAGTAAGTACACATACTCATAAAGAAACTAAATTTGAAATACACAAAACCAGGAAATAAACCACAGAAGGAAACTAAATAAACCATATATATATATATATATATATATATATATATATTTTTTTTTTTTGGAGCACATGTGCTTAATTGAAGTCATACCTAATTTTGACAATTAATTAGTTAATAATTAATGAATTTAGGCGGGCATATATATAAATAGTTAAAATAGGAAAATTTACCAATGAAAGGCAGAGTAACGGAAAATGATGGAAGAGTTAGTTTCAAAGTTATTCTATTTTTCAATCATACCCCCTCTGTTCCAAATCTTTTTATCTGCATTCTTATTCAGTTTCATTAGCCTTTCTAATTTAACATGATATTTTATTTATATTAAAACTTAAATACTTGCACCCGGAGGGTGCATATATTTGCTAGTATATATAATGGAGAATAACAAATATGAAAAGTGTTTGTATATAAAAGTGCTCAATACTAACTTAGCTGAGTAGATTTAAATAAATTTCTCTTGTGTCACTTTCCATTTGACCCTAATTAATCCCATATTTTATATCTTTCTTTTATTAATTCAGATTGTTTTATTTTTCTACATCTGCACACCATGTGCATTAAGACCAAAGCATGTTATATTATGTTTTTAAATATAAATCTTGTGTAATAATATTATATCACGTGAATACACATCACATTATACAAATGCTGGACAAGCCACATTTTCAATATTTAACCGTCTGAGTATTGCCGAATATGCATAAAACTTTAGTAACGGTAAATTAGGAAGA
Organism: Doryteuthis pealeii; assembly: GCA_023376005.1. Classification (NCBI taxonomy): domain Eukaryota; kingdom Metazoa; phylum Mollusca; class Cephalopoda; order Myopsida; family Loliginidae; genus Doryteuthis; species Doryteuthis pealeii. Next base: position 85,581,195 of record CM042142.1, on the reverse strand, counting down.
TAATAATTTATTTTTCTATGTGTGTATATAAGTAAGTAAAGTCATTGGGGCGGCCTAAAGTCGGTATCAGCCAGTCAGTGAGGGAGTCTATCCCCTTTTCAATAGTGCTAGACCTAAGGAGATTGTTTTAGCATCTGAGGTGGAGCACCACAACTACCATCAGCTCCTCACTTTACCGCACAGATCCCCGTGCTACTCATACGCTGAGTTGGTGAGGACCGGTATTGAACTAGGAACCTTGTGGTTTCTAGCCGAACGCTCTACCGACTGAGCTAACCGGCCCCTTGTATATGATATATATATATATATATATATGTAAAATAGTGAAAAAAATTTGAAAAATCAAAGGATCAAATAAAATGAGTGATATTTATTCAGCCAATGCTGCAGTGTTTCAATCTGTTTAGTAGATCTTCTTCAGGGCTTTTGTTGATATAAGGAAAAGTAAAATCTATCCTTCAAAACTGTTTATCCTAGCATCTCATAAATTTTCGAATCTATTCTAAGAGCGCTAACTTTCCATTTGAAACATTGTAAACAAACTGATCACAGTCTCCTTATTATTCTGTGATAAATTTTACTTTTTCTTATATCAACAAAAGCCCTGAAGAAGATCTACTAAACAGATTGAAACACTGCAGCATTGGCTGAATAAATATCACTCATTTTATTTGAACCTGTGTTTTTTCAAATTTTTCACTATTTTACATACCATCAGATTCACTTCCATTTTTCTCTTCACATATATATATATATATATAATATATATTATATATATATATATATATATACATACAAATGTATGGCGTATACATATATTGCACATGTGAACGTATATATGTAGGAATAGATATAAGTAAAGTCGTCAGGGTGGCCTCATGTCCATATCAGCCAGACAGTGAAGGAGTCTGTCCCCTTTTCACTAGTGCTAGACCAAGGAGATTGTTTTTGCATCTGAGGTGGAGCACCACACCTACCATTAGCTACTCACTTTACCGCACAGATCCCTGTGCTACTCATACGCTGAGTTGGCGAGAGCCAGTATCGAACCAGGAACCTTGTGGCTCCTAGTCGGACACTCTACTGACTGAGTTAAGCCCAACCCTAGGTATAGATATAAACATAAGTGTATACACATGAATAGTTATAATGATAAATCTAAATTTTATGTATCTATTAAGACTTCATATTGCAGAATTGAGATATCCTAATTTATCTGCACAAGGAAAAAAACACAAAAAATAAACTGAAACAAATTGTGAAATAAATATCACAAAATTAACCAATTAACAAAACTAAAAACCAACTAAATTGAAAAATACTTCCACACACCTGAATATACTCAAAACGAGGATTCAAACTTAATTATCTATAAAAATATCATTTGCACAAAATAATACTAATAAATGTCGACACTGAGCTGCCTCTTGAAAGAGTTAGATATAAGGGTTGGTTGGTTGGTTGGTTGGTTGGTGGGTTGAATTTTACGACATGTCAACTCTCGGATTATTTTATGCCAAACACGTTTTATAATCAAATTGGTAAAAATAATTTTCAACTTCATGTGTATCAATAAATTAGAAGAAACAACTTTATATGTATTAATAAACTGGTGACTGACCCTCGGCCACCACCTACTAGCAACCATGTGATATGTCCCGGAAAGGGATATATTAGTAGAAGTAGCAGGGTGGTGAAGCCACTGTAACAGTGTGGCATAGCAGGTAAGTAGTAATACTAGTGCGACGTCATAATAGTAGTAGTATTAGGCATAGTAGTAGGCATTGTACCTCTACATGGCTCGGTATTTATAGTTGATACTAGCCAATCATATTACTGTGATGGGGGACCCAGGTGTATGCATATTCATTACATCACCATGTAATTAAAAGGGTGGGTGTTTGCCATAAGAGAAATTTAAAGAATATGGTAAGAACATTTATATAGGTACTAAGGCTTGACATGACTAGCTGACTGATTACATGAGACCTCTCTGTCCACTCATCTAGCCCAAGTAAGGGCCAGTGGAGTGCTGCATTTCACAAGGCTATTTAGTACCCAGATTACAGACTGCTCACAGCCAGAACCCTGTCCTCAAACTCTACATCCTTTAATCTTAATAATGATCACCTTACAACCGTATGTAATATGGCTAAGTACTGCTTATGAATAATTATCCTAAACTTAAATGAAAGTGATTCTACATAATTTTACTTTTTCTTTTTAAATAATGACCATCTTACAATTCAAATATTAATATGGGTAAGAACTAATAGTTGGGTTTCTTTAAATATGCATAAATATCTTTAAAATTAATAAAAGCGATACTACATCGTTTATTATTAATACTGATCATCTTACAAACTTTAGGTAATGTGGGTAATTGCTGCTAGTTTGACTCTTTTAAATATAAATAATTATCCTAAACTTGAATAAAAAATGACTCTAAATCTTTTATTTTTAATAAAGACCAATTAACCGCTATGTAATATTGGTAAGTACTGCTAATTTTCATAAGTCAACAAAAGTGTTATAAAATTACTCACCTTTTTCATGTGTTTACGCTTCCTTTTACCTGTGGAGATAAAAAAAATATTTAAACCAAGTGAAAAAACAAAAAAAATCACCTCCACCCAGATATAAAAAATTGGGTAGAAACAGTCAATTTTTCCTCTTTTTTTTTTAACAATAATAAAAGATAAAAGAAAAAAAAAATCAAAATTTTTGGAGCATTGTATTTACAATTACGAACTTTCAAGCAGGATTTTCAAAACAAAATATAAATACACAATATATATATATATATATATATATATATATATATATATATATATGTATATATATGTGTGTGTGTGTGTGTGTTGTTGTGAAGTCCATGTATGCTTCTTTGTTGGTATATCTGGTGCGTCTACTTCTCAGTGTGAATACATTATATTTGTATATATGTTTATTATATATACATGTCTATAATATATCTATAATATATATTTTGGGGGAATCTGTGTGAAGCATGGGCTGTGAAATGAATAAGAAACTCAGTTGTAGTTTAAGTGTTAAGTTTCATTTATATATATATATATATATATATATAGTTGTAGAAAAAGGTTTTCTTTCTACCATGGTTTTGGTGTTTAAGACACACTCTCTTCAGAAAATTCCTGAAGAAGGTAAGTCTTGAATACCAAAACCGCAGTAGAGAGAAAAACTTTTTCTACAACTATTAATGCTCTGTGTTTTATGAAATATATTGAGCACTTTTTGGTTCAACAACTAATGAACCTACAGCAAAAATGCTGGAGTGGCAGTTGAACAATGTATATAAATATATATCTTTATAGTAATATAAATAAAATTATATAAATTTATTTATATTCAATTTATATATTATAATCTATTTTATATAATTTACTTTAATAATTTAATTTAATTTAAATCAATTTATATATTATAAAATATATAAAGTTTATAATAAACTTTTTACTACTATTAGTGCTCTGCGTTTTATGAAATATACTGAGCACTTTTTGGTTTAACTACTAATGTACCTACAGTGAAAACGCTTCAGTGGCAGTTGAACAATATATATATATAAATATATATATGTTTCTGAAATCTCCTGAAGAGTATTAAACTTGTTTATAGCAGTTACTGAATAGTGATTGCATATATCACTACTGGAGAATGAGAACTAATCATATTGTAGAATTTACCAGTTTGCTTCTTATTTCTGCTTATTTAGGCAGAGATGTTGATAGGTATGCGTCCTTTGTCACTGACGCATAAAAATCTAAAAGGACACAGAAAAATCATATCCATGCATCGCAGTGTTTTTTCTTCCTTCCCCCACCATTTCCTGCTAACTGTAAATACATTTCAATATTTTCTTGGAAATGAATTACACTGTATGGGGTACAAGGTAGGGGTTAGATGGCTTCAGTTGTTCATAGATAAAAACTCTGCAATTTATTAAGAAACTTTAGTTGGGATCTATCAAATTTCACAGGGACTCATTAAAATCAAATTCATGAGTCCCAGGATGCACTAAATTAAAAAGTTATCAGCATCACTGCTCAGGCATATTTTTACTGAGATGATTCTGTGATCAGTAGATAATCCTTCAAAATAGAAGTATGCCTAACTATTCTTGTTTTGCCACTACCATTCACATCTATACATTAACACATACCTACACATTTACACACTGTAAACCCTTTTTTGTTATTGTTGTTGTTGTTAACTGACTTGTTCCTGCGACCCGTGTAATTGGGTCGGACATGTGGTTGTACACGCGCACAAGTCACATGAACACCACGTCCCTTTTGCCGTGTCTTTGGATCAATTGAAAATATCTTCAACAAAGGGCACACAGAAAAGATGCAACTCCGAGTAAAGACGTCTCCGATCTCTCCATAGCTGAACATTTTTTTACCCTCCTCTTATTTACGGTCTGTTAAAAAATATGAACTTTTTCATTTGTGTTAATATATATATTTATCATTCTAATTCATTCTACTGTCTTCAGTTTTTTCCTTTATCATTTATTGTTTTCGTAGACCATATTATTTAAACTATCTATCAAGTTACCCAGTCTAACAGCACAGAATGATTCTATTTTATTTCATTTTAATCGGAGATTGTGGGTTCTTATCAATTTCTTATGCCTTTGAAATTCCTAAGTTTTAATTTAACTAAGTCCATATGTCCCATCTTTTCTTTTTTAAATTTATATATTACTTAAATTCTTATTGTTTGTATATATTCATAAATATTTATATTCATACATATATATATTTCATTCCAAACTTACGTGGGGCTGGACTCCACTCTTCATCCTTACTGTCCACTTCCATTGCATTTTCCCCCGTCTCCTCCTCTTCCTCTTCTTCCTCTTGCTCTGTGGCCCCAGGCTCCAGATCTTCACCGTCTGTCTCCATGCCTCCTTCTCTGGTTGTTTCTCCCTGATGAAGATTATCCATCTCAGAACTGAATTCATTAAATGAAATTTGCCCTGTACGAAAATAAATAAATAAATAGGTAAAATACTAAAATATGGAAGACAATAAAATAAAAACTTATAAAACTCCTTAGCTACACAAAACATTTATTCATAAATAAAGAGCAGTGAAAATTTGAAGGAGGCTACTCTTAGTTGAGCATAAAGAATAAATACAATTTTTGCTTTACTATTCCTGGAAAAAATTATGGAATTAACATACTTATAGTAAGCTTTGTTTTTTGTTTTTTTTATTTAGCAGTAAATAAACTAATAACAGATAAGGTACAAAACATTTTTCATTTAATAGCTGGATATTCTGGCTTCATAAAATATTCCTTGAATAAACTAGATTAAATTATTTGAATTAATTGTGAATATTCCTTAAATTAATTATATTAAATTATTTAGATTAATGGTGAATATTTCTTAAATATAGATTCAATTATTTTTTAATTATTTTTTTTAAATTTAATTCGCTTTGCAAACTCACTTTCCCCTAATCCCAATTATCTACTCAAAGCTCAATGGGTGATTCAACAGGTCACATTTTGTCTAGTATATTACTCAAATTATTATTGTTTGTATATATACAGATATATATATTTAATTCTAAACTTTATATATTTATATGTGTGTATATACATATATATACACATATATATATATATATATATATATATATATATATATATATATATATCGGTTTTTCTAAACCAGTTCTACATATGTATTAAGCACTTTTTATATTTATTCATTATTCCAACTTATTCAGTTATTACTTCTTTTTCATGACAGTCAAAATTTTAAATGCTACACTACATTACAAAATGAATAGGCTATCCCATTCATTATGTAACAATATATTCATATTAGGAAACTTACCATTGAGAAATTTCAGAGTTAAATCAGTATTAAAACCAGAGAGCTTCACCCCCATTGTTTCAATAGCACCTTCCTGTGCCTTAGCGGCTGGGGTGGGCTGTTCAGGGGCCTTTGGTGGAGCAGTCGTTTCGGGTGGCTTTGATGCTCCACTTGTCGAAGGCAGACAAGACGACATTTCTTCTTCTTCTTCATCGGAGCTGACCAACAGATCTCCAGCCTGAAACAACAAATCAACACAATGTACAACAAACAGTTTACATACAAATGGCAATGCTAAAGTTCTTTAACACTTCAGTTCTATCATTTATGTATATTATTATCAATAGCAAAACAAAAATGCCCTTCGGGTGGTGTAAAAATTAATTTTTAAAAGATATCAGTGGGAGTTTGTTTTGTTTTACAACAGACGACAATACTTTTTTTTTTTTTTTAAATACATTCAATTTTACATAATTCTACAAAATCTTATTAAAATTAAATGAATATCTTAATTTTAGTGTAAAAATTCATTTTTTTTTTTAATTTTATGTTGATTTTATCAACATCCAAAAGTATGTAAAAGGATTTTTTGCTACACTCTTTCGTAAAAAATGTAAACAGATCTTTGAAATCTTATATTTTCAAAAGGAATATAGCGGGTTGTAGCAATTTTTTCTTCTTCTTTAAATAAAGGCTCAGTAAAAAAAAAGATACGAATAGGCTAGTTGGCAGGTTCCAGTAAAATAGACGAACATACTTTTCAAGCTTATTTTACCAGTCCTAGTAAAATAGACCACAGGCTATTTTGCCAGCAAATATATTTTGAACTATCTAAAAGCTAAAAGATTAAAATGGTTGTTGACGAGCAACCTAAGATTATTTAAAAAGTAATTGCTTAAAAAGTAGTTGTTGTGCAATTCTGTGATACAAACAAACTATAAAACAATCTATCTAAAAGCTATTTTCTTAAAATGGTACTTGACAAGAATTCATCTTGTTAGGTTTAGGATTGGAGTTGGGGTTAGAGTTAAGGTTATAATTTTATGTTTTAACAATTGATAGTGAAAAATGCCATTTTCCACTTTGGAAAAAATTTACCATTATCATTTACTTTAAATTTTTTTTTCTTTGATTTTGTAAAAATTCACGTTTGATCACAAAGTCATTAACGGTATCTATATTTTTCATTTAGAAGAATTTTTGTATCTTTATCCTTTACAAAATATAAATAAAATTCAATATAAATAAACTTTTGTGCTAAACCTGTGTTGTTATTTTTAACATTACTTGCATTCATGATAAAAATATTTACATGGCCGGTGAAATAAGCATAAAAGTAGGTTTGTCTATTTTACCGAAACCGGCTAAATAGCCTCTTCTAAAAAGATAAATAAATAATAATGACTGAAATTTACTCTTACCTAGATGGTGAATGACAATGTAATAATAATTTCCAATATAATTTTTTATACATTACCGAGGTCATTTCCTCAGCGGGTTATTCTGGATAAATACTTTTCTTTTTAGGAGAACTCCGGTGAATACAGCCACCACTTTTGTGACACAGCACTTAATCGTAACACAAAAACTTTAAATAAATCTATGCTACAAGGGATCGCTCTCCTTTAAAATTACTGTGACAAAAAAAACAAAAAACTATACTCTGTATAGGTATTTAATTAGGGACTGGCAAAATGATCCTAAAAACGTTTTTGACAAATTAACTTTAGCCCCCTACTACAGAAAATAATTTACCAAAATTCAGGGAATTATTGGATTTTAATGAAATTTTCAGTGTTTATTTAGCAATGAATGATCTTTATAATGCATTATTTATTTTATTTCAAAACTTTCTCATTTTTTTCAGGTCGCTTACTTTTGACCCCCCTTATGTTGGGGGTGTAACATTTTTTTCAAGTTGGTCTTATACTGTACTAATTACAGTATAAATAAAAAGATAAAAGCCCGATGTTATGAATAGAAACAAAAAAACATTTTTTCACGGTGGCTTTTCTATGAGAAAATAAGTACCAAAAATCGAAAAATAAAATGTAAAAAAATGATAATTTATTTTTTGGAGATTTTTTTTACTCATTTCGATAATTATTTAATTGGCTATTATCTTATAAAAGAAAAAATTATACATCGATATTTTTTCTGCTTAAAAAGGGGGGTACATTTTTCAATCGAGTTTTTCTTCAAAAAGTATACTTTGATGCAATAAAATAAGGTTTGCATTAAATAGATATTTATTTCTAGAATCTAAAAATATAACATTTTAAACTTAACATCAGATTTTTCACATTTTAAATGAATTTTATATATTAATTTTTCATAGCAAAAATACTAAATTAAAGTTTTGAAATAAAATAACTGATGCATTATAAAATTCATTAATTGTTAAATCAATACTGAAAATTTCATTAAAATCGGATAATTATCTGATTTTTGCAATAACGAATGTTACAGTAAAATTGTAAACAAGCACTTAAAACCATTGAAAAAGAGACAGAATGGGGATCGCGTCAAAATTGACCAAAACAAATCCCTTTAAATGTATTAAAAATAAACTGCATATGTAATGATATTTTTCTTTTTTTAATGATGGTCATTATGTTACTACTTATCGATTTAGACAAAGTTTGACCTTAAATAATAGATTTAATTATTTTTAATTCGCTTTTAAAACTCGTAGAAGCTGATTTTTTTCCCAGTCCCTATATTTAATTTACCGTACCCGTTCGCCACAGGTAGGATGTGACCCTACATCGCAAGTATGGGGGCATCCGGCGAAGATCGAACTCACTATTCAGTATTAATGGATCTCCGAGATTAGCTTGCTAACCATTACACCACAGTGGGGCGCCTAAAGACAGACTACACTACATCATATAGAAGTTTATTTACTGAAACAAAAATAGTTCACAGATCTCTTATTAGTCTAATTGTGGAGGGAGAAAAACAATTAAATTGGAATTTAATGAACATTAATTCGTTCTTTTCAGATTCATGTTCTTGCAACGTATCTTTCATCTTCAAAAATTTTTTTAAACTTTTAGGAACCATAAAACATTTTTTAAATGAAATAAAACAAAAACCTTTTGCTTTTTTTAGCAGTTTTGATTTTCAAAACAAACTGTTTTGTCACCACCCTTTAAAGCCTCGTATTTAATAAAAATTGTTTTATTGCTGTATTTAATTATTTATTCGTTTACTTGTTCCTTAAAAGAAATTGATAAGATTATTTCTCGAATGATTTAGGGAATTGTTTTTATACAATAAACAACAATAATAAACAAAACAAAACATACGATCGAATGTCGTTGCCGGTAAGCGTTAAAAAATAATAATAATATTAATTCAAGCTCATTTGATGAGATTATTTTATCTCTGTTTAAAAGTAAAACAATGAACATTTAATTATCATATAGATCTTATTAAATGAAGTAAGAATATTTTTAAAAAGCAATCTTTTTTTTAAAAATACATTGAAAGAAAAATTACCACACAGAAATTCACACGAAGTGTGGCTGAATGCATTAATTTTATGCAACATTAATGTTTATGCAACAGTCAAAACAGGCTCCAATTCGGAAAGAAAAATGTTTATTACGCATACCTGTTTTTTCATCTGTTTCCACCTCATCCATTGTTCAGCAGATATCTCATTTTCCAAAATTCTAAATATTTGGTTGTCTAAATTTCCGACTTCGCCAGCCATGTTTAATTTCAGCTTTCAAAGTGTTCGTTTTCTATCTCTAACGAAGAAGAGTTCCATCCCTTGTCCGAGAGCTTTGAACTCAACACATTTGGAACCCCGGATTTTAAATCAATAAAAATCATAGTAGCTTTATTCTTCTTAAAGTGACTTATCTCCATTCCACACACTCTGGGGTGGCAGGATGTGACACAAGGTTGGTTAAACCGGGAACCTCCAAGGAAGTGACTCTCCTTGGCAGGCACTGTAAAAAAATATATCCAGTCCCGTCGGCATTCTCCATTAAGGTAATGAATTTTACCCCTTTAGACGATGGAGATAGGTTCTGCCTGAGGGATATGGCCTTCTGACACTTGACTTTATTTTCTTTCTTTCTTTTCTTTTCTTTGCTTTTTTTTTTTTTTTTTTTTTTTTTTTTTAAAGCCTTCATACATTGAAGTATTAATTTTTTGAGTAATTCTATCTTTTTAAAAAAATACCAGAAATTCATTTTCTATCCTTAGAACATGAATGGCTAGTATTGTGTTGCTAGCAGACTGAATTCTGACAGATGAATCCCTATTTCTGCATCACTATTGCCCAGCAAAAATCAGGTTGTTAAATAACAGATTACAAAATTTCAGATTTTCAGGGGGGTTTTCCGCCAAGGTTAACAAATTGTTGTAAATTTCACACAATCTCAGTTGGTAGAGCGTCTGCCTAAAAATCACAAGGTTCCAGGTTCAAAACATGTCTTCACCAACTCAGCGTATGAGTAGCACAGGGATTTGTGTGGTAAAATAAGGAGCTGATGGTAGGTGTAGCACTCCACCTCAGTTGCAAAAACAATCTTCTTGGTCTAGCACTAGTGAAAAGGGGATAGACTCCCTTGCTGCCTGGCTGATACCGACTTTAGGCTACCCTGACAACTTTACTTTACTTATCAAGGATATATCTTACAGAAACACTATTGATGATGTTTCTAGGTTCATCAGTAGTATAGGGTCTTTCAATGACAGACTCTTATTAGACTTATGGTGTTAAATATGGGCTGTTTGATGTCAGTATTTAATAAAAGTGTTCAAACATTTAAAAGACCATAAAACAATCAAGCACATGGCATAGAAGACAAAACTCTTGATTAAACAAACAAAATTGTATTAACAGAATGTATACCAAAAGGCAGCATTGAATACTGGGCGAGGTTCAGCCAAAAGTTCTTTTTTTAAAGTTCAATGTAAAATGTAAGCTGATATTTCACAAATCATAAAGTGAGAAAGAAAATGTAAAGTTTTTAAGTCACAACAATTAGCAGCCAGGCAATAGTTGAACTGATATTTAGTTTGTCTCTGAAAGCGATAATTATTTAGAGAGAGAGAGAGAGAGAGAGAGATAGTTTGTACCTCCTGCATTAAAAGTTCTTAAAACAGGTGACAAGGATTCTCTTAGGCAGGCAAAATCTTTCTGGTTGAAAAATGAAAAAGTTTGGGTTTAAATAGAATTTAGGTAGGCTCTGCAAGGCTCTATTTGATAATTTTTCTTTTTAGGCGGGAACGCCTCTGATTGGTTGAATTTTACGAATTTTATTTTTTTTATTCTCTTTTTTTCTAACATGCACAATCCCATGCGCAAAACAATCATTTTTGTCATTCGATCTCTTTCTGTCAAAGTATGAACTTCCGGCCCGCCACAGACTCAAGCAACCTGTCTGGGGTCGACCACTTCTCAACTTGAGTGATTCAAGCAGCAACAATTCATGAGCTTGCGCTTGAAGGAATAACATCCCTTACTTGCTACATTTCTCCTATTTAATGCTAGGGAACACGAAAGGTGATTACCTCCCGTGGCAGCCAATAGCCACTAGGTTGGCATAGCCAGCAACATTATTAAAGAAGAAGTGTCAAAGTTAAAAGGTCTTTTTTACCTTCTACCTTGACAAGGAGTAGCAATGCATGAGTTGCATTCCTGTCCACAAACAGCAATCTCATGCCGCATGGTACACGATCACATACTTAATATGTATTTACCTTTTCCTTTACTATGAGCTATTTATCAAGGACTCAACACTTACTCTACTAAAGACTCCTTTTCATAGTAGCTATTTATCAAGGACTCAACACATTATCTACTAAAGATTCCTTTTCATTGTAGCTATTTATCAAGGACTCAACACTGTCTCTACTAAGACTCCTTTTATAGTAGCTATTTATCAAGGACTCAACACATTCTCTACTAAAGATTCCTTTTCATAGTAGCTATTTATCAAGGACTCAACACTCTCTACTAAAGACTCCTTTTTTATAGTAGCTATTTATCAAGGACTCAACACATTCTCTACTAAAGATTCCTTTTCATAGTAGCTATTTATCAAGGACTCAACACTTCTCTACTAAAGACTCCTTTTCATAGTAGCTATTTATCAAGGACTCAACACATTCTCTACTAAAGATTCCTTTTCATAGTAGCTATTTATCAAGGACTCAACACTGTCTCTACTAAAGACTCCTTTTCATAGTAGCTATTTATCAAGGACTCAACACATTCTCTACTAAAGATTCCTTTTCATAGTAGCTATTTATCAAGGACTCAACACTGTCTCTACTAAAGACTCCTTTTCATAGTAGCTATTTATCAAGGACTCAACACATTCTCTACTAAAGTTTCCTTTTCATAGTAGCTATTTATCAAGGGCTCAACACAGTCTCTACTAGAGACTCCTTTTCATATTCATGGATGTTTTACCCATACACTCTGCATGAGCTCTTCTTTGTATCTCATATCATACAACTCTGTATAAGCTCTCTCTTATATCTTATATCAGGTTAGCTCTGTCAGCTGTGGCTGAAGAATACAACAACTGCACCTCTGCAGAGAGGTAAAACTCCTCCCAATCGGGCCACCTGCTGGTGATGGGTGGTAACCTGTGATGCTTAAGGACGGAATCCTAGTGGTTGAGTTGTCCATGGCATGCAACTCTCCACTATGATCCTTACTTAGTCTAGACAGGTGGTCAGAGAGGCCTCTTCTGATCAATTGGGTGGTCATATCAAGCCCTAGCACCTATATGATTATCCTGACCCTATTGTTCTTATTGCAAATCCACAATTTTATCATATGTGCTAGAAGGCAGTGACTGAGAGTCTTAGTATCCTGGATATGACGTTAAACTGCATCTAGTGGTGAAGTTCCAATTCTGGAGCTCTGGGAAGTGGGGAATACCCTTTCATCACCATTACACCCAGGTCCACTCTGACCTGGAGTGGTAGTACATGTTAGGATACCATTTATGGGTTAAATAGATTTTAAAAAATGAGTTTTTTTTTAATGTGAGTTAAAAAAAAAATTAATACCCAAACAAGAATAAATATTACAAAATGTCTTCAGCATAAAATTACTCTAGGGTTGACAAATCCAACCAATCTACCAAGGCATTGTCCTTGTGTCAAACTTGGTTAAGTCAACAATAACAATTTTAAAAATACCTGCAATACATGCAAATGCATGTGCTTTTCTTTCTATTTACCTGTCTTTACCTTGAAAAAATGTGCATATACCTTTTTAAAGAGTCAAATTGCTACAAAACTCAATTCTTACTGGATGCCTAAGGCATTGTCCTTGTGTCAAACTTGATCAAGTTAACAATAACATTTTTGAAATACCTGCAATTACATATAAATTCAGGCTAGTACATTTCTTTCTATTTACCTGTCTTTACCTTGAAAAAATATGCATATACCTTTTTGAAGAGTCAAATTGTTAGAGATGTAAATGCTTACAGGATTCTCAAGACATTGTCCTTGTGCCAAACTTGGTTAAGTCAACAGTAAAAAATTTTTTAAATACCTGCAGTTAAATATAAATTCAGGCCTGTGATTTTCTATATATTTACCTGTCTTTACCTTTAAAAAAGTGTACATATTCCTTTATGAAGAGTCAAATTTCTAGAGAGTTCATTTCTAAGTGAATGCTCAATGCATTGTCCTTGTGCCAAACTTGGTTAAATAAACAATGAAATTTTAAAAATCCTTGTAGTTACATAAAAATGTATCATGCATGTGCTTTTCTTTCTATTTACCTGTCTTTACCTTTTAAAAAATGTGCATATTCCTTTATAAAGACTCAAATTGCTAGGGAGCTCAATTCTAAGTGAATATTTCCAATGTGCCAAACTTGGTTATGTCAACAACAATTTTTTTTAATACCTGCAGTTACATACAAATGCACAAACATTTCTTTCTATTTACCTGTCTTTACCTTGAAAAACCTACATATTCCTTTATGATGAGTCAAATTTTTAGAGAGCTCAATTCTTACTGGATGCTCAAGTCACTGTCCTTGTGCCAAACTTGGTTAAGTTAACAATAAAAATGTTAAAATACCTGCATTTACACACAAATGCACATGCTTTTCATTATATTTACCTGTCTTTACCTTGAAAAATTCCTTATGAAGAGTCACTCAAATTATAGATACATTGACAAAAAACAAAACAAAATTGGTTAAATCGAATTTAACGGACCTAAATTCCGCCCTTGTATATCACCCCACCGAAAGAAAAAAATACCAAAAATCAGAGATTTAACCGAATTTAAAGAAATTTTCAGTGTTGATATATTAATGAATAAAAGATATAATGCACCAGTTATTTTATTTAAAAACTGTTACATTTTTTAAGATCAGTTAACTTTGAACCATGTATCTTTGAGAATCTGTGTTATGCCTCAAAGATACATGGTTCAAAAGTAACTGACCTGAAAAAAAGGAAAAGGTTTTAAATAAAATAACTGGTGCATTATATCTTTTATTCATTAATATATAAACACTGAAATTTTCATTAAATTTGGTTAATTCCCTGATTTTTGGTATTTTTTTTCTTTCAGCAGGGTGATATGATGGTGGAATTTAGGTCCGTTAAGTTCGATTTAACCACAAAGCCAATATGCACAAATATAGACAGCTGCACAAAGGCATATGAAAATGTTTATGCATATGCATAGAAGCATGTTAATGTGGAAAGATGCACTGATGCCAAGTTGTTTTTCTTGTGCCTACGAGGAGATGATGCGTCTGCCTCCTCACCTTGTGGTATTTCTTTAATCGTTCCCTTTCCCGTCAGATGAGCCCCTCCCAACTGTCTGATAAAAATTATTGATTGTAAAATGGTGCTTAAGAAAGGGAACCAGGTAGAAGACAAAAATGACACAAACTGAATGAAAGAAAGAAAGAAGGAAGGAAAGAAACCTCAAGGTACAAGGGGGGGAAAGGGAGGAAAGAAAGAAAAGGTCTTAAGTCAAAAGAAAGGTAAAAAAGAAATAATGTATTGAAAGAAAGAAAGAAAGAAAGAAAGAAAGAAAGAAAGAAAGAAAAGTTATCAAGTCAAAGGAGAAAGATTTTTAAAAAAGAATGCACCAAAAGAAAGAAGAAAGTTGTCAATGCATAATGAAAAAAATAAAGAGAAAGAAAACAAGAAAGAAAAAAGAATGAAAAAGGAAAGAAAGAAAAAAAAAAAAGTGTCCACTCAAAACTGAAAGATAAAGAAACAAACATTTCACCAAAAGAAAAAAAAAGAAAGAAATGAGTAAAAAAAAAAAAGAAAAAGATAAAGAAAGAAAGAAAAGCACCAAAAGAAAGAAGGAAAGAAGAAAGAAAGAAAGAAGAAAAAGAAAGGCACCAAAAGAAAGAAGGAAAAAAGAAAGAATGCACCAAAAGAAAGAAGGAAAGAAAGAAGGAAAAAGAAGAAAAGAAAGAAAGAATGCACCAAAAGAAAGAAGGAAAGAAAGAAAGGCACCAAAAGAAAGAAGAAAGAAAGAAAGAATGCACCAAAAGAAGAAGGAAAGAAAGAAAGGCACCAAAAGAAAGAAGAAAGAAAAAGAAAAAAAGAAAGAAAGAAAGAAAGGAAAGAAGAAGGAAAGAAAGAAAGAATGCACCAAAAGAAAGAAGGAAAGAAAGAAAGAAGAAAGAAAGAAGAAGAAAGAAAGAAAGAAAGAAGAAAGAAAGAAAGAATGCACAAAGAAAGAAGGAAGAAAGAAAGGCACCAAAAGAAAAAGGAAAGAAAGAAAGAATGCACCAAAAGAAAGAAGGAAAAAAGAAAAAAAAAAGAAAAGAAAGAAAGAAGAATGCACCAAAAAGAAAGAAAGAAAAAGAAAGGCACCAAAAGAAAGAAGAAAGAAAGAAAGAAAGAAAGAAAAAAAGAAAGCACCAAAAGAAAAAGAAAGAAAGAAAGAAAAGAAAAAGAAAGAAAGAAAGAAAAAGAATGCACAAAAGAAAAAGAAAGAAAAAAAAAGAAAAAGAAAGAAAGAAAGAAAGAAAGAATGCACCAAAAGAAAAAAAGAAAAGGCAGAAAAGAAAGAAAGAAAGAAAGAAGAAGAATGCACCAAAAGAAAAAGAAAGCAAAAAAAAAGAAAGAAAGAAAAAAGAAAGAAAGAAAGAAAGAAAGAAAGAATGCACCAAAAGAAAAAGAAAGAAAGAAAAGAAAAGAAAGAAAGAAAGAATGCACCAAGAAAGAAAGAAAGAAAGAAAAAGAAAAAAGAAAAAAAAAGAAAGCAGCCAAAGAAATTCAACACAAGCTGAATGAACAGGAAAGATTAGAATAAACAAATAAATGAATCAATAAATAAATAAATTGAA
>CM042142.1:85490014-85562514 GCA_023376005.1 Doryteuthis pealeii | reverse complement strand
TCTTTTCGTTCCATTCAGACACCAAATATCCATTCCATTTTCACTGTCTTCTTTCAAGACATTACTTCTTTTGTATTTCACCCTCATTTTGTTTGTTTTGTTTTATTTTTTTTTTTTTGTCTTTTTTTGTTTTTGTTTTTATTACCTTTAAAGAATTCGCATTTACCTCACAATGGTTTTTACCAAGTTGCTGAAATACCAAAAAAAAACAACAAAAAAACCCAGAGAGAATGAAAACAAAAAAGAAACATAAAAGAAAAGAAAAAAATAAAGAAAGAAAATTCACACCTGATTTGAGAAGGTGAAAAATTGTAGATATTTAGACAATAAAACTATAGTCCATCTGTCATTGATCAATGAAAGCTGTTTCTTCCTCGCCCTCCTCTTCCTCTTCCTTTCCTCCTCCTTTTGATACCATCCCCCACAGGATGACCTTCTTAGACCCATTTAGTTTGTGGTGCTCTTGGACTCAAAGATTTAACATTACATAATGCATTGGCATAGCCTATCATTTTTGTAAGGAAATGTAGTTTAGATTTTAAAATTAACAATAATACAGTGGAAAATCCCTGTAAAGTTCATAGAGGTTGACTGTAAAAACTTTACTTCAGGTTAATCATTGGCTCTCATTGGCTTAGAGGGTTACATGATCAGATGAGTTTGGGAAAGTAGGATTAGAATCTAGGAAGTTGGAGTTAGCAGCCCTAAAGGCCAAATGGGGTTATTCCATCCCTGATTTTCACTTAAATAGAAAAATGTATTTATAAAAAAAATTGTGTATCCATTAAGAATGAATTTATTTCAAAACTTAATCAACATTAAATTACCCACTGAGGTTGATATGCCGTAAAACAAAATAAACCAAACCAAAAATACAACAGGTGGATTTACTGGTGAGTAGATTCAATGAAACACTGTTAAACACTTGGTAAAAATATGATGGACCAACATTATAAAAGATACTATTCAAATTCAGGTGATAATGTTGCAAAAAGTGGTGGTTGGTTGATTAGTTGGTTGATTTTAACAGCATATCAACCCATCCGGGGTTATGTCATGCCTAATGGTTAGGAAGTAATATATTTTGAGTATTTATATTTATACTTTTGTAGTAATTGGTTTTAACACTGTATCAGTGGTGACAGAATCTCCATAGAGGACTGTACATGTCAGAAGTCACCCTGATACAACATCATGAAGCTAAGAGGTCCAGAAGAAAGCAATGGCCACAAAACATGGGAACATCATCATCTACAGGGACAACCTTCAAATGCAAAATCTGTGGTCGAGAATGTTTTTCAAACATTGGACTTCACAGTCACAGGAGGCGCTGCAACTTCAGGGGCAGACAAAAACTTTATCATAGTCTTTCAAGACTGAATTGCCAATGAATGAATGAATATGAATGAGCATCATTGGGGATCATGTTGTATGATACTGATGTAAAAGTGGATGTAAAGAAATTAGCTGAGCTTACAATGATTGATTCTTATGTTGTAGATAACATTATTTATCCATAAGACAAACAAAAATGTCCCCACTGTAATTTCATGCTGATAGAAATTTGTAGATGTCATTACAACAGGTAAAATAGATCTTGTATTATTTGAAAAAGAGGCTGAATTTCTTTACTTCCGTTGGTGGTCCAGGAGGTGGGGGAAGGTCATATCCACTTCCGCTCAAAACCCAGAACTTCTGTTTTTATTTTTAAATCTAGTTCCGGGGTCATTGTTTGGTTAATGGCTGCCCCCCCCCTGAATGTTTACCCTTCCAAACTTTAACATTTTTGTTCTTATTTCTTTTTCTTCTCTTTCTCCAGAAATCTGATTATCATCTCTTTTTCAATCCCCAAATTCTCCGTAGACCAGAAAAATTACGCTACACAAAGCCACAGTACTTAAGAAGTTGTCATCTTCAAATTCTTTATCTCAAGATTGACTTAGACAGATCTAGTATCGAACAACATATCATGGTGAAGACAGTTATGTGAATTTAGACAATATTGTATCTGCTGGTAATCAAATAGTTATTATTCAAAATGATGCAACCATGGTGGGAAACATTTGTAAAATAACTTGTGGTAAAAATAAAGTGCAATTTCTGCCACAAGTGCAATTAGAGCAAGCACATGTCCAAACTCTTCAAGTAAAAGAATTTGATGACTTTATTTTGGGATGGAACTTTTATAGGATCTTCTGTTAACGTTGTTGGCATCAATTGCCTCACTATAGAACCCCAAATATCAATGGACTCTCCAAGTTGCTTAACCAAGGTTAAAGAGCCCAGCCTGTCCTGCTATTTACCCATAGCTGGAGAGAGAGCATGCATACCTTTCCCAAGAGTATTAGCATTTTTGAAATGTAAACAGACTTGTCTAGGATTTGAACTTGGATCGACGAGTCAATTTTCTACGACCATAACCATTACACTACGCACCTCTATTTGGCATAGTGTAGTTTTTTTAAAACATCATCTAATTTAAATTTACAATGATGATTTGGTTTGGTTTCTTTGTTTAATGGCATACCAACCTTCATGGGTTATAATGACAAAGCCACCCATGTAGAATAACTGTAGGAGCACTATTTAAAAGTATAGATGGAAAATGTACAATTAATGGTATTTTCTTAGTTCTAGGCATTATTTAATGACATAGCCACCCATGTAGAATAACTGTAGGAGCACTATTTAAAATATAGATGGAAAATGTACAATTAATGGTATTTCTTAGTTCTAGGCATTTTTAATGACATAGCCACCCATGTAGAATAACTGTAGGAGCACTATTTAAATATAGATGGAAAATGTACAATTAATGGTATTTTCTTAGTTCTAGGCATTATTTAATGACATAGCCACCCATGTAGAATAACTGTAGGAGCACTATTTAAAGTATAGATGGAAAATGTACAATTAATGGTATTTTCTTAGTTCTAGGCATTATTTAATGACATAGCCACCCATGTAGAATAACTGTAGGAGCACTATTTAAAATATAGATGGAAAAATGTACAATTAATGGTATTTTCTTAGTTCTAGGCATTATTTAATGACATAGCCACCCATGTAGAATAACTGTAGGAGCACTATTTAAAGTATAGATGGAAAATGTACAATTAATGGTATTTTCTTAGTTCTAGGCATTATTTAATGACATAGCCACCCATGTAGAATAACTGTAGGAGCACTATTTAAAATATAGATGGAAAATGTACAATTAATGGTATTTTCTTAGTTCTAGGCATTATTTAATGACATAGCCACCCATGTAGAATAACTGTAGGAGCACTATTTAAAAATATAGATGGAAAATGTACAATTAATGGTATTTCTTAGTTCTAGGCATTATAATGACATAGCCACCCATGTAGAATAACTGTAGGAGCACTATTTAAAATATAGATGGAAAATGTACAATTAATGGTATTTTCTTAGTTCTAGGCATTTATTAATGACATAGCCACCCATGTAGAATAACTGTAGGAGCACTATTTAAAATATAGATGGAAAATGTACAATTAATGGTATTTTCTTAGTTCTAGGCATTATTTAATGACATAGCCACCCATGTAGAATAACTGTAGGAGCACTATTTTAAATATAGATGGAAAATGTACAATTAATGGTATTTTCTTAGTTCTAGGCATTATTTAATGACATAGCCACCCATGTAGAATAACTGTAGGAGCACTATTTAAAATATAGATGGAAAATGTACAATTAATGGTATTTTCTTAGTTCTAGGCATTATTTAATGACATAGCCACCCATGTAGAATAACTGTAGGAGCACTATTTAAAATATAGATGGAAAATGTACAATTAATGGTATTTTCTTAGTTCTAGGCATTATTTAATGACATAGCCACCCATGTAGAATAACTGTAGGAGCACTATTTAAAATATAGATGGAAAATGTACAATTAATGGTATTTTCTTAGTTCTAGGCATTATTTAATGACATAGCCACCCATGTAGAATAACTGTAGGAGCACTATTTAAAAATATAGATGGAAAATGTACAATTAATGGTATTTTCTTAGTTCTAGGCATTATTTAATGACATAGCCACCCATGTAGAATAACTGTAGGAGCACTATTTAAAATATAGATGGAAAATGTACAATTAATGGTATTTTCTTAGTTCTAGGCATTATTTAATGACATAGCCACCCATGTAGAATAACTGTAGGAGCACTATTTAAAATATAGATGGAAAATGTACAATTAATGGTATTTTTCTTAGTTCTAGGCATTATTTAATGACATAGCCACCCATGTAGAATAACTGTAGGAGCACTATTTAAAATATAGATGGAAAATGTACAATTAATGGTATTTTCTTAGTTCTAGGCATTATTTATGACATAGCCACCCATGTAGAATAACTGTGGAGCACTATTTAAAATATAGATGGAAAATGTACAATTAATGGTATTTTCTTAGTCTAGGCATTATTTAATGACATAGCCACCCATGTAGAATAACTGTAGGAGCACTATTTAAAATATAGATGGAAAATGTACAATTAATGGTATTTTCTTAGTTCTAGGCATTATTTAATGACATAGCCACCCATGTAGAATAACTGTAGGAGCACTATTTAAAATATAGATGGAAAATGTACAATTAATGGTATTTTCTTAGTTCTAGGCATTATTTAATGACATAGCCACCCATGTAGAATAACTGTAGGAGCACTATTTAAAATATAGATGGAAAATGTACAATTAATGGTATTTTCTTAGTTCTAGGCATTATTTAATGACATAGCCACCCATGTAGAATAACTGTAGGAGCACTATTTAAAATATAGATGGAAAATGTACAATTAATGGTATTTTCTTAGCTCTAGGCATTGGATAACCCAAGACAGTTTGACATGATCTAAAAATGAATCAGTCAATCAAACAAACTTTTCGCTTTCTTTTATTTTGACCAGTTTAGCTCAGTTGGTAGAGTGTCCAACTAGGAACCACAAGGTTCCAGGTTCAATACCAGGCCTCGCCAACTCAGCATATGAGTTGCACAGGGATCTGTGCGATAAAGTGAGGAGCTGATGATAGATGTGGCATTCCACCTCAGATGCCAAAACAATCTGAAAAGGGGATAGACTCCTTCGCTGTCTGGCTGATACCAACTTTAGACCAACCCGACAACTTTTATTTTGACTCAAAGGAGTGCTGGAACTTTCAGATTGTTTTGTCTTATAATCTTGTGTTGTGTTTACTAACATAAATGAAAATTACATCTATATTGGTACAAAACGGTAAATAATGCCAAAAGAACAAAAAAGCTTTGCTTCGGAGGTTGTCTCCCGCAGCAGAATCTACTTTCTCATTGGGGTGGGGTCAGTCGTAAGAAATTTTTGGCACCAGATGCCGTCAAGTCCAATTAAAAACAATACATGTAACATTTAGAAATCTTTTTAGTGATTTTCTATTTTTTTTCTATTTTTCGTTGTTAATTGCTGCCTTTTTTTTTTTTTTTTTTTTTGTCTCTTTTGTTTTCATAATTTAACCCTAAGCAAGACGGAAAAAGCCACTAAGAAGGAAAAATAGGACAAGACAGAAAGAACGGTCCAAGAATAGAGATGATGATTGATGTTGCATTTGACATTTTGCAGGTTGTAAACATCAGGTAAACAAGAAACTGGCAAAAGGTGATAAAACTACCTCCTGCCTGTGTCTCTTTCCTTTTTGTTCCTTTAAATTCCTTCCTTTTCAGCACAACACCAAATGAGATGGGGTTAAAGCAACAAAAAAACCTAAGAACATGCACCAAAAATATAAAGCTACCTTTAAACCTGTAAACCACCCAAAACCACTTATACCCCATAAGTACGAGGGAAGAAACTATCATGATAGAAATTATGATTACATTTAGAAATTTTAACAATTAAAGATCAGCTTAAGCAGCTAATCTAGGGTTATGTCTAAATACATTATGGACATGGCAACAAAGAAGTTTCCATGAAAGTTTGGTTTGGTTTGGTTTGTTTTGTTTTACGGCATATCAACCCCAGTGGGTCATTTAATACCGACAAAATTTTGAAATGAATTGATTCTTAGTGGATACACAATTTTTTTTTATAAACACATTTTTTTATTTAATTCATAGATGGGACCCTAACAGGCACTACCACTCTGGCTCAGAGTGGACAAGGGAGCAATGGTGATGAAGGGTTGCTCCACATTCCCCAGACCTCCAAAACTGGAACCTCACAGATAGAGTTTAACATCATGAAGACCCTCAACATGAAGACCCTCAACCACAGCCTTCTAGGACATAAATGATAAAAAGGGTTGGAACCTGCCATAAGGACAATAGGGTTGGGGCAATCATATAAGTGCTAGGACTTGAGCCGATTGATCAGAGTGGGAGTCTCCGACCACCCGTCTAACCAAAATAAGGGTCTAAGTGGAGTTTTCCATGGAAGTATTTATAGAAAAGACAAGCAACATTCTGATGATATGACAGTGATTGAAGCTGACATTATGATTCAGGATTTATAATATTGACAATACTTATTTGGAGGTTCCTGCTAGATCACCAAAGTTAAGGAGCAATGAGCCTGTTCAATACTTAGATGGGTGACTATTCAAGCCATATTAGGTACTATAAGTAACCTGATATCAAAATGACTTAATTCGGCATTAAATGACTCAAAGTGGGTTGATATGCCATAAAACAAACCAACCAACCAACTAACCAACCAACCAACCAGCTTATTTGGATTTTATCTAGAATCTCAGAATATATACTAGAAGGAGCAAACCAGATGTGACAATAATATTCAATACAAGAGTTTTTGAGTTTTTTCTATTCTTGTTTGGCTTCTTAGGACGACCCATCATCCTTATCTTCCAGTGGATTCTTTATGACCTATACACACTGCTTTTCAAATCAAGGGAGGGTGTTAGCAGTTTTGGGACAATCTTATTGTTTGCTAATTTTTATAACATTCAATTGTTACTCCATTCTCATGGCAAGTATCAGTGGGTGATTGTACAAATTTACCATTTTTTATTTCTCTGAATGTTTGAGATGAGGCTTGATGATTAGTATTATCTGCATTATTCGGACTATTGTCCTCATCTTTATTGTTATCTGTACAACGTTTCAGCCGATATGCCCTCCGGCCTTCTTCAGGTATTTCTTGTCCAATTGGACACATGGCCTAGTGGATAAGGTAGTTAGGTTAAGACAGTTCTAAGTGACAGTTATCTCTGGATTCCGGGTTCAATCCTGAGCGGCAGCAGTAACATAGAAAAATAATTAACACAACTCCTACCCCAGCTATGGTTAGCGGAATGAGAACAGTGGACTGAATAAAGGGTTAGGTTCAAAGTTCCGTGATGGCTCCCGATTACGACAAGAAGGTTCCCGACTATGACAAGAAGGTTCCCAACTACGACAAGAAAGTTCTCGAGTTTGAAAAGCAGGTTCCCAAGTCCGAAAAGAACGTTCCCGAGTTTGAAAGAAAGTTCCCAAGTCCGAAAAGAAGGTTCCTGAGTTTGAAAAGAAAGTTCCCAAGTCCGAAAAGAAGGTTCCCGAGTCCGACAAGAAATACCTGAAGAAGGCCGGAGGCATATCGTCCGAAACGTTGTACAGATAACAATAAAGATGATGACAATAGTCCGAATAACGCAGATAATACTAATTACCATATTTTTACTGATAGGGAATTTTAGAAAATAATTTTAAAAAATCTGTAAAAAAAACAAAACCTATTCTACTTAGGAATCATTACAAATGAAATACAGGGATAGATTGAGCCCATCCACACCAAAATTTGCATTAGAATTTTGTCCTAATTATTCAACCTGTACACAAGTATTTAGAGCAGAATTTTTCAACCAGTGTGCCACAGCATATTAGTGTACCGTGAAGCTTGACTGGGTGTGCCGTGAGTGTTGAGGATGGTTGATCATCCTCTTATATTTTCATTCTATTACTTTAATATTTTTTGTTTTAATTAAATATTCATAGAGCAGAATAGAGAAAAATAGTCTTTTTGTGTTGTGGGTAAGGCAGCCAATTACTCACACACAAAGAGAAGTAGGAGATATGTAAAAATAGTGAATAAGAGGCAAAGTCAAATATTTGGTAATAGAATATTTATTCGATCAGGAATTCATATACATACTAAATCCCCATCTTGTCTGTATGACAGCTAATTTATAAGACAGACAAAACCATTCTTTTATGGTCTAGAGGGAAGGTTGGTAATCCTATACAACAAGTCTCTAGCTTTCTTCTTTCTCACCTTTAATTACACCTTGCCATGAAACTTTGAATTTTATCTATTAATTAGATATCTTCAGTACATAGTGTGTTTTTTTTTAATTGTTTAAAATGCATTAAAGATTAATTATATATGTAATATATGTTGCTTATAACATATGTAAAAAATAAAGTAAGTAAAGTCATCGGGCGGCCTAAAGTCGGTGTTAGCCAATCAGCGAGGGAGTCTATCCCCTTTTCACTTGCGCAAGACCAAGGAAATTATGTTAGCATCTGAGGTGGAGCGCCACACATACCATCAGCTCCTTACTTTACCGCACAGATCCCTGTGCTACTCATACACTGAGTTGGCGAGGACCGGTATTGAACTAGGAACCTTGTGGTTTCTAGCCGAACACTCTACCGACTGAGCTAACCCGGCCCCTTTTTCATTTTTGATACATTTTAAATAATTAAATTTGGGCAAAAATCTTAAAAGAAACAAAAATAAGAATAAGTCAATGTGATTGATGTGTCACATTCCCGTATACAGGAATGCGACAAGGCTCTCCTCCTAGATAATTGATCGTATCAATTAGTATTCGAAGGGTGTAGAATGTTGCAGAAAAGGTGTCGGCTGTGAGAAATTCTGTTGAATTTATGTGCACCATCTCCGGTCCCACTCCAAGTACCTAGCTGTGTCAATTCAATCACGTCGGGGTCACCACTTGTCGCGGTAGCCGATAAGGACGTCGACTCCACGGACTTTTGTTTAAAAGGGATTGAATGACACAAACCAGGTAAAGGAGGACAAACGAGGAGATTTGGTTAACAAGAAACAGAAATCTTTATTTACCGAAGTACAGAAGATGAATGTTGAAAGGTGTAGGATATTGGTCGGGTTGTTGATATCTCAGGCTGGGAAGATGTTGGTTGCGTCAGAGGATCGCTTGTGGAGACAATTGGGAATGTGCGCAATGGGCACTGCAGGTCAAATGTCAATATTGATCATGGCTGAACGTGATGTGTCTTCCGGAGGCTGAAGATATGTTGGTGAACCAATATCGGCTACTGCGACAGATGTCCCTTTTTTGTTTTGTTTGGGAAGAAACAGGAAGTAAATCACCTGCCGTTATCAAATTACCGTAAACGATATCCTTTTTGGCCAAATTGTTCAAATCACTAGAACTGCATGTTTTAACATGAAAATATAAAATGTCTATTTAGTAACAATTACGTTCATTTTAAATAATACATAAGTACAATTTTATGGTAGGAATTTAGTTACTTAAAGTTCAAGATTACCATACATATTGAACATGTATTCTATTATCTGTTATTACATGTGATGTTTATTAAACATTCATATGTGCTTTATTCATAAGAGTTAGTTATCAGTCTTTCCTTACCAAATGTTTGGTGTTAGTGTATCTATGGATGCTCTAATGCATTATAAGGTCTTAGTGTTTGTTTCAAACTAATACCCGCAATTCTTATAAGGAGTTGGCAAAAGGAAGCACTTGTAAGAATAGCTGTCTACAGTCTACGTGAAAACAAAACATAGGTTCACAGAATGCAATGACGAAAGAGAAGGCACATGTACCTTTAACCAATTTATTAACATGTAAACTCAATAACAGGCAATATAACAAGTATTTAGAGGCAGTTCTTATATCTCCCTCACTGAGGGGAGTGCTCAGGTTGAGTCTTCAGTTGTTACTCCCTCACTGAGGGGGGAATTCCTTCAGTCACCGAGGCTCACTCGTTGGTACCAAAATGATAAAGAGGGTGCTCCCTCTCCACCTAACCAGGGACGTTACTTTTTCTACTTCCTGTCCCCAAAGGCACAGGAGAGTTCTAGTCCCTACACTGTTTACAGTTGCACCTTTTTTTTTCCAAAGAAATCAATCGTGATGAAGTTCCACTGTATCTCTTACTATAAGTATTTTTTATGTTTTGTATATGTTTCTAAAAGAAGCACCAACATTTCTGATCTTACTTAGATTTCAAATTAATGAAACGCATGGATAAATTGACCCCTCCCCTCCACACACACACAAAAATTTTGTATTAAATTTTTTGTCTTAAATATTCAACCTGTACACAAGTATTTAGATTAATTACATCTGACTGCACAGCAAAATATCCCAGGCACGTAAATTTGTATTCATCAGACATCTGCGTTTCTATAAAGTCATCCCACTCAAATTCTCTGGTTGTTTCGGTAATTAGCCATAATGTTTTTGTCTGTAGCTATTATTTTTTTACAGGTATGGCTGCTGCTTAGTTGAGCTTGAATATTCAGATGAACTTGACTGGTCAGTTGATGCCAGGATCTAAAAACTATTGGAAAAATTAGGGATTGATTATCTGCCCTTGGCACCAGGGTCGAATCAGCCAATATCAGAGATAAAAGATTTCCCCTTTTATGTCATGTGACATCTTTTACCTAATCAACATTCAGCTTTCTCAAAACCTTATTTCACTGTGGTATCTAATTTCAGTACGCTGGAAAGGAAATGATCCATGACCTCCTAACCGTCAATCATCACTTCCACAGGTGTTGACCTCTGGACCAAAACCACTACAAGCCTCAATGGTGCATCACATCACAATGTTTATATCTTTGTGATGCCATATTGCAAGAGACCTTTCTTATCAATTAACCATTGTATTAATTGGACTGGATCTAATTCGTTTATGAAGTTCACTCTGATATTGATCAACTACACAACAATAGCTCTTTCTCGCTTTGTTTGTTTGTCTAGGGTAAATTTAATCAGCCTGGATTGGTCATTTTCAAGCTTAATTAATTTGTATTGATTTGACTCAATCTCAATGAACCTCTTAGGAAGAACTCAACCATCTCTAAATTCATTTAAATTTACCATTTTCAAATACAGTAGGCCCTCATTATCAATATTCTGCCCTGTTGACAAGGCTTAGAATATGCAGACTATATCCTCTGCAGATGAATAAGACTCCCAAAAAAGAGAGCTCTTCAGAAAAACATGACTGTCTTTGAATTCATTTAAATCTACAATTTCAAATATCTGTCCGCTAATGAGTTTTAAAAAAGATTTTGAATAATCAACACGAATGAAAAAACAAACATCTTCAACATAAAATAAATCAAGGGTTAACATGCCGTAAAATCCAACCGATCAACCAACCGTAACAAGGTTAAAGAACCCAATCTGCACTACTACCCATAGCTGGAGGGGGAACAGGTGGACTTTTCCCAAGGCATTTATATAACACTTGATTGATGTCATAACTTGAACAGCTATTTTTGGTGAAAAAAAAAAAAAAGATTGTGCAAGTGAGACAACCTCCATATTTACCAGATCTAGATCTGTGAGACTTTCTCTTGTGTGGAGGAAATTAAAATAATTATGACAGTGCTGCTTCATGCCATTTTAAAAGAGGGGTTTCACAGGAGCTTCGGACTATATGACCTTTAGGTACCCCTTTTGCGATCTCATTTCATAGGGACATTTTCTCCATTTACATCGGCAAAATCTGGTTGTTAGTTAGGGGTTAGGGTTAAGGGTTAGGGTTAGGGGTTAGTTTTATAATTTTTTAAAAACCTCTAAAAATCGTCTGTTAACAAACAACCGGATTTTGCCAGTGTAAATGAAATAAATGATCTTATGAAATGAGATCGCAAAAGGGGTGCCTTAAGCTTCAACCAATAGAAAAATAAATGAATCTTTAAGCAGAGTACAGCTGGTTTGAAATTTAGTGTCTTCCTTCTCCTAGACTGGTTGCCTTACAGTTGGACATTGGTTGAGAGGAGATATTTGACCTTGTTCCCACTGCATTAATGCATGGATGGAAATCGGTCTGGGGTTAACATAAGCAAACAAAAGATTCAGGCTAAATGGACATGACCGAAAAGAAAGGTGGGGTTATGTAGGCATTGTGAATTTATGTGAAAATTGTGTATAAGAGGTGTGACTGCGAGAATTTGTATAGGTATCATGCCAGAAGAGGCACAACCATGCGAATTTACATAGGTATCGGGAATTTGCATAGGCGTCGTGTCAGAAGAGGGGTAAACATGAGAAGTTGCATAGGCATTGTGCCAGAGTAGGTGTGACCACATGAAGTTGCATGGGTGTCAAGGATGCTATATATCCAGTCTGAATTTTGATCCAAGCAATGTCTGGCTAAACGTTCAAATGAAGATAACTCCTATTGACCCCCCCACACACACCGTGTGTGTATATTTGCAATCCTATCCTCTTTGACTCACCCTTACTCTACCTAAATCATTGCAATTTGAGGAATAAAGATATATATATATATATATATATATATATATATATATATATATGTAATATTAAAAAGAAATAAAAGAAAGAAAGTATAGAATGGATAAAATAGGATATTTTAATCAATTTAACTTACACGTGTTTCGGTCAGGAGTTTATCCATGTGTACATTATTCAAACTTTTATAATCTTTAAATAACCAAATGAAATGAAATAATAATAATAGAAAAATGTAGAAATGTTCTGCACACAAAGAAGATTCGACCTTCCTCAGAGTAAATCCTTATTGTTGAACTTTTCTACATTTTTTCTATTATTATTATTTCATTTCATTTGGTTATTTAAAAATAATAATAGTTTGAATAATGTACACATGGATAAACTCCTGACCGAAACATGTGTAAGTAAAATTGATTAAAATATCCTATCATAAGTAAACAGTTTCAATATTGGAGACAGAGCATTTAGATCTAAGTTATGGTAGTGTGGACATGGAGTCAATGGTACTTGGTTACTAACAGTTTCTTGCCTGTGCAATTGTTCAAACCAAGTGACTCCATGTTCACCCTAACTTTATTATATATATATATATATATATATATATATATATATATATATATATATATATATATATATCCACCTGCGCTCCCCAAATACTGTCAGTCATCTTGCCTCGGCTTGTTACTGATTCCAGTCTTCGGAGAAGGAGAGCATGTTGAGTGTGTCGCACAAGCGCACAACATGTCAACATGTGCAGATATTTCTACATGCATGGCAAGGATGTGAGTGACTGAGTAGCCCCTGAGTAGGACTGCCCACCCAGATATCTGGGAAGGAGCAAATATCAAGCTGGCCGGTAGCCTGCGGCTGGTGGCTGTTCACATTAACAGAATGTAAACAAAAAAACATTACAACAAACCTAGGCTAACAATAGCCACCTGAAATTTTCGAACATCTCCCGGGGCCCTGGAAAATGAACTGGAGCAGTGGCAAAGAACTCTTGATATGGGGCAGACATCTTGAGCCTTGTGGAAGTCCGCTTCAGCGAGGAGGACCAATTGACAGAAGTGGGGTCCGGGTACACATTCTTTTGTATAAGCAGCCTCATAGTAGCTGTATGGAATTTAGGTAAGGCAGCTCGAGCACCCCATCCTAAAGTGGCCTCTGCGTAAGTGACGGATGGCATGGAAACATCTCTTACATCTCGGACTGACCACATGTTTGACCTATGTGGCAGGGTCTGCCTGTCGAGAGTTGGGATTCTCGATCACATATGGTCGCGAGTGGAAACATAGAAAGGGGTTCATGTGTGACAGGAAAGAAACAAACTTGAATCAGGGGATACTCGGCGTGCTCACATCTGAACTACTTGTAGAAATGGCCTTATTCTGTGAAGAAGTGGCAATCACCATATATATATATATATATATATATATATATATATATATATGAGAAGTAAAAGATTGATTAAATCCAACAAAATGTGGTTGAAAAAAAAGGAAATTGCGGATAAAACAACACAACAATTAAATTCAAATGACATTTCACCTCAGTATGCTACAAAGCTTTGTCAAATTTGCTTCGAAGCATACCAAGGCAAAATATTATTTGAATTTAGTTGTTGTGTTGTTTTATCTGCATTTTCTTCTATTTTCAACCACACACACACACACACACACACACACATATATATATATATATAATATATATACATATATATAAACACGTGTCTGTGGATAACTTATTTATTAATATATACTCCCACTTGGTCAAGTTCTCTAAATAGGGATTTAATTGTAAAATTCACCGTTCTGGCATGTAGCTAACCCTCACTTTGTTTACAAAGTTAGAGGACTCTAGTGAATTCATTTCCGCTTAGAAATGTATCAATTAAATATTCTCCTATATTTAACAGCCACTAATGGCTGCATGGGTAAGAGACTTGGCAGACGAAAATTTATTCAGGTCACAATCCCAGCTAGAGGTAGCTTTAAAGTGTAGCCACACTGATGAGAGGTGAAACCTCGAAACACGTGACTGTGGATAACTTATTATATTATATATATATATATATATATATATATATATAAATGTTTATCCTCCATTATATGAGTCCAGCTGCAGTATATAACCCAGTCTGCCCTACTGTTTACCCTTAGCTGGAGGGAGAATTAATGAATGTTTCTTATATGTATTATGATAATGAGGTTTCAGCTAAGGAGGCTATTGTGAGGATTACTATATTCTACCAAAAAATGCTGGCTGATCAAAATGTACTAAGACTGTCGATCCAGATGTATAAAAAAACTTGCACTGACTTGTCTATCACATAGAATAGATATTTAGGTTTTCTTATATGGACACATCAGTGTAGGCCAACCAGCAAAAAACTACATCAATAAGCTCTGTACAGATACTGGATGCCATGGAAGACTGACAAGTGCAATGACCCATATGTGAGAGATGGAGAGAGAGAGAGATTCATGTGATGCGTCAGCATGACCTGATGATGATGATGAATAACTAGATAGACTACACTACTATCTTTCTCCTCCAACCCCTCCTCTCTCTCTCTTTCACTTTTTTCTTTTCTCTTTTTATACTTTAGTCTTTTCCTTTTCGGTGTCACCTTATGTTCTTTAGCTCTTTGTTCAATTTTTTTTCTTTTATAACATATTCTCTCTTTACTTTATTCTTCCTATTCTACCTTTCCTTCCTTCTTTTTACTCGAGTGATTTTAAAGGATTTCAGTTGACCAATGCTCCTGCATTTTCAACTAACCAATATGACTGATACAAACACTTGTATGCTTTAGAGTTACTATATGGAACTCGTTTATACTTTCTTCCTTCCTTCTTTCTTTTCATCCTTTCTTCCTTCCTTTATTCTGTTTACTTGAGTGACTTGAATGCATTTCAGTCAATTTATCCAAACATCTTGAACCTGTAGAGTGGCAAAAGTGCCGATCCAAATATAAACTATATATAATCCTTTGTGATAGAATAAAAGTCTAAGCTTTGCTCACTCTTGCATATAACAGGTGGGGACATGTACTATGGAGGATGTAGCAGTAAAACCTATTGGTGATAATCTACTTTTCATAAAGTTCACTTGGAAGGATACTGAACAAATGCTAGTATGAGGATTGAGATGAATGAGCTGCAAATAACTTAAGAAAGAAAGAAAAAGGAGAAAGAATAATAAGGGTTGGTGTGGTCAAGTCTAGGATGAAAAAAAGACAAACGCTTTAAAAAGAAAGAAAGAAAGAAAGAAAGAAAGAAGGAAAGAAAAGTATTGAGGATTTCTGTGGTCAAATCTAGAAAGAGTAACAAAACCTTGAAAAATAAATAAAGAAAAAAAAAGAAGAATGAGGGTTGGTGTGGTCAAGTTTGAGGATGAAGAGAGACAAAAACTTTAAAAAAGAAAGAAAGAAAGAAAAAAAAAACAAAGAAAAAAAAAAAGGGAAGAATAATGAGGGTTGTTTGTGGTCAAGTTTAGGATGATAGAGACAAACTTTAAAAGAAGAAAGGGAGAAAGAAGTAGAAAGAAAAGAAAGAACAATGAGGGTTGTTGTGGTCAAGTCTGGGGAAAAGAGAGAACAAAACTTGAAGAAGAAAGAAAGAAAGAAAAAAAGAAAGAAAGAAAAAGAAAGAATAATGAGGGTTGGTTGTGGTCAAGTCTAGGATAAAAGAGACAAAACTTTGAAGAAAGAAGAGAAAAAAAAAGAAAGAAAGAAAAAAGAAAGAATGATGAGGGTTGGTGTGGTCAAGTCTAGGATGAAAGAGACCCAAAAACTTAAAAAAGAAGAAAAGAAAAGAAAGAAAGAAAAAAGAAAGATAATGAGGGGGTGGTGTGGTCAAGTCTAGATGAAAGAGCACACTTTAAAAAGAAAGAAAGAAAGAAAGAAAGAAAGAAAGAAAGAAAGAACAATGAGGGTTGTTGTGGTCAAGTCCTAGGATGAAAGAGACACAAAAACTTTAAAAGGAAAGGGAAAGAAAGAAAGAGTATGAGGGTTTTGTGGTCAGTCTAGATGAAAGAGGACAAAATTCTTTTAAAAAGAAGGCGCGCGTTTGCATATGGTGTTCCAAAGTCTGCAATGAAGTCTTGTTTAAATGCCAAAAAAGGGGATAGGAAAAACCTAACTTTCCTTTTAGTTGGGGTTTCAATGAAGTACCATAAATCCCGCAATCCTGAACTTTGATAACTTCTTCATTTTCTTTCTTTGGCTGATGGCTTCTTTGTCATAAGCTAAATTATTTGCACCCTGTGATCAACTTGGCTTACTATGTTACAATAAAGAAAAAAGAACATTTAAAAGTGGTGCCGTGGTCAAGGCAAAATATAATGTATTTTACACCAAACCTCTCCACATCCAAACAGTGAGTGGAACAAATATCAGGTTTTTTAGCAGATTTTATATAGGTTTGAATTCAAGAGTTTTTCCCTTCTCCCAGTTGCCATAAAATCAAGGTTAAGAGGAGCCTTGGGTTCCTGTCCTAGTATTTAGCCTGGAAGGAAGGAATAGTTGGATTCATCCTTGTCCCAAAGATATTGATGCTTATAGGAAATAAACAGCCTCTACACATCTAAACATGAATCACCAGTTTTATTTCTATACATTAAAATATTTCTTCTAATTAATGATTCCACATGAAGTTAAATAAGAAATCTAAACCATACTACCAAATTTAATAGTTAAAGACCAACTAGTGATGGCTTATTTCTTCTAATGATATTGAGACATATGAGTTTAATAAAAAAGTCTAACATTACTACAATTTATTTAGAACACATGGATGCTATTTCTCTTCTAATATAATTTGAGACAGTATTGAAAGTTAATAAAATCTAACATAAACTACCAATTTATCTAGAACACATGATGCCTATTTCTTCTAATATATTGAGAACCATATGAAAGTTAATAAGAAATCTAACATAAACTACCTATTTATTAGAACACATGATGCTATTCTTCTAAATATATTGAAGACATATGAATGTTAATAAAAAATCTAACAATAGACTACCAATTTTATTAGAACACATGAATGCTGATTGTCTTGCTAATATATTGAAGACATATGAATTAATCAAAACTAACATAAACTACCAATTTATTAGAACACATGATGCTATTTCTTCATATATTGAGACATAGAAAGTATAATGAAATCTAACATAACTACAATTTTATTAGAACCCAGATGCCCTATTTCTTCTAATATATTGAGACATATGAAGTTAAAAATCTACATAACTAACCATTTATTAGAACACATGATGCGTATTTTTTAAATCTATTGGAGACATACTGAACGCTTAATTAAAAATTCTAACATAACTACCAAAGTATTAGAACACATGAATGCCATTTCTTCTAAATATATGAGACATATGATAGGTTAATAGGAAAATCTTTAACATAACTACCGTAATTTATTAGAACACATGATGCTTTGTCTTCTATATATTGAGACATTGCTTAATAAATCTAACATAACTACCAATTTATTAGAACACCATGAAATGCTTTATTATTTCTTCTTTCCTATATATTGAGACAATAGTGAGTTTAGATAGATCTAACATGAACTCGCAATTTATAGAACACATGGATGCCTATTTCTTCTAAATGTATTTATTGGAGACATATTGAAGTTAATAAAAGATCTAACATAAACACCAGTTTATTATGGTGCATGAAGTTTTTTCTTTAATGTATTAATAATACCCATGAAGTTAATGAAAATTAAATTTCTACCAGTTTATAAAACCAAACCAAACAAACATTTTCCTACAAACTATTCACTTTCAAATCATATTTACAAAAAAAAAAAAAAAAAGATTTTGAAATAGAATAACGCTCACAATGATTGAATGCTATTAACAAATAACCAACCAACCAACCAACCAACCAAACAAGTTCCCATCCTTAAAATGCTTTAATCTGTTTCATAAATTGGTCGCCAAACCCAGATTCTAAATCAGTTGAGAGTGTGTCCATGGTCTTCACCATAGCAAGAACAGGGAATCTTTTGTTAGTCAAGATGAGTTACCAGTTTAAACTTAAACAATATAAAATACTGTCCTGACTTTCAGCAGTCATCTAAATTTTTGTTCAAATTTTGTCAACCAATTTCAAATTCAATGTCAATGAATTAATGCTTTGTTATTTGGATTTTGTTCACTAACTTTACATGTAAATTTCATGTCCAATTCCATGTTTAGTGTACTGATGTCATAATCTCATCAATTAATTCAATCATTGAATTAACATTTTGTTGCTGGGCTTGTTTACATTGGTTGAAAGATGAGCAAGACTTGCTGGGCATTGCTGGAGAAGCGAAGACGAACTCATAACTGATGTTCTTCTATGGACTCCTACCCATGGACACAGCCACTTACCTCACATCTTACAAACCATCCAAGTAAGATGAGAAGACATGCTGTTGGAGAAAATAAGTGTTTAGAGGTTTTAGGGATATTAGGGTATACTGGAATCCACCCATTAACTTATAGACTCTGCCATGGGTGCATGGATTAAAACCAGCCAGACTCAACAGATCGAAATCCTGGTTACGTTAACTACTTTAATCGCTGATCTTGAAAAGCCATTCACTTTCGATGTATTCCACCCCGCGTGAAACAGACCTAAGACCAAGGACTCTCGCTCAACCAAAAACCCTAAAGGGACCACCGAGGAAGGACCAAATATTCTACCCAACACTAATGGCGACACAGAGGAAGGACCCAAAGCATTTCTACCCAACACTAAGGGACACCGAGGAAGGACCAAAGCATCCAATTCTAATGCCCAACACCTAAGGGACACCAACGTGAGAAGGACCAAAGCATTCTACCCAACACGTAAGGCGACACTGAGGAAGCAACCAAAGCATTCTAACCCACACACTAAGCGGACACCAGGAAGGACCAAAAGCATTCTAAGGCCCCCAACACTAAGAGACACCAGGAAGGGGACCAAAGCATTCTACCCAACACTAACGAGACACGAGGAAGGACAGAGCATTTCTACCCAACACTAAGCAGACACCGAGGAAGGACCAAAGCCATTCTAACCCAACCACTACAGGGACACCAACGGAAGGACCAAAAGCAATTATACCCAACACTAAGAGATCACCGAGGAAGGACCAAAGCATTCTACCCACACACTAAGGGACAGCCGAGGTAAGGACCAAAGCATCTACCCAAGGGACTACAGAGACAGCCCGAGGAAGGACCAAAGGCATTCTACCCACAACAACTAAGGGACAACCAAAGGAAGGACCAAAGCATTCTACCCAACAACTAAGGGACCCAGAGGAAGGACCAAAGCATTCTGAACCCAACACTAAGGGACACCGAGTCAAGGACCAAAGCCAATTCTACCCAACACTAAGCGACACCGAAAAAGAACCAAAGCATTCTACCCACACTAAGGGACACTGAGGAAGGACCAAAGCATTCTACCCAACACCTAAGGGGACACCGAGGAAGGAGCCCAAAGCCATTCTACCCAACACTAAGCGACACCGAAAGAAGAACCAAAGCATTCTACCCAACACTAAGGGACACAGGCAAAGGACCAAAGCATTTCTACCCAACACTAAGGGACACCGGGAAGGACCAAAGCATTCTACCAACCACTAAGGGGACACCGAGGAAAGGACCAAGCATTCTACCAAACCACTTAATGGGACCACCGAGGAAGGACCAAAGCATTGCTACCCAAACACTAAGGGACACCGAGGAAGACCAAAGCATTCTACCCAAACACTTAAGGCGACACCGAAGGAAGGACCAAAGGCATTCTACCCAACACTAAGAGACACCGAGGAAGGAACCAAAGCATTCTACCCAAACACTAAGGGACACCGAGGAAGGACCAAAGCATTTCTACCCAACACTAAAGGGACACCGAGGGAAGGACCAAAAGCATTCTTTACCCAACACTTAAGAGACGACCGAGGAAGGACCAAAGCATCTACCCAAACACTAAGAGACACCGAGGAAGGACCAAAGCATTACTACCCAACACTAAGGGGACACCGAGGAAGGACCAAAGCATCTCTACCAACACCTAAGGGACAACGAGGAAGGACCAAAGCATTCTTACCCAACACTATTTTAGGGACACGAGCGAAGGACCAACAAGCATTCTTACCCAACACTAAGAGTACACCGAGGAAGGACCAAAAGCATTCTAACCCAACACTAAGGGACACCGAGGAAGGACCAAAGCATTCTACCCAACACTAATGGGACCGAGAAGGGACCAAAGCTTCTACCCAACACTAAGAGACACCGAGGAAGGGACCAAAGCATTCTACCCAACACTAAGGGAACCGAGGAAGGACCAAAGCATTCTACCCAACCACTAAAGGGACACCGAGGAAGCGACCAAAGCATTCTACCCAACACTAAGGGACACCGAGGAAGGACCAAAGCATTGCTACCCAACACTACAGGGGACACCGAGGGAGGACCAAAGCATTCTACCCAACACTTAAGGAACATCCGAGGAAGGACCAAAGCATCTACCAACACTAAGAGACACCCGAGGGAAGACCAAAGCATTCTACCAACACTAAGGGACACCCAAAGGAAAGACCAAAGCATTCTACCCAACACTAAGAGACACCGAAGGCAAGACCAAAGCATTCTACCCAACACTAAGGGACACCGAGGAAGGACCGAAAGCATTCTACCCAAGACTAAAGAGGACACCGAGGGAAGGACCAAAGCATTCTACCCAACACTAAGGGACACAAAGGAAGGACCAAAGCATTCTTTACCCAACACTAAGCGGACACCAGGAAGGACCAAAGCATTCTACCAAGACTAAGAGACACCGAGGAAGGACCAAAGCATTCCTACCCAACGACTAAGGGACACCAGAAGGTGGCAGGACCAAAGCATTCTACCCAACACTAAGGGACCACCGAGAAGGACCACAGCCTTCTACCCAACACTAAGCGACACCGAAAGAAGAACCAAAGCATTCTACCAACACTAAGGGACACTGAGGAAGGGACCAAAGATCTCTCCCAACACTAAGGGACACCGCAGAAGGACCAAAGCATTCTATCCCACACACTTAAGGGACACCGAGAAGAGACCAAAGCATTCTACCCAACACTAAGGGTCACCGAGAAAGACCAAAAGCACTTCTACCCAACACTAAGAGACACCGAGGAAGGACCAAAGCATTCTACCCAACAACTAAGGGACACCGAGAGGAAGGACAACGGCATTCTACCCCAAGACTAAGAGACACGAGGAAAGCGACCAAAAAGCATTCTACCCAACACTAAGGGACACCAAGGCAAGGACCAAAACATTCTACCCAAACACTAAGCGGGACACCCGAGGAAGGACCAAAGCATTCTACCCCAAGACTAAGAGACACCGAGGAGAGGAACCAAAGCATCTACCCAACCACTTAAGGGAACACCGAGGAAGGACCAAAGCATTCTACCACTCAACACTAAGGGACACACGCAGGAAGGACCAAAGCATTCTACCCAACACTAAGCGACACCGAAAGAAGAACCAAAGCATCTAACCCAAACACTAAGCGACACTGAGGAAGGAACCAAAGCATCTACCCAACCACTACAGGGACACCGAGAGGAAGGACCAAAAGCATCTCTACCCAAGACTAAGGGACACCGAGAAAGGACCAAAGCATTCTACCAAACACTAAGGACACCGAGGAAAGACCCAAAGCATCTACCCAACACTAAGAGAACCGAGGAAGACCAAAGCATTCTACCCAAACCCACTAAGGAGACACCGAGAAGGGAACCAAAGCATTCTACCCAAAACTAAGGGACCACCGAGGAAGGACAAAGCATTCTACCCAACACTAAGGGACACCGAGGAAGCGACCAAAGCATTCTACCCAACACTAAGGGACAACCGTAGGAAGGACCAAAGCATTTCTACCCAAACACTAAGGGACACCGAGGGAGGGACCAAAGCGCAATTTCTACCCAACCACTAAGGGACCCACCGACGGAAGAACCAATGGCCATTCTACCCAACACTAAGGGACACACGAGGGGAGGACCAAGCATTGTCTAACCCAACACTAAGGGAACCCCCCAAACCCCGGGGAAGGGAAGGACCAAAGGGGGCATTCACCCCAACACTAAGGGACACGAGGAAGGACCAAAGCATTCTACCCAACACTAAGAGACACCGCAAGGGAAGGACCAAAGGCATTCTACCCAACACTAAGAGACACCGAGGAAGGGACCAAAAGCATTCTACCAACACTAAGGAACACCGAGGAAGGACCAAAGCATTACTACCCAACATAAGGAGACACCGAGGAACGACCAAAGCATTCTACCCACACTAAGGACACCCGAGGAAGGACCAAAGCATGTCTACCCCAACACTCAAGGACACCGAGGAAGGACACAAAAGCATTCTACCCAACACTAAAGGACACCGAGGAAGAACCAATGCATTCTACCCAAACACTAAGGGACACCGAGGAAGGAACCCAAAGCATCTCTACCACCATAACATCTAAGGGACACACGAGGAAGGACCCAAAGCATTCTCCCAACACTAAGGGACACCGCAGGAAGTACCAAAGCATTCTACCAACACTAAGAACACGAGGAAGGGACCACAAGCATTCTACCAACACTAGACGACACGAGGAAGGACACACACAAGCATTCGCTTACCCAACACTATAGCAGACAGTATCCGAGGATAGAGACCATACAGCATGATCACCCAACACAAATGAGACACCGAGGATAGGACGCCAAAAGCACTTTCACTCACCTCAACACTAAGAGGACACCGACGGAAGGAACCAAAGCATTCTACCCAACACTAAGGGACACGCAGGAGGACCAAAGCATTCTACCCCAAGACTAAGAGACACCGAGGGAAGGACCAAAGCATTCTACCCAACACTAAGCGGACACATGAGGAAGACCAAAGCAATTCAACCCAACACTTAAGGTACACCGAGGAAGGACCAAAGCATTCTACCCAACACTAAGACACCAGGAAGGGACCAAAGCATTCTACCCAACACTAAGAAGACTAACCGAGAAGGACCACAAGCATTTACCCAACACTAAAGGGACACCGACGGAAGGACCAAAGCATTCTACCCAAACACTAAGGCGACACCGAGGAAGAGACCCAAAGCTCTCTACCAAAAGACTAACAGAGGACACCGAGGACAGGACCACAAAGCATCTACCCCAACACTCAAGGGACACAGAGGAAGCGACCCAAAGCATTCACTTACCCAACACTACAAGGGACACCGAGGAAGGACCAAAGCATTCCTTAACCCAACACTAAGGGACACCAAGGTAAGAGACCAAAGGCATTCTCTACCCAAACACTAAGAGACACCGAGGAAGGACCACAGCATCTCTACCAACACAAGAGGACAACCGAGGAAAGGACCAAAGGCATTTCTTACCCAACGGACTAAGGAGGGACACCGAGGAACAGGCACCAAAGCAGTTTCTACCAACAACTTAAGCCAGACACCGAAAGACAAACCAACAGCATCTTCTACCCAACACTAGGCACTGAGGAAGAACCAAAGGATTCATTCACTAAGTATCAGCCTCTACTTAACACAAGAGATCTCCACTGTAAAATGCACTCTCTTGAAACCTAAAAATGGCCACAAAATTGTAACAATAAGAATGAACTCATAAGCTACAGTCTCCTACACATGGACACAGCAGTGCTGGCCAACTCGCAAAAACTTTATTATTCAGCTGTGTATGAACCCTGTATGCCGTCAAGAGGACTTACCAAGTGCAATAGGGACAAATGACAAGAGAGCATCACAATCATTTTTTTAAAATGATCATGATGCTTCTTGTGACACATATTGGAATGATAGGCGTGCAAAAACAATAACGTCAGTATTTGAATGAGATCTTCAAAAGTTATTTGATGTCTTGTTTAATCAACAGCCAAACTATTCAAAATGATTTCCCAGGTTGGGTCATTGCTATGCTCGGATACACAAGAAACACCTGAGGAAGGAAGGAGGATGCAGTGGCTGAAACATGATTTTAAATACCACAATAAAGATCAGGACAACAATCCAAAAAAGCAAAATTATATAAAAAATGTTTATTTGATACCATTGGGAAAGGTATGAATCCAATTACTATCCCTCTAGTTATAGGTAATATAGTAGCACTAACTCTTTAAAAAATTGACCTTGTTTTTCCCTGCTTTCTTTCTTCCACACTTTGTTTCATTCTAGTAAAGCAGACAAAATGTCTGATGTATGTATTTACTTAAGGAGGTGTTTGTGGTGTAATGGTTATTGCTGTAGGAAATGGACATGGTGAACCAAGTTCAAATCCAGGATGAGGCTGTTTGCATTTCACATAGCACTAATACTCTTGGGAAAGGTATGAATCTAATTATTCTCCTTCCCTATATGCGTAAAATAGTATAGCAGATTGGGCTCTAATCTTGTTATGGCAACTGGCCTAGAAGAGAGAAAATTCTGAATTCAAACCTATTAAACTCTGCTTAAAAACTGACCTTATATCACATCCTGCTTGTACAGAGGGGTTAGGTAAATAGATGTACCAGACTAAGTGAGGCTTCTTCTTCCAACTTTTCCTCATTCTCCCCGAATAATCACACCCTATTGGCAGGTCTCAGAAAACACTCATTGTATGTCCATCAATGTCAATGAATTAACACTTCATTATTTGGTTTTTGCTCACTAACTTTACATGTAAATTTAATGTAAATTTTATGTCCAATTCCATGTTCAGTGTACTGATGTCATCATTTAATCAATTAATTCAATCATTGAATTAACACTTTGTTGCTGGGCTTGTTTACATTGGCTGTAAGATGAACAAAACTTGCTGAGCATTGCTGGAGAGGCAATAGATGTACCAGGCTAAGTAAGGCCTTGTCCTCCAACTTTTTACCATTCTCCCCGAATAATACCACCCCATTGGCAGGACTCAGAAAACACTGATTGTATGTCCTGCAGAGGTGTAAGAGATCACAAAAATGTCCTAAGTAGGAAACTAAATGGAATCTGATGGTGAGGCTCCAGTTCTGAAGATCTGGTATTGGAGTACCTCTTCATTGTCATTATTCACAGGTTCACTCAGATAGTACATGTTAGGCTCCCATCTATGGCTCAAATAATTATGTTTAAAAATTATTCATATTTGATAGGATTATGTGGAAGCCAAGCTTGGTAAATTGTTATATAGCCACTCAATATCTCAACCATGTTCTTCTCAGAGCTGACTTCTCGGGCTGATCGAGTGGGCTTTCTGCTGGAGGTTGATTCTTTTTCTTTTCTGGGCTGTCATCTCTTAATATTAACTCAACAAGACTTGGTTGTTTTTCTGATAAAGCTTTATTTCAACAACCCAGCCTATGATTCCGCTGTGGGAGAGAATGACATCAGAGCGAGCGACTTTCAAGTCCGCTCACTCTGAAATCTCTGATCGCATCTGAAACTAATTCTCACATATCTAAATCATGCGTTTTTCAAGGGATCAAGTAAAAAGGTTATTACCCGTCAATAACCAGCGAGGTAACTTTCCACTGGATCCTGTTATCATGAATCTAACGGACCTTGATTCAAATATTCTTACTACAGGTACATACATAATTCATAAGCTGCTTATGAATTATGTAACAAAATATACACAATAAGTCTATGTTTAGTCAGAATGAAACCATTTCACATCATAATAAAAGTTAGGTATGGCAAAGTGAAATGCACACTGCCTTGTCCAGGATTGAACTCAGATCACCAAGTGTAAAATGTAGGCATAGATTTCCACCTGTTTATTCCTTCTCCTATTCGTAAGGAGACAGTTCAGCTTGTGATGCAAAGATGTTAACAGGTGGGTGGATTGAAGGTTTAGCCTTTTCCTTGCTTCGTCAGAAGTAGTGAGCCTCGAGCTAAGGTTTGGTTACCAAGGTTATGACTATGAAAAAGAGCATCCAACACAATATGTATTTGTGACGTCTATTCATATATAAAGGGCAGTTTGTGTGTGTGTGTCCGGAGGAAACTATGAAAATAGAGTAATTAATGACAAAGTAGATATATATACACATTCACTATCACCAGATCTTGCTTTTTGAATAAAGATAATGAAGATTTGATTTATATTCATGAAGATAATTAAAAAATAAAATTTAAATTATAACAGCATGGATTTTTTTTTTTGCATTTAGTATTTTAAATATGAGAAATTAATTTTTCTTTTCAGAGTGACTGGATCTATGCAAGGTCTTTTTTGCATAGGGATTTTAATAGGAATCCTGCAAGGATCCAACTCACGATTGAACAATAATGGATCAGCGAGACAACCTTTTTTTTACCTCCCCTTCTACCCTGGTGATGCTGGGTAGCCACTTCTAGTTAGATATAAGACAATTGGCAAGAAGTCTGCAAGACATTGGAGTAATTTAATGAAAATACAGTACAAACATTTGTTAGTATATCTGTAGTAACATTGAAAGAAAACATTGTAGATTGTTTGATGGTTTAATTTTACTTCTTTTTTTAATGGCATATCAACCTTTGTTGGATATCTAATGCTGAAATCATTGTTACATAATTATTGGATCCCTAATACTTTTTTTAAGGTAGTGTAGAAACATAATGGCGATTAGTGCAGCCCACGGCCTTGAAGGATGAGTGACAACGCTTGACCTCACTCTCACCTTGCCTTCCGGGGATAAATCGTGAGAACCGGAAGGCATAGAAAACCCTGTCTTCCAAGTTTCAGTCAGTTAGAAGGTAGCAGCGAGCTCGAAGGGGTAAGTCGTGTTATACACGTGTCCCTCATCTGCGCAGATTGTCTGGTTGGGATTTACAAATTAAGATCAAAAGTAAATCGAAGTCTTGTGTTTATTACCTAAAAACTAACAATGACACAGGGCTTCTGATAACGAGAAATCCCCATAGAAGACCAGACCGGAATCCCCAAGTCAACACCAGACGCTAGACCAGACGCTAGACCAGACCAAGATGATAGACAATCAGAATAGCAAAGCCGGCCAGAAGAATAGATGTCCAAGATATAGAAGCAAGAAAGAAGTAAAGAAGTAAGAAAAGGGTATACAACATTATATCGATTTGGTACCGTGAAAACCATCAGTACGTAACATCATCCTTGTAGAAGAACTATTTAATCCATAGCTGTGGGGAATGAGAGTGTTCATACCTTTCCCAAGGGTATTAGTCCAAAAGTTAACATGATAGTACAACTTGAGTTTAAACAGGTTTACTATGATGTCACAATCCTGGGGAGTTCCTAGAATAACCTATACTATAAAGAAGTTGGAGGTGTGTGGTGTAATGGTTAGAGTTGTAGGAAATAGACCAGAGTTCAAATCCTGGACAAGACTGTTTGCATTTCACATAGTGCTAATACCCTTGAGGAAAGGTATGCATTCAACTACTCTCCCTCCAGCTATGGGTAAATAGTAAGGCAAACTGGGCTCTTTAATCTTGGCTAGCTAGCCAGTCTAGGAGAAGAAAATCTCTGAATTTAAACCTGTTAAACTCCGCTTAAGAAATTGACCTTGTGTCACATCCTGCTCTTGTGTAGGGGTTGTGTACCCCTTTATCACCATTATTCCCAAGTCCACCCTGACCAGGAGTGGTAGTACCTGTTAGGATCCCATCTATGGGTTAAATAGAAAAAATGAGTTTAAAATGATATGTTTAAAAAAATGTTAAAAACCCATTAAGAAAGAATAAAACAAAATGTCTTTGACATAAAATTGCCCAACAAGGGTTGACATGCCATAAAACCCAACTAACCAGCCAACCAATGGACACTTCCCTCACCTACACAAATGCAAGAAAGAGAAGATAGATAGATAGATAGATGAATAAGAGAAAGAAATGAAGAATGCTCATTTTGGAAGTTGATATACGAAAATGGTGTGATCTTACAATTTGTGTGGCCATTTTAAGGTTGTAGTTGAAAGTAGTTTTACAGTAGAGATCCTTTGTAAAATAAAGTTTGATCATTTCTTGAAGTAGAAATATGTAGTATCAGTTTCTTGTCTGTTGATCTGTCATCAAAGCTGTTGATCTCAAAGAGTTGATCCTGTCTTGAAGTAGAAAGGAGTTGTATCAGAGTTGATCCTGTCTTGAAGTAGAAAGTTGTATAATCCTTGTCTGTTGATCTGTCCTTCCAGTGAGTAATTTTAGGACAGTTTATCAATGCCTTTAAATAGTAAATTAAATA
The DNA here is from genome assembly GCA_023376005.1 of Doryteuthis pealeii. Taxonomy (NCBI): domain Eukaryota; kingdom Metazoa; phylum Mollusca; class Cephalopoda; order Myopsida; family Loliginidae; genus Doryteuthis; species Doryteuthis pealeii. The sequence continues at coordinate 85,533,741 of CM042142.1, read as the reverse complement.
CATGTTTGGGTGTTTTTGATTGGCCAATTCAGCCACTGCTGTTTTGGAACAGTCTATAAATATAAGTTGTTGTCTTTAGCGCACCTTATACCACAAAATACTCCTACATGTGATCTTTCACAAAAGGTAATAACATTTTTCAAAAATCAACAAATCATTTGATTTTAATAGAATTTTCACTCCTTCTTCATTAACAGATGAAAATAAACTAAACATTAAATCAAAACTGGTCTCATCATCATCATCATCATCACCATTGGGTTGTGCTGACAGCATTGGATACCCATAACTCACTCTCTCCACTTGTCTCTATCAGTCATCTGCACGGCATCCAGTACCTGCACAGAGCTGATTGATGTAGTTTTTTTGCTGGTCGGCCTACACTGGTTTGTCCATGTGTAGGTGTCCACTGAAGAACATCACTTATGGGTTCGTCCTTGTTTCTCCAGCAGTCCAGCATGTTTTTCCCATCATACTTGAATATCTTTTTGTGATGGGAGGTAAGTGGCCAAACAGCTGCTTTTTGTGGGGCATTGCTTTTAGGATTTGTTTAAGTCAAAATACAGCATCCTTGTGTATATACCATCTAACTTTTTCTCTAAGCATTTCCTTAGAGTCTAAGGGGTGCAGCCATACAATAGCACTGACAAAGCCACAGCTAAGAAGAATTCTGGCTTTATCTTATCAGAGAAGTCAGATTTCCATATGATTGATAATCTGTCTATAGCTATTCATGCCTTTCCTATATGTATATCGACATCACTTTCTGTTGATGAGATATCACTACCTAGGTATAGGAATTGGTTTAATTTGATCAGTGTACTATAAAGTGTGGAGATATCTCCATGATACAAGCATAAAGAGTGAGTTCTATTAAATTTGATAAAATTTTCTTTTAAAATTTTCTTGTAAAACTGGAAATTCCATGGTAGTATATGATTAATCAGTAAGTGGCATATAAATAATTAGAAAATTACAATTCTTAAAATTACATTGTTTTTATTGTACATGACAAAATCTTTATTTACAGTCCACAACACCATTGAGACCTTTTCTTAAAACTCAATGCTTTGATGTTATTGTGAGATATATATATATATATATAACTTTGATGAGTGGAGGTAGAGAAAAATATATGAGTTATCTTATTCAAAAACTTTTACATTTTTATAGGTCAGTTAACTTTGAACCACGTATCTTTGAGAATCTGTGTTACGCCTCAAAGATCCGTGGTTCAAAGTTAACTGAGCTGAAAAAATGTAAAAGTTTTTTATTAAAATAACTTGTGCATTATATCTTTTATTCCTTAATATATCAACACTGAAAATTTCATTAAATTCCATTAATTCCCTGATTTTTGGTATTTGTTTCTTTTGGCAGGGTGACATACGATGGTGGAATTTAGGTCTGTTAAGTTCGATTTAACCCAATAGGATATATAATTGCCAAAACAGATTGTTTGTTTTTAAGTAATATAGATATTTGTTTTTTTTTTTTGTTTTTTTTTTTACAAAATCCTACCTGATGGTTGGTACGGTGTTCACGATGAACAAGATTTGTAAGTATTTCTCTGAATGTTTGAGATGAGGCTTGAAGATTAGTATTATCTGCATTATTTGGACTATTGTCCCCATCTTCATTGTTACTTGTACAATGTTTCGGACGATATGCCCTCCGGCCTTCTTCAGGTATTTCTTGTCAGACTCGGGAACCTTCTCGGACTCAGGAACCTTCTTTTCGAACTCGGGAACTTTCTTGTCGTATTCGAAAAGAAGGTTCCCGAGTCCAAGAAGGTTCCTGAGTCCGACAAGAAATACCTGAAGAAGTCCAGAGGGCATATCGGCCGAAATGTTGTACAAGTAACAATGAAGATGGGGACAATAGTCCGAATAACGCAGATAATACTAAGATTTGTAAGCACTCCATCCAAGCTTGTGTTGAACAAGCTGTGTAAAAATCTACTGAATAAAATACAAAATAGGCTTCAATTGTGTCACAGGCTGAATATAGCTTTGATGAGTGGAGGGAGAGAAAGATGCATTTTATGTACAAAATAAAGATTTCAACTAGCTCTGTTCAATGATACAATGGGTTTAAACTAGCAGTACAAATTTACTGAGTAAAACCCAAAATAGACCTCAATGGTGTAGCAGATTTTTTTTCTAAAAAATACTTGTTTTTATTTTTCTGAATTTGTTTGACCCATGGAACCAATATCTTTCAAAAATTGTTTATAGCTCTTTAAATAGAATTGGTATTTCTTCCTTTTTACTTGAGGTTGTCTGAGATTCCATTCTTTGCGTAATCTTTTTTTCTCCACTTTCGATTGAACATAATAAAAATCTGACAGTTCTATATTCTTCCTTAGGGTACCATTTATTGAAGTCTAATTAAACTTTCTCTTTGATTGCTATTTGTTTAGTAATACCTCTTTTGTTCATTCTTTTTTTCTTTTGGAATTTCTTTCTTCCTTCCTTTTATAAATCATTTCTTTCATTCTTTCTTTAGTTCTTTCATTCCTTTTTCATTTTGTTTTTGCTTTCTTTTATTCATCTTTTCTTTCATTCTATCATTTTTTATTCTTTGTTCTTACTTTCTTTCATTCATCTTTCATTTGTCCTTTCATCACTTTTCTTTCTTTCTTTCTTCTTTTCTTTTATTTCATTCCTTTTTTCCTTTTCTTCTTTCTTTCTTTCTTTTTTTCTTTCTTTCATTTTTCTTTTGTTCCTCATTCCTATTTTTCTCCTCTCTTTCTTTTAGTCAATCTTTCTTTTTTTCTTTCTTTCTTCCTTCCTTTTTTCTTTCTTTTCTGCCTCCCCCATTCATTATTATTTCTCTTTGTCTGTCTTTTTCTTTCTTTCTTTCTTTCCTTCTCTCTTTCCTTCTCTTTCTTCCTTTCAGTCTTTCATTCATCTTTCATTTGTCCTTTCATCACTTTTCTTTCTTTCTTTCTTCTTTTCTTTTATTTCATTCCTTCTTTCTTTCTTCCTTCTTTCATTCTTTATCTTTCTTTCATCTTTTCTTTTGTTCATCATTCCTATTTTCTCCTCTCTTTCTTTTAGTCAATCTTTCTTTCTTTCTTTCTTCCTTTTTTCTTTCTTTTCTGCCTCCCCCATTCATTGTTATTTCTCTTTGTCTGTCTTTTTCTTTCTTTCTTTCTTTCCTTCTCTTTTCTTCCTTTCAGTCTTCCTTTCATTAATATTTCTTTTGTTCTTTCTTTCTTTCTTTCAGTCAAAATTTGTTTGTTTGTTTCTTTCTTTTAGTCAATGTTTTTTCCATTTGTTTTTCTTTCTTTCTTTTTTCTTTCTTTCATTCATGAATACTTTCTTTCATTCTTTCTTTTGCTATTTGTTTCTTTCATTCATCTTTTTTAGTTCTGTCATTCCATTTTTAATTTGTCCTTCCTTCCTTTCTTTCTTTCTTTTAGTTAATGTTTTTCTTTCGTTCTTCCTTTCATTAGTCCTTTCTTTTGTTATTTCTTTCTTTCATTCTTTTCCATCAATGTTTTTTCTTTCGTTTTTCTTTCTCCCTTTCTTCCTTCCTTTCTTTCAATAGTCTATTCTTTCTGTTGTTCTCTTGCATTACTTACACTAGTAGTAATGATATTTACATTACTTAGATTTCTTTAAAAAGTAGTAATAATAGTTACAGCATATAAATTTCTTTAACAAAGCATTGTTAATTTTTAATAACTTTTAACTAGTAATTCTCTCATCGTATTCCTCTTGCTTTATCTACACAAGTAGTAATAATAGTAATATCAGGTTATTTCCTATTATTGAATAACATGATATTACAGGGTGACCCAGAAAAAACAGAACCCAAATTATTTATTTATTTTCCCATTAAACTAACCCTAAACCCCAACCCTAACACTAACCCTAAACCCTAACCCTAATTAAAATTAACAGTTTTATTACAAAATTTGTGGGTTCTGTTTTTTCTGGGTCACCCTGTAATATCATGTTACTCAACTAGGGGTGGGGTTAGGGTTTGGGTTAGGATTAGGGTTGGGGTTTAGGGTTAGTTTAATGGGAAAATAAATAATTTGGGTTCTGCTTTTTCTGGGTCACCCTGTAATATCATGTTACTCAACTAGGAAATAACCTAATATCATATAGACTTCTTTGACAATACATTTTCATTTATTATTAACTTTTGACTAGTATTTCTTTCATCTTATTTCACCTCTAATAGTATTGATATTAAATTTGTGTGACTGGGTCCTATTGTCAAAGGCAGGCTTGGTCAATCACATGAGAGCTACCCGACTACAATTGTTGTCTCTACCATACCACACTCTGATTCCCAGCATGATCCCCAACATGAGGACTTTTTATGTTCCTGCTGCACAAAACTGTGCCAAACAGCTGATGGTCTCAAACTTCACATAAAAGTTCACAGTGATGAGTATACAACACCTGTCAACTCAGTCGACACCGTTGTTATGTGTGCCAGATATGTTCTAAGATATGCAAGACCTTGGCAGGATTGAAAAGTCATGAATGAACTCACAAACGGACAATGAATGAAGGAGTGGCAGTCGTCTGACAAGATGTTACGATCAATAAGATGGAATTTATAGGCAAATGTAGCGAATCTCCAGGGATTAGCTGAGCATTTTATATAGCAAATTGATGTTGTTTAGATTGCACTGTAGTTGAATCAGTGACAATTTGAAAAATAATCATGAACCCAGTCTTGATAGTTTTTTTTTTGGGGGGGGACACAGGATTGTGCAAGTGCAGTAACTTCCACACTTACTAGATAAGGATAAGATTTTAGGATGTGGAAGACATTAAAAAAAATATCACAGCTCAGCTTCACGCTGTTGGAATATTTTTTTTTTTATATAAGGTGTGCTCTAACTCCCCACCTGGATTTATAGACTAGCCTAAGTCATGTGGTTTATTACTTCGCCAATCACCAACCATACTGCGTGGCTCATATACTACTTAAATCGCCACACTGGTCATAATTCTAATTGCACTCAGGGACTTACAATACCAGACAATTACCAATACTTAGGACTCTTTACCAAGGATCCAATTCCACTGGACAAGCGCTCTGGCTTAAGGCCTACGGGATGGCAAAACAGATTGTATCACATGCCTTTGAAGACACCTGGGGAATTTTAGGAGAAACAAAATGTCCTATACTGGATGTAGGATGAGCCTAAATATAGGCAGGGCTGGTGCATACCACTTCTGAAACTCTTTTTCTTTTTTACTGGGTGCAAGAGAAATACCTCCCACATTTTAAACGGTCACCCGTGTGGTGCAAGAGGGGTTAGGCAAGTTATACTGGTAGCTCTGTCTTGCTAATGTTTACCCTTTTTTGCTTCTTATACAGTGTGGCATAGATACCTCCCACACTTTAAACTGTGTGGTGCAAGTGAACTTAGGCAAGTGGTAATGGTAGATCCATCTAGTTAATGTCTTACCATATTTATACTTCATTATACAGAGTGCAGCATAGAATCGGGGGGGGGGTGACATACGATGGTGGAATTTAGTTCCGTTAAGTTCGATTTAACCCACAGCACATGAGATGGGTAATCTGATCTATATATCCTGGGGAACTGTTGATAGGTGTGGCACTACACATCAGCAAAAACAATCACCCTGGTCTAACAATAGCAAAAAGGGGATAGACTCCCTCACTATTCAGCTGATACCAAAAATAGGCTACTCTGCAGAGTTTGCTCACTTTCTGCATAGTTAATATTAGTATATTTTAAGCCCCACAAACAGGGTGAGCAAGGGTTGTGTTGAGATTTATAATATATAAAGTGTGTGCTAGATCCTCGCTCTTACTTATATATATTTACCAACCCCTCCGCACGAGCAGGATGTGACACAAGGTCAATTTCTTAAGTGGAGTTCAACAGGTTTAAATTCAGAGTTTTCCTTCTCCTAGATCGGTTGCCTAACCGAGGTTAAAGAGCCCAGTCTGCCCTGCTATTTATCCATAGCTGGAGGGAGAGTAAGATTCATACCTTTCCCAAGGGTATTAGCGCTCTTACTTATAGACTAGGCAAGATCATGTGATCTATTCTTTGGCTAATCACTGGCAGTACTCTGAGGCTGATACAATACTTAAACCACCCTACTGGTCATAATTACTACAGCGTTCTTGACAACGGACATTAGGATTAAATCACTGGATCTTTACCAATATGCAGGATAGGACTTATACGATTACCAAAGGATCACCAAAGGATTCCATAACATAGGAACTTTCTTTAAGCCCATATTTCAACTGGCCAAGGATGGCAGTTAAAACTTTACTGGTTACAGTTAGTGTTAGACTGTTTTTGTAAAATTTAGTAAATTTTCCACAATTACAGAATGCTAGTAAACTTAGTAAACAATATTAAAACCACAACCCCAACCCCAACCCCACCTGTCTCCTGTGGCAGAAGAATACACCAACTGCACCTCTGCAGGGGGGTAAAATCCCCCCAATAAGACCTGTGATTCTTAAGGATGAAATCCCGATGGCTGAGAAATCCATGGCATGCAGCATTTTACTTTAGACTTTACTTAGGCTAGACGGGTGGTTGGAGAGCCCCCCTCTGATCAATTGGCTGGGTACATCAAGCCCTAGCATCAATATGATTGTCCCAACCCTATTACCCTTATGGCAAACCTACAAGTATTTTTATCATATATGTGTTAGATGACAGTAGCTGAGGATCTTAGTGTCCTGAGTATGATGTTAAACTACATCTAATGGTGAAGTTTCAATTCCGGAGCTCGGGGTAGTCTGGAGTACCCCTTCATCACCATTACTCCTATAATATGGAGCCCCATTTTATTACATTATCATTTTGTCAATTTTCATAAAGAAGTATTCATAGAATATGAAAAAACAGCCTTCCAAGTAGGTGTGGGGGTATGGTGATTGGTTGTATATTGTTTCCTCGTGTAGAATAAATAAGAAAACAGTTCATGACAAAGTAATAATGAGAATATTTTATTGCAAGACCAAATTTAATAGAATGGGATGCAAACATGACAATAAGATACAAGAAAGAGCTTAAACAGAGTTGTATGAGCAAATTGAAAAGGAGTCATTAGTAGAGAAGGTTGGCTGTTTTTATTTTACCGCATATCAACCATTTTTGGGTCATTTAATGCCAAATTCAGTTATTTTGATATTAAACCTAATATCAAAATAACTGAATTTGGCATTAAATGACCCAAAAATGGTTGATATGCGGTAAAATAAAAACAGCATTGATTTGCTCTCACAGTACCTGGTCTTGCTTAAATAGTCACCCATCCAAGAGTACAGAAGGTGTTAAGTCCTTGATATGTAGCTGGTAGAGAAGGAAAGTGTAAAGACTTACCTGTTAAGTATGCTATCGTGTACCATGTTACACAAGGTTGTTGGAGATGCAACCCCCTTGTCCAACTGGTAGACTAGGAGATGCACATTAAGGTGCATCTTGTTTAATAAAGAAGAAACTACTAAGCGAGGGTTTGACTTTGATTTATTCCTTTTCATATGTACTGCTGAGCACACCTACAAGTAGGTATTGGCAAACATAAGAGGAAATTACATTTTGTGTTCCTTAGAGTCAAATAAATTGGCTGGTTGGTTGGATGGCTAAACTTGTAATTCGGTCGGAAAATTAGGGTGACCCAGTAAAAAACAGAATCCACAAATTTTGTAATAAAGCTATTAATTTTAACTAGGGGGGTTTAAGGTTTAGGGTTTGGATTAGGGTTTAGGGTTAGGGTTAGGTTTAGGGTTAGGGTTGGGGTTTAGGGTTAGTTTAATGGGAAAATAAATAAATAATTTGGGTTCTGTTTTTTCTGGGTCACTCTGTAATATGTTTTAATTTTCCGACCGATTTGCAAGTTTAGCTGGTTGGATTTTACAGCATGTCAACCCTTGTTGGGTTATTTTATGCTGAAAACGTTCTGTTTTATTCATTATTGATGGGTTCTCAATTTTTTCTTTTTTAAACTCAATTTTTTTTAAACACACTTCTTAGACTCATTTTTTCTATTAAACTAACAGGTATCACCACTCCAGGTTAAAATGGACCTGGAAGTAATGATAATCAAGGGGTACTCCACATTCCCTAGAGCTCAAGAATTAGAATTTAACCAACAGATAGTTTGACGTCATGTCCAGGACACTAAGACCATCAGTCACCGCCTTCTAGCACATATATAATAAAAAGCGTTTGTAGCTAGCCATAATAGCATCAGGGTTGGGACAATCAAATAAGTCCTAGGGCTTGACATGACCAGCTGATTGATCGGAGGGGGCTTCTCTGACCACCTCTCTGACCACTTGTCTAGCCCAAGTAGGGGCCAAAGTGGAGTGTTGCATGTCATGGATTACTCAGCCAGCAGGGTTTCATCCTTAAGCATCATAGATTAAAATTCACGGGCAACAAGTGGCCCCATTGTGAGATTTTACCCTTCTGCAGAGGTGCAGTCAGTGTATTCTACAGCCTCAGCTGACAGGGTGGAGCGGTAGTCATTCTGGTTGGTTAGAATACCAATTAGTTTACAAAGCTTAACCGGAAAGTTGAGCCTCTTGCACACAAACAAACTTTTGTCAGATAGCTTTTAGCCTTTGAAGCGCTAACTTCCTGTAGACTCACACATTTTTTTAAAAAACAAATGCTTGTTTTTTAAGAAAATTTTACCTCACCCATCTATCAATTCTTAACAAATTCTGGGACTAAATAATGGTTAAACTTGCAAATCGTCGTCAAAATTAAAACAGAAACTTATTTGGTGGTGCTCCATGACAGTTTAACAACAGTGTATGAATGAACTTTTTTGCGAATTGGTTTTAGGGGTTTGGGGATTAAGGTTGTTTTAAATTATGTATTGCTTAAAAAATACCCCCCCAAAAAACAAATTACTATACATTTAATGTTGAAAAATAATTTTTTTAAACCAAGTTTGATTGAAATTATACATTGCAATACTAACACAAACAACTGAGACTAATGTGTCTACCGTTGGATTCAATAATTAATTTCAACGGTTAATTAAATATATAGTAATTTGGGGGTTTTGTTGTTTTTTTAAAGCAATATGTAATTAAAAACAACCTTAATCCCCAAACCCCTAAACCGTAACCCAATTCGCAAAAAAGTTCATTCATACATTATAGTTAAACTGTCATGGAGCACCACCAAATAAGTTTCCGTTTTAATTTTGACGACGATTTGCAAGTTTAACCCTTACAGCTTCACTGATATTCACGAACATCACAGTTGGCTTATCGCTCGACGGAATCTTCAGTGTTAAGAAGTTTAGTAAGCCGTAACGAACAGCGTCTTGTAACAACTGTTTTTTTTTTTTATAGAACGACATATTTTAAATAATATAACCTGCTAATAACTGTAGAAATATATATAAATATATCGAATAAAAATTACCGATTTTAACGAAAAAGTCGTTTATGCAACACATTTAGACCGTTTGTTTTAGTTATAAATAGCACGTGTTGGCGTATTTCGCAATCAGCAATGATTGCTCCCCGGCATCGCTATTTTTAGATAGCTGCTGCAATTAACAAACGCTCCCATAGAGTCAAAACAAACATGGCCGAGGACTACTTGCTGCATGCGAGTGTCTTTAACAACGATGTGTCTCGTGTCGCCCAGCTCTTACGAACACACGATGTCAGTCAGAAGGATATACACGGTAAGCAGGAAAAGCTTCTCGGACAATTTCCAAACGGATAGGTTTACCGTGGATATTTAACATTTTTTTTGTTATCTTTTTTTTCTGTCCCATTCTTTCAAACCTGGAGAAAGAGTGAAGCTCCTCCTACTACGACGACCGCTTTTGCTCTTACTACTCCCACCGTCACTTTTTCTACTGAGAATCAATGTTCCTGTTTTTAAAAATATTTATTGAAAAGCCAACCACATCCTTCTTTTCGTTTCGATTTTGCCGTAACCACCTAAGGAAATGCTTGTATTCCCCTACCCGTATCTTGTTGTCTTTCTTCCAAGGTTCCTCTCGAGCATTTAGCATGTCTGTTTGGTCCGTTTTAATTCCTTTTTCTTCTGCTTATTTTCTGTGGAAATCCATTTCTTATCTATGTTATTTTTTTTTTGAAATCGGTGGGGTCTGCCCTTAAAATATGGTAGTAAGTACACCAGGGCGATCACAAAATCGGGGAATAATTTTCCGGTGAAACTACACACCGAAACTGATCCCTCAGTTCATGATCACCCCCCTCTAAGGTACCCCTTTTATTTAAAAAAAAAATTCATATATATTCATGTAATAATTTGTTTACTTTAGGTTTGAATTCTCAAAATTGTTCCTCATTCTTTCTTTTTATTTTTAACGTTTTCCGTTCAATTCTCTAGTGAATTGTTAGGGTCAATTTGTGTTTAATTAATTACATACACTGTGCCTAAATTTAATCTACAGTAAACAGTTGAATTAAATTCTAGTGTTTTTTATTTCATTTATTTAAAAGTAGAAACTTCGGTTCACCCTAGAAAAAAAAAGCCTCCTTCAACGGTCTTATTGTCAAAGTTTAATAATAACGGTTAATAAAATTTAAGATTTTCAAAATGAAGATAGTTTCAAAAAAGCATCAGTTTATTTTCTCTTTAATTACTAATTGTAATTAATTGGATAATTAAAATAAATTTTGTAATACAGTTTGTATTGTCCTTGTTAGGGTTTGAACTTGTGTCTAAAAAAGGAATTACGGGTTCGATCCCTTTCTTCCGGTCGGCATTCTCAAATTTTATTTTATTTTTAAATTGATACGTTACATAAAAAAATGATTATCGTGAAATTTAAACGTGGTTATTGAAGAAGTTAAAATATATATTAGAATTATTTCTGTCGATTTTGTTTCTTTAAAATAAAACCTACTTAAACTCACCTGCTGATGATAATATATCAAGAAATCCAGAATCTTTAATATCTAAAGTTTAAAATTTATATCATTAAAATAAATAAATAAAACAATTGAATTATTGCATCTTAACAACCAGTGAGATTTGAATAAAAACACCTTCTCTTACTGAGTAAGAAAAGGTGTTTTTATTTAAATCTTATTTCATGAAAGTAGTCGTGGATATTGTTTTTGTTTATTAAAAATCTTTTTTTTTCTCCCGGCTACTATAATAATTTACATTACATAAACATGTTTAAAACAAATTTAGTCTCTACCCACTTCCCCAAATTAAATTTCCGAGTTGAGTTTCCTAATCCCGGTAAATAAAACTTAATTTTGATTAAAATGAAGACACTTTTTCACCTGCTGCAGGTTGCCTTTTGTTTTTGTTTTATATTTTAATCCTTAATTTAAACAGTATTATTAGACAAAGAAGAAACAAAAACATCAGTGAAAAAAGTTTATTTATTATTTTTGTTAAGCAAAAGTAATATTTTTCTAAAGAAAATTATAATATATGAGAATTTTCTATATTTTGGTATATTTTTGTATATTCTATACAAAAAAAAAATTTCTTAAAATTTTTCTTTTCCTTGGTTTGATATAATTCATTAGTTCTTTGCTAATGACTTTTCGTTACAAGTAAGGAAACTTTGACAACAATAATCAAGGAAAATAATCACTTCCTATGTGTGTAAGCCATTGAAGTTTTATTAAAATTTATGGTAATAGTAAAAAGGGGCTTATTTTTTTCACTTTAATTTTTTTTACAATATATATATTATTAACCAGAGACCTATGATCACAATTTTACTGCACCTCCGGCCTAAATCAATACTATTTGCTAAAATGTCTTAAAATAGATAAATTCTATTTAATTTATATATTTATTATATATACTCTAGATTCTGAAAACAAAGATTTTTTAATTTGAATCTAAAGTTGAGATTTTTATTGTGTCGTTGTGTAAGTAGGATTAAAAAAAAGATCTTTGTTCATTAAAAAAAAAAAAAAAAAAAAAAAGTTAAACGTTTCGGTCGAATAAGTAACCCAATTTTATTTTATTGTTAAAATTAAAATAGATAGACCCTTATTTAGTCTTTCTTTGAAGAAGTGATTTTTGTTTGTTTTTCTATTGCATCTTTTAAAACAACTGTTATTTCCCAGTAAACAATTTGCGGTTTGAAAGCAGTTGTAAGAACAGCTTATATTTACTAAATAAAAGAAATAAACAAACCCATTATTTAGTGTTAGTCATCCAACCAATAAAAAAAGAAAAGAAAAAAGCTAAGTGAGTGTGAGGTGCTCCTGCCGAGGAAGGTGTGTACGCACCTGCGTGTGATTATGAATGGGAATATTTATTACTACTCAGATTAATGTTTGTGACCGTCCTGTTCAGACTGTATACATAAAAAAAACGATATTGTTATTAACTCTGTCGGTTATTAACAACACAGCCGCCCTTTCTGTTGAAAGTTTTACAATAGACAGAATTAGTAATTCAGTATTATTGTGGGTAACTTTTATTTGATAGGTTAACAAATTACTTTTTCATATAATATGAAATAACAACCAAGTCTTTAATTATTGAAAAGTTTAATTAGAATCGAAAAGGAAAAAAAACCTTTTTTATAGGAGAGAAAACAAATGTCTTTTTCATTTATTTTTCAAATTTTATTCATTTATTTATTGGGGAAATATTTCAGTTGTCATATAAGCTTAGCGTAGTTTGGTGCAAGGACAGGAGTATGGGGCACTCGGTGAGAATCGAACTCGCTAACAATGATCTAATCTACTCCCTTGTTACATAAAATGGAGAAAAAAAGTTGCATTTTAACAAAATTCGATTTAATTCTAAAAAAAATCCTTTTATATTGCAGCCATATCTTAAATTATTGAAAAATTTAGGAATATTTTGGTCTTATTGAGTCTATATTCTATTAAAAGGAGAAAATGCCTCCATTTTTTTTTTTTTTAGTGACAGAAAACCCAAACAAGGCCCTTTTTTTGTATGTCATAATCTTAGCGTAGTTTGGTACAAGGTCATGAGTAGCACCCATTAAGAAGACTACTCACTAATAATGGTATTGGTCTTTCTTTATGCATTTCACTGACCATTGGCATTATCCCATGCGTCGGTTACATAAAAAGAAAAAATACATGTATGTATCTACCCAACGGGCAGGATGTGACACAAGGTCAATTTTTTAAAAGCGAAATAAGCTGGTTTGAATTCAGCGACTTGTTGCCTAACCAAGGCTAAAAAAACAAAACAGTGTGCTCTAACGCAATCTTTCATAATTTAGCATGGAGTGGCTTTTAAAATTTAGATTATTTTATACTTATTTCAATATAAATCATTTGTTAATTTCAAGCTAAAGTTAAGTTTTAAACAAAGATGGGTATATTGTTCGCGATATGAAACGAGGTAAAAAAATATCGATCGTTATTTCAAAAATAGTCGATAGACAACGAACCACAAGTGGTTTTACTACTATACAAACTAATTGTGGGTGTTGGTGTCTTAACTTTTTAAGGGTACTTTTTTTTTCTTTCTTGTTCCCCCTCTCTTTTTCTACAATCTCTCTCCTCTCTTTTTCTATAATCTCTATCATCTATCTATATATCATCTCTTATCTATCTATACCACCTATCTATTTTTATTTTTCCGATTCCCACCACGCCAAAATAGACACAAGGTCATTTTGTAGTGGGTCTGGGAAGGGGGAACACGCACAAATAGATTCATGCGTGACCGTTGCAAAATAAATAATGCATGGCTCCATCGGCATTCCCCTTCAGGGGCGCCTCAGTCGCCGGCGCAATAAACCCAGACAAGGGAGCAGGTGCTGCCTGGGAGGGAGGAAGGTTCTCTGATACCAAGCGAATAATTCTTACCCCTTCACACACATTTTTTTCTTTAAGTAATCAACATCGTATCAATAAGGGTTAATTAAAAAAAATCGTTCGCAAATCAGTAGAATAGGTCATGTCATTTTCAAAGGTGTCCACCTCGTCATGCTATCTTATTGGATAGAGCCCCCCCCCACAGAATAAAAACGAATAGGCTATTTAGCCGGTTCTAAAAGCTAGCATCCGGGCATTTTAAGTTTAACGTCTTTCCTTACAAAAGGTAATGTAAACAACTTTTTACACGTTTCGTGTTTGGAACGAAAAAAAAAATTTTTTTTTTTTCATTTAGAAGAATTTTTTCTATCTTTATCCTTCACAAAATATAAATATAAATGAATATAAATAAACTTTTTGTGTTAAATCTGTGTTGTTATTTTTAACATTACTTGCGTTCATAAAAATATTTACAGCAACAGTAAAATAAACATAAAAGTAGGTTTGTCTATTTTACGAGGACCGGCTAAATAATCCTAAAAGCAGGGTTGTCTGTTTGACCGGAACCGGCTAAGTAGCCTCATCCAAATAAAAAATAGAGAAACATCTTTGTTGACTTAGTGGATACAGCTGTTATTGCATGAAGATTTTTCAATTGATTCCTTTAATGGGTTTAGTTTTACTGAAATATTATCTGCAGTGTTTTACCAAGCGTAAAAATCAAATTTAGAAAAGTGTTTTTTTTTTTTTTTCTTTTAATTTTAGTGAAATCATTTGTAAATAAAGGAGAATGAAGGGTCATTTAAAAAACAAAAACAAAAAAACTACCCCTCCCCCTTTTTTATTATCAATCACTAAGTTAGTTTAACACAAAGCCAGACATTTGAGGCACTTAATGAGACTTGAACTCACGAGCAACGGTCTTTCTGGACTTGAGTGAGCACACAAAGTACTTAGTATTTGTCCAGGAAAGCACACTGATGAAATCAGAGGTAAAGTACTATATATATATATATATATATATATATATATATATATATACACACACACACATAATGAAAAACAATAGTGTATATCTTCATCTATACCTTATACTGTTGGATTTGATTCCATTTTTTTATATACTTTTATATATATATATATATATATATAGTATTATTTAGATCTTTTTGACTGTTGTCCTCATTTTTGTTATATACACATTTCAGCCGATCTGCCTTTCTCACACACACACACACATATATATGTAATAGGAAAACATGAAGTATTCCAAAAAGATGAATTTATTCTTGATGATGAAGTTGACGATATAACATTTCGTTTTTTTAACAAACCTTCATCAGGATTTGAGGTGGATGTAATGTTGTGTAGCAAGAGTGGATGACTTCTAAAAATGGGCAAATGGTTGGTTGTGCATGAAGACATAAATAATTTCTGTCGGTATGTTTGTTTAAACAACAACCTTTTTATAGAAAAAAATTGTAGAGATCAGGTAACACCTAAGTTTAGTAAAATCCACGCCCTTTTCTTGTACATTTTTTTTTTTTTTCATTTTTCTCTCTCTACTCTAACCCCTAAAAAAGATCTCTGGATATTCTGATATTTTGTCCACTTTTTAAAAAAATTTAATTTAATTTTTTTTTTGGAAGGGATATCTATAGGTTGCAGGTGAGTTACCTGCACCTTGCTGGAGAACAGTAAGAAGGAAACAATTTCCAATACCTTGTTGGAGGCTTCGGGGTAGAGGTGAGCTTAAAAAAGAAAATAGCCGACTGTTGCATAGGGGCCAAGGTTGAGTTGTAGTAGTAGTCGTTAGTTCAGGGTAACAACATACGAAAGTCATATAGTCAAAAAGGGGTTGTTTATTTCTTTCTAGGCTCGTGGGTTCTTTTTCAGAGAAGGAGAGAGTAAGGTCAAGCTGTTCTATCGTAAATCATTTTCGGTGCTACTATGCGAAACACATCACAGGGGGAACCCCAGTCTGCCCCTTACGAAGGCCCAGCTGAAAAATACCGATTTTTCTCTTCTTCTGTTTGTCATCCTGGGGGTGGGAAGGTCACATTCACTTCCGCTCCTCCACAGAAAACCTGGAACTTCCGTTTTTATTTTTAAATCTAGTTCTGGGGTCATTGGTTGGTCAATGGCTGGCACCCGAATGTGTGTTTACACTTCCAAACTTTAACCTCTTTTTGGTCTTATTTCTTCTTCTCTTTCTCCAGAAATCCGATTACCGTTTTCTTTTCAATCCCCAAATTCTCTGTAGACCATAATAATTACACTACACCGACTTGTAGATCTATTTTTGGAGTTTATCATTCATAAAA
Source organism: Doryteuthis pealeii (assembly GCA_023376005.1). Taxonomy (NCBI): domain Eukaryota; kingdom Metazoa; phylum Mollusca; class Cephalopoda; order Myopsida; family Loliginidae; genus Doryteuthis; species Doryteuthis pealeii. Next base: position 85,517,665 of record CM042142.1, on the reverse strand, counting down.
TAAAATAAAACTTATTCTTTTGGATATTGAATGTAAGTATTACATTTCTGTATTTTTTGTACATTACTATAGACAACTCCTTAGCATGCTATTCTGGACAAGACCCCACTGAGTTCATACACTGACCCCACTGAGTTCATCTAGTAAGTTTAAATTAAATGATAAAAGTGCTTTAGTACTTTCCATAATCAAAAAATTTTTGCAGGGTTTTGATTAATTCAAGTTAGAACTCCTTTTAAAACAACTTCCATTTTATTTTAAACAATTTTTATTATTTTGATTTTTCAGGCTGTTGTCTTCATCTTTATTTATGTGGTATGTGAAAAAAACGAACGCCCCCCCCCACCACAAAAACAAAACCTTTCGGCCACTGTATCCTCTGGCTTTCTTCAGTTGTTCCCTGTCTATGCGAGCATAGCCATGGCCCAACCTGGAAAATCATTTTAAATATCACAAAGATGAGTACAACAGTCCCAAAAATCAAAATAATACACACCAAGCCTCATCTCAAAAATTCAGACAGATGATTTTGAATAAAAAAAAAAAAAAAAAAAAAAAAAAATCATGATAAAATCCCTTTAATTTTTTTCCCCATGTAATCCAATACCTTACTTTTTGGTCCTTTTTATTCTTAGCTTTCATAACTTACCTGTTAATTTAGAAAAAAGTCACTTTCTCGGGTTTGTAACAGATTTAATTATTAAACTAGACTATCTCTAAATCTGTTGGGGATTCCCCATTCTAACAGCTGTCCATGATGATATTGATGCTTCTATTTGGGAAGGAGTGAATGATTATAAGTTAATCTTGATAGTTTGGATTAAAGAATAAAGACTCCACAAAACTATTATTCAGTTGCAAATTGGACTTGAAACTACTTTATTCCTTAAAAAGAGTGTGGTGTAATGGTTAACAAGCTAGACTGGCAGGCCATTACTAGTGAGTTTGAGTCTCGCTGGGTGTCTCACTAGGTCGGACTTTGGTGTGAGGAGGAGGAGATTTCAAAGTAGTTTTGACTAACGACTTTGGTTTGAATTCAGTTTTCCTTTTCCTAGACTGGTTTTCATACCAAAGTTAAAGAGCCCAGTCTGCCCTACTATTTACACATAGCTGGAGAGAGAATAGCTGGATTTGTACCTTTCCTAAGGATATTAACGATATGTGAAATGCAAACAGCCTTGCCATGTCCATTTCCTAAGATGGTAAACATTACACCAGGCGCCTCCATACATTCGACCTTGTGCCACTACTAAGCAAAGCTTATTACTCTTCTCTAAGAAGAGACCTGCTTAAAAACAATGAGAATTTTGATAGAATTTTTTATGTTACAATGCCAACATAATTTCTATAAGCTGTCATTTCATATACAAATACATGGTGGTACGAAAGTCTTGTCACCCTAAATATTTTAACTGCTCGAGCAGGATGTGACACATGGACAATTTCTTAAGCAGAGTTTTAGCAGGTTTGAATTCAGTTTTCCTTCTCCTATATGGTTACCTAAGCCCAGACCGCCCTACTATTTACCATAGCTGAAGGGAGAATAGTTGTATTCGTACTTTTCCCAAGAGTACTAGTGCGATATGAAATGCAAACAACCTTATCCAGGATTTGAACTTGTGTCGCCGAGTCCATTTCCTTCGATGATAATTATTACACCAGGCGCCTTTTATATTATATAGACGTTATGTAATTATTTTACCTTTAAGAAAATCTTTAAAGATTAAATTATTTTCTAGAATTTCGGGTTGTATTATGTAATATTTTACCTCTAAAAATATGTAGGGGGTGAAATAACTTTTATGAAACGCTTTTTATTTATTTATTTTAAAGAAGAAATGAAAAAACGAAAGACAATATTTAAGATTCATTTTCTTTCTAGTAATCTTGAACTTTAGTTTTTAGAAAACGAAAACTTAGCGACTGCCGATTTTAGTTTTGAAATGTCACCAATAACGAAACGAAACTTAACACGAAAAATATTTTGCTGATCGGAATTTAATTTCCTTTTTTTTTCTTTTCTTTTCTTCAATCCAAAGAACCGAATCAATTCTACTCTCTTCCTATTTGTTTTTTTTTTTGTTTTTTTAATTATTTATTTTTGAGCTCTTTTGAAATTTTTGTGTTTTTCCTAGAGCACGGCACTTCCTCCTTTTTTTTTTTTTTTTTAAATTTTTTTTTATTATATTGGAATGTCATTGTCGATAATTCTCTCCCCCTCCCTATTCCTTTTATAGATGCCGAGTTAAAAAATGCTTCCCTTAAAAAAACAAAACAAAAAACAAAAAAAACTGTTACACAGCTGATGTATAATAATGTGTTTTCGTCTCAATCATCCTTTTACTTGCTTCCCCTCTTAAAAAAATAAAGAAGAAATGCCGGTTTAATTCATTTTCCCCGGTTATCTCTTGGAAAACCGGCAACATGATACGTACAAAAATGATACGAAGGAGAAAGTGTCATTATGCTTCAAGTCGTTTAGATGCTACTGTGTAAATAGTTTCTTCTGCCGATCACATCGTCGTTATCTAACCGGCTCACCTGTGTGCAGTTTCTTTGTTTCTCATGTGTGTGTGTGTGTATTGTCGGGTTGATTTTTTTCCCCTTTTTATTCTCGTGTGTGTGTGTGTGTGTGTGTGTGAAAACAAACAAAAACTAAAATAAGTCTATTGTGTGTAGTTGGTGTTGGTGTTTATTTTTTATTCGTTTTAAAAAGTGACTTTTTCAACCTTGTTCCTCAAAACAAGGAACATTTTCTTGTTCATACCTTACCAGTAAAACATTTAGGAATTTGATTAATTCAGTAATTTTGAAATAATTAAAACATCTCTAGCAATGGGCATTCAGTGTTTGTTCCAAGGACGATTTATGTTTCCATTAAAAAAACAATTTTGTAGTATCTGAAGCCTTTTAGGCTAAAAAGGTATTTCTCTAATATTTGTGTGTGTGTGTGTTTGATATATTTATAAGGAAAGAGTGCTCAATATCATTGATAGAGCATTTTAAAATTTAAAAGCTCTCTATTTAGCATTTGTTTTAAGGACGATTTATGTTATCAAATACCATTACCATTAAAAACAAACAATTTTGTTGTCTGATGAAGCCACTTAGGCTAAAAAGGATTTTGTCTAATATTGTTGTCTTTGATGTTTTTATTGCCCTGTGTCTGGGGATTGTAGTGTAGGCTTCCTCGCTGCCATAACCCCAGTGAATGTAGGAAAGGGTTGCTCTTTTGTACATGGTATTCATATACGTTAGAACTACTGTTCTGTGTAATTTTGGTTATTATTCCTTACCTTATACTTTCCCATGCTTCCAAAAGTTTCCCAACATCCATCACATATCTATAAAGTAGCATACATGACCTCTCTAACAACATTGTGTGTGTGTGTGTGTATATAATATATATATATATGTCATCCACAGACACTGTGTTTCGACATATATCTCCTTAGTGTGGTTAGACTTAGCAGGTTACTTCCAGCCAGGATTGAAACCCGACTGATTTTCCATAAATTGGAGTTCTTAACAATACAAGCGCAAAGGAGAAATTAACTGATAAATACATACATAGGTATATATGTCAAGGTTGTCAGAGCTCACATCCATTTTATAGAAGAGCCTTGCTATTTAAGTGTGTATAAAATTGGTCTTATGGCATATGAAATCTTGTTTGGTTATTTAATGCCAAATTTTTTATATGGCTTTGTCATTATGGCTTAATTTGGTTTATTTGTTTAATGACATATTGACCCTTTGACTAAATGTATACCTTTTGTTGATTATACTATAGTAAAAGTTTGTTCCTATGTACTGATTTTTTTTTTTTTAAAACCTAAAATCAAGGATTTAGAAGCAACTTCTCTGTTTTGGTATTTTGAGTGTACTTTCTCTTACCGTTGTTTTTTGTTAAAAAAGAAAATTTTTTTTTTTAGTAATTTTTAAATGACTTTTTCAATCTTGTTCCTCAAAAATGAAATTCTCTCTCTACCATAGCAGTAAAACATATTTGTGAATTTGAAATAAAGTTGGTAGAGTGGCCTATTGTCAGTATCAGCTGGACTAGCGCTAGACCAGGGAGATTGTTTGTTTCTGAAGTGGAGCATCACATCTACATTAACTGCACAGATACAAACTGTGCTACTCATGTGCTGAGTTGGCGAGTCCCGTCATCGAACCTGATGTTCTACCGACTGAGCTAATTCAGTAATTATTTGGATATTTAAATATGTATTTACATAAGCAAGATGTGACGCAAGGACAATTTTTAAGTGGAGTTTAACAGGTTTGAATTCAGTGTTCCTTCTAAACCAAGGTTAGATCTCGGTCTGCTTTCAAGTTACCCATAGCTGGAAGTAGAATAGTTGAATGCATACCTTTTCCCAAGAGTATTAGCACTAAGTGAAATGCAGACGTCCTCATCCAGGATTTGAATTCTGTTTGTTTTGTTCACCATTGAAGTTCACTGCAAATGTAGACCCCCCCTCCCTGCCCTGTCGGCTGGGGCGTTAGAATGCACCAACTGCACCTCTGCAGAGATAAGATTCCCCCAATGGAGCCACCTGTTGGCCGTGGGTGGCAACCTGTGATGCTTAAGGATAGAACACAGGTGGTTGAGCAGTCCATGACATGCAATATTCCGCTTTGGTCCTTACTTGGGTTAGACAGGCGATCGGAGAGGCCCCCTCCGATCAATCGGCTGGTCATGTCAAGCCCTAGCACCTATAGGATTGCCCCAGCCCTATTACCCTTGTGGCAAACCCCAACCCTTTTTATCATATGGGTGCTAGAAGGTGGTAGCTGAGGGTGTTCATGTCCTGAGAATGATGTTAAATTCTATCTGATGGTGAGGTTCCAGTTTTGGAGGTTTGGGGAATGTGGAGCACTCTTCATCACCATTGCTCCCTGGTCCACTCTGACCCAGAGTGGTAGTACCTGTTAGGGTCCCATCTATGGGTTAAATAGAAAAATGAGTTATAAACACAATTGATTATCCATTAAGAATGAATTTATTTCAAAACTTTGTTGGCATTAAATGACCCACTGAGGTTGATATGCTGTAAAACACACCAAACCAAACCCCCCACTCCAAAATGAACATTTAGTTGTGAATTGGACTGGAGAATGCTTTATTCTTTAAGTTCATTATCATGGCATGTAGATGGCTTCAATTCCCTTGATTTTCTCTTGTTGTTCATCCCTATTGGCCATTGCTCTTCATAAGTCCTCTAGATGGTATCCAGTGTCTGCACAGAGCTGATGAAAATGTTTTTGCTGGTCTGGTCAGCCAACACTGGTGTGTCCATATGTAGGAAAACATTGCTTATAAGTTTGTCCTTGCTTCTTTAGCAGAGCTCATTGTATGATTTATCATAATTCTTAAATTTGAAATGATCAACCCAAATGTCTATGAAATGAGCAATTTAGCCCACTGTGAGGGTCTGTTTGTTTTTTATTAAGTCATTTAAAATTCTTTAAATGGCTTAGAATACCTGTACATATTTACCAACCCCTTAACATGAGTAGGATGCAGCAAAAAGTAAATTTCTTAAGCAGAGTTTAACAGGTTTAAATTCAGTTTTTCTTCTAGACTAGTTGCCTAACCAAGGTTAAAGAGCCTAGTCTGCCCTATTATTTACCTGTAGATAGAGAGAATAGTTGGATGTGGTACTGTGGAGTTGGAACAAAAAACATTTGACTCCGACTCCTATTTTTGGCACCTCCGACTCCAACTCCTCTTTATATAATTAAGTAATTATAGCCTATAAATAAGTATAAAAGCATGATTTAAAAAAAAAAATCTATTCATAAGGAGTGTGCACTGTATAACTTTATGGACTAAAAAAAAAGACATATAAAGTGTAAATTCAACTGGATTTAGTACTTTTACCAACTCCAGTGACCTCTTAATTGGTTTTAACTATAAATTCCACAGCCTTGGTTGGATGCATACCTTTCCCAAGGGCCAGAATTTCACCAGGAGTCCATTTGACCTCTAAATGGCTCTATGCTGGAAATAATTTGTTAGTTATTAGACTTTTGACACACATGTGTAAATGTGAAGAAAAAAAAAAGAGGCATATGATTATAGATAAAACCCATTTAAAAGCCAGACTTTGAAGGATCTCATGGCGGCAGTATCAGGTGACATGGCTAGATAACTAAATGAAATGAATATACAGTTTGACTTTTGATTTTTGTTTTTAACAATGGAATTATAAATGTCATGTACCTGATATTTATACTGGAAATCAACTTTGGCAAGAAAATAGCAATTTAAAGAAAATTTTGATTATGGATATTTTCCAAATAACCAAGGTAGAACTGAATGAAATCACTTTAAAGAAAGATGGCTTGTAGGTCTTTATTTTAGAATATATATATATATATAGAGAGAGAGAGATGCTGATAGGTATGTGTCCTACATCCCTGATGCATAAAAATCTAAAAGAACGCAGTAAAATCGTATCCTTGTGTCCCAGTGTTTTTCTTTTTTCTTCCTCACCATTTCAAGCTGATCTGTATGATAAAGTGGGGAGCTGACGGTAGGTGTAGTGCTCCACCGCAGCAAAACAATCTCTCTGGTCTAGTGCTACTGAAAAGAAGATAAACTCCCTCTCTGTTCAGCTGATAGCAACAATAGGCTACTCTACTGACTCTGTCACCTTGAAACTGGTTATAAAATGTAAAATTTTACTGAATTAGTCATAAAGATATATTACTAAACCTTTCGGTTGAAAAAAAAAAATTGGAACATTTCTGGAAACCTTAGGGATATTTTATCTCAAATTAGCTTATACCTGAGCTAGAAAGCCATTTTAAAGATTACACCACAATTTTAATGATACATTTGCATGCACAAATGTTACCATTAATTTTTTTTGATAAAACTGTAAACTTCAAAATGCTCCAATACTTTTCAACAAAAAATTATAGAAACAACATTTTAAAATGTGCTTGGCCGAAAGTTTGAGATTAAAAATTTACACGTCTTGTTGCTCTAACAATCATCAAAAATAGCCAATGTCTGGCACAAGGCCCATTATGATCGGGATTTAGAAGTGTATTAATTTGTATCTGTTAAATAAGGTTTGTTCTTTATTTTTCATTTTATATTTTAAGCATTTATTTAACCTTTGTCCTGCATTTGATGGTGAAGCTCCAGCTCTGGAGAGTGTGTCCCTCCTTCATTGTCATTATTGCCAGGTCTACTCTGATGTGGAGTGGTAGTATGTGTTAGGGTCCTATCTACAGGTCCTAAAGATTATTCATATCTTTTTTTTTTTTTAACCAAATGAGTCACAGAAGGAGGAGGGAGCTCTCAAAGTAGTTTTTGATTGAGGAGAGAGCCCCTTTGATTTGAATTCAGTTTTCCTTCTCCTAGACCAGTTGCCATATCAATGTTAAAGAGTCCAGTCTGCCCTACTATAGCCTAAGGGAGAATTGTTGGATTCTTACCTTTCCCAATGGTATTAGTGCTATGTGAAATTCAAACAGCTTCATCCAGGATTTGAACTTGTCTTGCCAAATCCATTTCTTACCATACACCTACACAAATTTGACAGGACTTTGTGCCAAAAAAAAAAGGACTCTTAAGAAACAACTAAACAAAAATGTAAATTAGCATGTCCAATGAGCATGGGTCCATAAATTTCCCATAAAATAACCCTGATGGGTTGACATGCTGTTAAAATCAATTAATCATTATATTTAGTCTGTATTCAGAAATCTAAACCACTTTTGATTCCAAGCTTTCTGGATAAATGGTTGAGTACCTGTAATATGGATTTGAGGCCATTATTCCGCTGGATTGGCCACAGAGCTGATATCAAAGTCGATAGGAAATTGTCTGAATATGTTATTCATGATTCCTGACTCAGATTACCAGATATGAAATATTATAGGTATAGAATGTGTAATAAAAGTAACCTTTCTATTTAATATATCATCATCAGATAGTCACGCTGTTAACACGGATTCCCATGAATTTCCCTCGCCAAATGTTCCTTTTGGCCAGTGCTCCTGGTTGGTCCTCCACATGGCATCCAGAATCCGCACAGAGCTGAATAATGTAGGTTTTTGCTGGTCAATGGTGTGCCCATGTTTAGGTCATGGTGTGTCCACATGTAGGTGTCCGCAGAAGAACATCACTAATGAGTTTGTCCTTCCTTCTCCAACACTGTCTAGCATATCTTATTTGCCTCACTCAGATGGTTTGTGTAATAGAAGGCAGGTAACTATACAGCTGTTTTTCTTGTGGGGTGCTGCTTCCAGGATTTGTTTAAAGGCAGCACACAATATCTTAGTGTAGCTCCCATTTAGTTTATTCTCCAAGAGCTTTGTTAGGGTCCATGTAGTGCTGCCATACAGTAGCACTGATATGGCTTGGAAGAATTCTTGTTTTACCTTGTATGAAAATCTGATCTCACTGATAAGATAAGGCTTATATATATAAAGTAAGTAAAGTCATTGGGGTGGCCTATAGTCAGTAACAGCCAATCAGCGAGGGAGTCTATCCCCTTTTCACTAACACTAGATCAAGGAGATGGTTTTTGTGTCTGAGGTGGAGTGCCACACCTACCATCAGCTCCTTACTTTACCACACAGATCTTGTGCTACTCATACGCTTATAAACATTGTGGTTTCTATCTGAACACTCTACCGATTGCGGTAACCCAGATATATATATATAATATATATATATATATATATATACACACACACAAAAATGTACAATTTTCAGTGATAACATTTCAATATATAAAGTATACTACTGCTTTTAGTGGTTAAAAGATGATTACATTCTAGGTAAGGGTTTCTCAAAGGAGTCTGTATAAAATCCTACTGTGGTGAATGGATTGAGTAAATAATTTTAAAAATCATGCTTACACTTTAATATGTTTATAATAAGGAAAAGTACAAAATTTAGTTTTTGATTTTTACTGATTAAATGATATAATCCAATTATCAAAAATCAATTTGATTTGTGAAACTCATTTCTTCATAAGTAAATACAAAAAGAAATAAACTATTCATGGAATAAATGAATAATATTCATTTGAATTAATACGCAAAATATTTAACTTACAAATAAGTACACATGTTAAATTCTTAGCTATTTTTAGGAGTAAAAAAAGAAAATTCATTAAATGAATACATTTTTTATCTATTTAACTCAACAAGCAATTTAGAATAGAATTTAAATTGTCAATTGTACAAAAGATTTTAGAAAAATGTTTCAAAACACTCATGAGTTTAGGGTGACATTTAAAAAATATTTTAAATGTAAACAAAAAAAAAACAATTCCTAGAAATAACAAATGTTGTAATACAGAGAATCTTAGCAAATCTTTTTATTTTAAGGAATTTGCTAAATTATTTTCTTCTTACTCTTTGCTTTCTCTCTCACTCCTTGGTGTTCCTAAAATCCTTTTAGTCCAGTTGTGGACCAGGTACTTCTGTGTGTGTGTGTGTGTGTGTGTGTGTGTGTAATTAATTGTTGAGGAATAAAAATGGATAAAACATAAACAATTTCATTCAATTAATATTTTGCCTCAGTGTATTAATGAGGCTTCATTGGGATTTTATTTTGTGACAGAAACTGATATATATATTTATATATATATATATATATATACCAGGTTAGCTCAGTCGGTAGAGCGTTCGGCAAGAAACCACAAGGTTCCTAGTTCGATACCGGTCCTCGCCAACTCAGCGTATGAGTAGCACAGTGATCTGTGCGGTAAAGTAAGGAGTTAATGGTAGGTGTGGCGCTCCACCTTAGACGCCAAAACAATCTCCTTGGTCTAGCGCTATTGAAAAGGGGATAGACTCCCTCGCTGACTGGCTGATACCGACTTTAGGCCACCCCGACGACTTTACTTGTATGTGTGTGTGTGTATATATATATATATATATATATATATATATACACACACACATTGAAAAGGGGGAGGTGGGGGAAAAGAGGGGAGAGCAGATGTGTCATAAGGTAGAGGCAGGGGAGGTGGAAGTATCACCAATGATATGGTGGATCACAAGTTCAAAGCGGTGTGGTCAAGGTAATTGAAGGACTTAAAGTGAGGGGAAGGCGCCATGCACCAACTATGTCTGTTGGGCCAAGATGTGATGCGAGTTTGGAATTTTTTTCATTAATTGAATGAAGTTGTTTGTGTTTTATCTGCTTTTATTCCTCAACTTTTAATTAGATTTTGTTGGATTTTACCCAATCTGTTATTTCCTTTTATATTTATTTATATGTGTATAATTTCTATATACCTATATGTAATTCAAATTCTATAAATAAGATGACTTGATTGTTTACTTAATGGCCACTAAAGATGGCCTTTAAGTAATTGAATTATTACAGAATCATTTTCCATTCAGAAATTTGATCGTTTCCTAATTTCCTGGGGCTTGTGAAGAATTACCTTCCCTATAAGTTTTAATTATGTATTCTTATGTTGTATTGCACGTTTCCTGGAATGTGACCAGCATTGACATAAGATTTGCATGACAGGAGCATCATGAATATCTCCTCCAACTTGTTGTTAACCTTTCCTCGTGCTTAGTGATGTGCATAGAAATAGATTTGAATAAGAATTCCCAGAATCTTCCGCAGACCACTTTTCCCCACAAGTGCAGTGTTCTATTTTTATCTCCAATGCAAATCTATTCTGTAACATGCATCTAAAATAGGTTTTAGTATTATTATTACTAGCCAAAATATGTGCCCACTGGGTGCAAGTATTTAAGTCTTAATGTAATGGAATAATTACATTGAAATAGAAAGACTAATGAAACTAAATAAGAATGCATATAAAAAGATTACATTTATTTTAATTGATTTGTGTATGAAACTATGAAAAATGTAAATATAAATGGGATTTCCTATCCTCCAGGCATAACATAACCCCAGATGGCTTGAAATGCCATTAAAATCAATCTAATAAAAATAACTATAGTAATATCAAACTAGAGCTGGTTTTTCTATTTGATACATGCCACAAATATATGCAGCCTAAATTTTATATATATATATATATGAAGTTAAGTAAACAAACAAATGTGTTTATTTTTTATATGGCTTTAAGCCGACAATTTTTGGAGGATATGTGCTTAATTGAAGTCATACCTAATTTTGAAAATTAATTAGTGCCATTTGAACATATATGCCCGCCTAAATTCATTAATTATTAACTAATTAATTTTCAAAATTAAGCACATATCCTCCAAAAATTATATATATATATATATATATATATATATATATATACACACACACACACACACTAGCAACCCAGTCCTTTGTGCAGTGTATAAATTTTTTTTTTCGTTTTTGAAAGATATTGCCTAAGGGCATAGGAATTGGTTTTGTTTTATGATAGACGACAATGTTTTTTAACACTGCACTCAATTTTACATAATTCTACAAAGTTTATTAAAATTGAATGAATATTTTAATTTTAGTGTAAAAAAAAAAAAAAAAAAAAAAAAATCAATTTTATTGACATCCAAAAGTATGTACAAAGGTGTTTTTGCCACGCTCTTTCTTAAAAGAAAATATGTCAACAGACTTTGAAATCTTATATTTTTTTTAATGATAGACATAAGAAATAGTTTTCCTGTCAAACTTGTCTGTGTCCATTTCCTACAATGATAACCACTGTACCACACGCCTCTACTTTGCATCTTATATGTCTCAGTATTGAACATTGTCACAAATTTTAATGAAACTTCATTGGCTTAGACACACATAAGAAATGATTATTTTCCTTGATGATTGTTGTCAAAGTTCCCTTAGTTATAGTGAACTATAAGAAAATTCTCAGAAATGCAGAAAAAAAACAAAACTTATTTTCTTTTTCTTAATTTGATATCTTAATTTGTGATTAAGGGGAGTTTCCATTGGCTAGTTGCTAAAGTTCTGGACTGTGACATCTTGTAAACGAGTTTAAACTCTACGGTCAATCTATTAGATTCACTTTCGGCCTAATAAGCTTTAGAAAGGTATGAACCCCTGTATCCTCCCAACTATGGGTTTAATAGTACCTCTACTGTTCTTTTAAAAGGATAGCTTTGGCATTTAATAACCCACAAAGACTGATATGTCATTAAACAAAGAAACCAAGCCTAATTTGTGATTAGTCCTTTGCTAATGGCAGTTGTCTGAGGAAAATAATCACTTTCTACGTGTGTTTAAGCCCTTGAGTTTTCATTAAAATTTGTGGCAATAATTAAAAAAAAATGCTTTTTTAAAAATTTTTTTTTTTTTTCACACTTTTTCATTTTATTCATTTATTTTACTGGGCCTCACCGGGTACCCTGCTAGTTAATATTGATTTTAAAAATGAGATTCCCGCTTGTGAATTCTGCCTACTTTAAGAAAATAATTGCAAGTAGTACCACTTGAGGCAGAATTTATTCCACTTCAGCCATTGAGATTGTTTAATATTTGTATTTGTTTATTTAAAATAAATAAGAATAAATAAAAAATTCTTGCTGCTATATTAATCTACCCTAGAAAAGTTAGTTCTTCAGACATCTTGACAATGACAAAATTGATTAGAATATGTTGTAATAATAATCATTCATGTTAACCTGATCTATTTGACATGTCTAAACTTGTTTCACTGTTGTCCGAGAAGGCACTTCACTGTCATTTTGTTAAAAAAAAAAAACAACAAAAAAGCTTTGGACATTTATTTTGAATGTAGTTTTATTTCTATTCATTTATTTATTTTTCCTTGTTTGGGACAATATTTGATATCATATTCTTAGACCCCCCCACCCTTTTTTTTCTTATAAAAGACAGTGTTAAAAGGTGGCGGCTGAGGGTCTTAGTGTCCTGGGTATGATGTTAAACTGCATCTAGTGGTGAAGTTCCAATTTGGAACTCTGTGGAATGTGGTGTACCTCTTTATTACCATTATTTCTAGGTCCACCCTGACCTGGAGTGATAGTACCTGTTTTAGGAGCCCATCATGGCTTACATCAATATTTGATGACTTTGGAAAAAATTGAATGAATCAAACAAAATGTCTTCGGCATAAAATAACTCAACAAGGGTTGACATATCTGAGATTTGTTTAAAAAAAAAAAAGAAGCTTTGAACACTTATTATGAATGAAGTATATATATATATATATATATATATATATAATATATATATATATATATAATTCTTATTTATTTTTTCATTTTATTTTGATGCAGTATTTGATATCTGGTTCTTGAATTTTTTTTCTTTTTTATAAGACATATCATTTATACTCACACACCTAATATGTTATTGTCAAGGTGGGTGGGTATTGCAGTTGACCCACTATTAGGTTGCATTATAATCTGGCTAGTTACACAACCTATTCTAACATAAAACTTATCAAATATTCACCTTTGTTTCAAGACTTTGCTTACAAATATTAGATCTAGAACACTTTGCCATAGACTGTAATAAGGGTTGCGTTTCTTAGTACTATAATTGTAGATTAGCCTGGTTAAAGCATAACAGTCAAGTGAATAATAAAAAATTCATTATTATCTACTCAACAGTTACAAACAGTACAGAAGACTTTGGAAAAAAATGTTAATCATTTAGGCATAAGCATAGTTCTTTAGGTTAAATCAAACTTAATGGACCTAAATTCCACCATTGTATGTCACCCTGTCAAAAGATTTAAAAAATACCAAAAATCAGGGAATTAACTGAATTTAATGAAATTTTCAGTGTTGATAATGAATAAAACATATAATGCACCAGTTCTATTTAAAAACTTTCACATTTTTCCTGGTCAGTTAATTTTGAACCACATATTTTTTGAGGCGTAACATAGATTCTCAAAGATCCGTGGTTCAAAGTTAACTTTCGGCAGAGTGACATACGATGGTGGAATTTAGGTCTGTTAAGTTTGCTTTAACCAATTTAACTTCTTCAGGACTGACTCTTAAAAATTCTTCACTGTCATCATTTTCAAACTTTCTTTCTTATTTGTTACTTAGTTGATATGTTATCATTATCCTATTATTTCATTCACTGATCGTTACAACTTAATATATAAATATTAAAGTATTGCTGTTTTACATTTATATTGAATGGATAGGTTGCACCTGTGATTTTGGAAGTTTAGGTTTAAAAAAAGTGCAACCCATTCACGTATATACAGTCGTCGGGACGGCCTAATGTCGGTATCAGCCATGCAGCGAGGTAGTCTATCCCCTTTTCATTAGCGCTAGACCAAGGAGATTATTTTAGTGTCTGAGGTGGAGCAATACACCTACCATCAGCTCTTTACTGCACAAATCCCTGTGCTACTCATACGCTGAATTGGCGAGGACGGGTATCGAACTAGGAACCTTGTGGTTTCTAGCCGAACGCTCTACCGACTGAGCTAACCCGGCCTTTTAATTGAAAAATAATGAGTGCAGGCTACATTATTATTGTGTTCAATACTTACTAGCCAGAACGAAAGCTCCGAGAAAAAATGTAAAACAAAATTTATCTTTCCATGTTATATTAATGGATGAATGGTGTAAGATGCACAAAAACAAATTTAACCAACATATTTATTTTCAAAACGTTATCAAAGAATGCAACATTAGTAGAAAGGTTTAGTGAGATTTGTGAAACTGAAGTTTGCCTTTCAAGATATTGTCAAATTTGGTTTGGAATTACTACATCCAATCAAGAGAATTTCTTTCAAATGTTTATCAGTCAATTTTGTTTGATGGGTTGATTCCATAGTCAAGTCCATGAAGATTTAGTAAGCTTAACATATTTAAATGGTATCAGAACGTTTTGTGTTCCGTATGTCTTAACCAACAAATTTAAGTACTGTCAGCAGGCCTGATAAAATGCCTTCACGGGCCGTAGTTTGATGACCCCTGTTTTAGATGAAGCTTGATATGTTTTTGATTTTTCTGACTGTTGTCCTCATCTTTAATGTGATATATAAAAACACGATGTTTTGGCTGTTGTACAACCCTGAAGAAGGCTGAAACTTTTTATAAATCATGATAGCCTGAAAAAATCGAATAATATAGAACTTATTTGTAAGTTAATCCATTCTGATTGTCCGAATGCATTTCTGGGCTTCTCCACTTTTCTAGAGGAGTGGGGAAACCATTTGCTTGGATTCCTCTTTTCTTAATATGGTTAAGTCCCGCTAAAAGCACCACTTCGCACTAGATCACCAAAGTTAAGCAATGATGAGCCTGTTCAAAACTTAATTCAAACTACCACTTAAGCAATAGCAGGTACTGTAAAATTCCTTGTTTATTAAAAATAACTTTATTTGGCATTAAATGACTTAAAAAGGGTTGATATGTTGTAAAACAAACAACCAACTAATCCCCTTTTCTTATGGGAGGGAGAGAGCCTGGAGATGCATTTGATTGGAGGTTTTGCTGGCTCTACACATTATAAAAATGCTTCAAGGTTGGCTATTTACTTAGGTTAGACGGGCGGGCGGAAAGACCCACTCCAATCAATTGGCTTGTCCCATCAAGCCCTAGCACCTATATGATTGCCCCAACCTATTGCCCTTATGGTAAGCCCCAACCCTTTTTATCATATGGGTGCTAGAAGGTGGTAGCTGAGCGTGTTCATGTCCTGGGAATGACGTTAGACTCTATCTGATGGTGAGGTTCCAGTTTTGGAGGTTTGGGGAATGTGGAGCACCCCTTCATCACCATTGCTGCCTGGTCCACTCTGACCCGGAGTGGTAGTACCTGTTAGGGTCCCATCTATGGGTTAAATAGAAAAACATGAGTTATAAACAAAATTGAGTATCCATTAAGAATGAATTTATTTCAAAACTTTGTCAGCATTAAATGACCCACTGAGGTTGATATGCCATAAACCAAACCAAACCAAACCAAACCACAAAGTAAAACATTGATGGTGGGTAGGCTTGTGGTGTAATGGCTAACGTGCTGGACTGTGACATCATTGTGAGTTTGAATACCAGTTGTGCTATTATGTTCACTTTCTAATACCCTTGGGAAAGGTATGAATCCCCTATCTCCCCAGCTATGAGTTAAATAATAATACTACTACTATTTTTATACAAGGATGGCTTTGGCATTAAATAACTCCTGAAGGTTGATATACCATTAAACAAAGAAACCAAACCTTAAAATGCTGCTCTTAGAGAATCAAGCAGTTTCCTGTACACTTTGCAACTGAATGATCATTTTGTGGGAGATGGGGGTGGTCATCATTTAAAAAATCCAAACTCTCAAGCTATGGGTTAAATAGTACCACTACTGTTCTTTTAAAGATGGCTTTGGAATTAAATAACCCATGAAGGTTGATATGCCATAAAAGAAACCGAAACCAACTCTATTTGCTATGACAATTACAGTTATATGACAAGTGATTTATGGCAGTAACTGTGCTAGTTATATTGATAAAATAATAAAATAGTAATTCAGATTTTCAGCATGAATACCCCTGCTAGGGGAGGGGATATAGGGCAGAAGATATCCATTGATCTTTCCGTATGATAAAAGATGACCACAGAGAATGAGTAGGTCAATGAAATACCTCCCAAGATTCTCAACTTGGCATTGTTCCTGGTTCTTGAAACAAGAAGTATGACTTGTTCATCTCACAGTAATTTAAAACTAGCGTGCCTGCCATAAGCTTATCTTTTATTAAGCTTACAGCCTTTTTGCTAACCCAAGCTTGGAAAAAATAACATGCTATGATTAAAAAGTAACTTTTGTGTGTGCCCCTTTGTATATACATATCATAGCATATGTAGAGGTGTATGGTGTAATGGTTACCGTCAGAGGAAATGTACATGCTTATGCTGTAAGCTTATTTTTTATTAAGCTTACAGCTTTTTGCTAATCCAGGCTTGGAAGAATGCATGCTGCAAAACGAGTTTGCATTTTGCATAGTGCATATATCCTTGGGAAAGGTATGCATCCAACTATTCTCCAGCTATGGGTAAATAGTAGGGCAGGCTAGGCTGTTTTAACGTATATATATATATATATATATAATTTGGCATTAAATAATCCATAAGGGTTTATATGCCATTAAATAAGCCAACCTTTGTTGCCGTTACTCTCAGGAGTGGTTCCCTCTGTGTCAAATACAACTGTTTTAAAATTATTAGTATTACATGGGAATACTTGAAATTTTATATATATATATATATATATATATATATATATATATATATATATATATATATATTCCTATCTAATACTAAAAATCTGTACACAATTGTGTACAGATTGTTAGTATTAGATAGAAATACTTTAAACCATTCAATTATGTGGAAATAAATGATTATCAGTAAACAGAAAGTTATTTCCAATTATGTAATTGCTTGAAAAAATTACTGTCATTAAATAACCCAACAAAGGTTGACATGTCTTAAAACCAATCATCCGCAGTTCATGACTTGCAATATTCCACTTTGGCCCTATCTTGTCAAGCCCTAGCACCTATATGATTTTCCCAACCCTATTGCCCTTATGGCAAGCCCCAACCCCTTTTTATCATATGGGTGCTAGAAGGCAGTGACTGAGGGTCTACATGTCCTGGGAATGACGTTAAACTCTATCTGATGGTGAGGTTCCTGTTTTGGAGGTTTGAGGAATGTGGAGCACCCTTCATCACCATTGCTCCCTGGTCCACTCTGACCCGGAGTGGTATTACCTGTTAGGGTCCCATCTATGGGTTAAATAGAAAAATATATTTATAAAAAATTGTATTATCCATTAAGAATTGATTTATTTCAAAACTTTATCGGCATTAAATGACCCACTGAGGTTGATATGCCGTAAAACAAAACCAACCAAAACAAAACCAATCATCCATACTTTATAAGGGCTAGTTTAACTCGGTCGATAGTGGATCTGTCTAGGAACCACAAGGTTTTCTGTTCCATACCAGCCCTTGCCAACTCGGTGCTTGGATCTGTGCGGTAAAGTTAGGAGCTGATTGTAGAAATGGTGCTTCACCCAGGGTGCAAGGAACAATCACCGTGGTCTTGCCCTAGTGAAAAGGAGATAGTTTTCCTTGCTGTCCAGTTGATACTGCTGTACCCATTTTGTTGTATGGTCAAAATTTAGTTTCTTGCACAATTCCCAGTGGATCAACTTTCCAACCCAGTTGTGTCTAGTTTTGTATTTTTGTTATGTTAGTTTGCTGCAGTTAGAAATGAATAAAAAATGTCAGCTTTAAATAACCCATAATTAGTTGATATGCCATTAGATAAACCGAACCATCCTTTTTTTATTTACTCTATCCTCTTCCCTACCACTGAAGCCAAGCCAGCAAGTCTTATTAAAATTAAAGAGCTGTACACAAGATAATTTACAAATATTTTATGTATTTTTAAATTAAGTTTTGTCAATCTATATATTAATACGCTTGTTGTTTAATCTTTCGATCATTATCATCTTGTTGATAAATGAGACTATCAAAATTTCCATAATGTAAAAACCTGATTATCTGGTGTCGCTTATCTGCCGAATTCTTATTGTCTATGAGTGTCACCTCAGCTAAATAGTGAACCATCTATTATAAAGAAAGGGAACAAAAAGGAATGCTACTGACAAAATATAACTAGAAAGAAAGAGGGGGTGAGCGTGCGCAAGTGATAATGCTTATCTGTTTCAATCGAGCATAATGAAAGATGAAAAGAAAGAAAAAACAAGTTAAATTAAGATTATTATGCTTTTCAGTCGGTAGTGCGTTCGGCTAGAAACCACAAGGTTCCTAGTTTGATACTGGTCCTCGCCAACTCAGCGTATGAGTAGCACAGGGATCTGTGCGGTAAAGGAGCTGATGGAAGGTGTGGCGCTCCACCTCATGCTAAAAACAATCTCCTTGGTCTAGCGCTATTGAAAAGGGATAGACTCCCTCGCTGACTGGCTGATACCGACTTTAGGCCGCCCCGATGACTTTTTTACTTTACATATCAAACTATTTTACAATAGCTCTTAAACATATCAAATGTTGTAATAATTAAATTAACCATACTGTGGTATATCCCCAGGTCCTGCTAGTTATTAATTTACACATTTTGGACTGCCCCCCAAAAAAAAAAAAAAAAAAAAAAACAACAACAAAAAAAAAAACAAACAAAAAAAAAACTAGCTACCTAGTAACTAAATTTATTAGCTTGGAAAAGACTTTTGCTTTTAAACTTAGTTTTATGATTGACTTAAAAAATTGTCTTTTCATTTATCTTAAGATAGGCTTAATTGCATCTTTTCAGAAATATCTATTTTTTGCATCGGCTTTTAAAAAAGCCCCCCCCCCTCACAGTTCAGTGATTGCTTAAGGTCAATCGTCTAGTACTGCACCAATTTGGGTGTAGTGTTGCTGGCTCCATTGACTCGTTTGCTGCATTGGTCTGTATTTAAATCAAACTATTGACCTCCAGGGGTGACTATAACAAATGCTCCTCGGTGAAGTACCAGAGATGTCCGCATGTAAGTCAATCTCGGAAATTAGTCTGGGCTAGCCCAGTGAGATGATTAAAACTTAATGTCTGAGAAAATATCCAATAAGGGCATTGGTTTGATTGACCAAAAACCCTGAAGGTGGTTGTGGTACAAAGGAAAGTTAAATACTGGGAGGGATAACTGTGACCCCACCTCCTACTACTTCTGCTCCACCTTGTATAGATTTTTATTGAGATCAACTCTTAATGTGTTTAAAAGGGGACAGGGAAATTAATTAGACATTGTTGTTTTTCCATTATTTGGGCTGTTGTATTGGATATTTTTCTTACATGATTTTGACTGGCATTTCCTGACCTTATGTCAAAGGGGGTATCCTGTGTGTGACACTGAAATGCAATGAGTGGTGGGGTTCCAATTCTGGAGTAGGGAATCACCCCTTCATTGCTATTGCTATTGCTCCCACATCCGGTATTGTAGTATCTGTTAGTTAAAATAGATATATTTGGCCCACAGATAGGACACTATTTTTTTTATTACACCACAATGGGATGGCCTAGGTATTTACCCAACCCATTCACTACAGGTAGGATGTGACACATGGATCTGCAAGACTAGCTTGCTAACCCTTACACCACAATGGGAAGCCCATAGTATTTACCCAACCAGTTTGCCACTAGGTAGGATGTGACACAAGGTTACAAGTATTGGACATCCAGCAAGGATCAAACTTGCTTTGCAGTAGTAATGGATCTAGTGAGACTAGTTTGTTACACCTTGCACTACAATGGGATGGTCATTTAAAAAAATAATTTTTTTATTTTTTTAAAATGACCATCCCATTGTAGTGCAAGGGGTAACAAACTAGTCTCACTAGATCCATTACTACTGCAAAGCAAGTTTGATCCTTGCTGGATGTCCAATACTTGTAACCTTGTGTCACATCCTACCTAGTGGCAAACTGGTTGGGTAAATACTATGGCTTCCCATTGTGGTGTAAGGGTTAGCAAGCTAGTCTTGCAGATCCATGTGTCACATCCTACCTGTAGTGAATGGGTTGGGTAAATACCTAGGCCATCCCATTGTGGTGTAATAAAAAAAATAGTGTCCTATCTGTGGGCCAAATATATCTATTTTAACTAACAGATACTACAATACCGGATGTGGGAGCAATAGCAATAGCAATGAAGGGGTGATTCCCTACTCCAGAATTGGAACCCCACACTCATTGCATTTCAGTGTCACACCAGGATACCCCCTTTGACATAAGGTCAGGAAATGCCAGTCAAAATCATGTAAGAAAAATATCCAATACAACAGCCCAAATAATGGAAAAACAACAATGTCTAATTAATTTCCCTGTCCCTTTTAAACACATTAAGAGTTGATCTCAAAAAAATCTATACAAGGTGGAGCAGAAGTAGTAGGAGGTGGGGTCACAGTTATCCCTCCCAGTATTTAACTTTCCTTTGTACCACAACCACCTTCAGGGTTTTTGGTCAATCAAACCAATGCCCTTATTGGATATTTTCTCAGACATTAAGTTTTAATCATCTCACTGGGCTAGCCCAGACTAATTTCCGAGATTGACTTACATGCGGACATCTCTGGTACTTCACCGAGGAGCATTTGTTATAGTCACCCCTGGAGGTCAATAGTTTGATTTAAATACAGACCAATGCAGCAAACGAGTCAATGGAGCCAGCAACACTACACCCAAATTGGTGCAGTACTAGACGATTGACCTTAAGCAATCACTGAACTGTGAGGGGGGGGGCTTTTTTAAAAGCCGATGCAAAAAATAGATATTTCTGAAAAGATGCAATTAAGCCTATCTTAAAAATGAAAAGACAATTTTTTAAGTCAATCATAAAACTAAGTTTAAAAGCAAAAGTTTTTCCAAGCTAATAATTTAGTTACTAGGTAGCTAGTTTTTTTGTTTGTTTGTTTTTTTTTTTTTGTTGTTGTTTTTTTTTTTTTTTTTTTTTTTTGGGGGGGCAGTCCAAAATGTGTAAATTAATAACTAGCAGGACCTGGGGATATACCACAGTATGGTTAATTTAATTATTACAACATTTGATATGTTTAAGAGCTATTGTAAAATAGTTTGATATGTAAAGTAAAAAAAGTCATCGGGGCGGCCTAAAGTCGGTATCAGCCAGTCAGCGAGGGAGTCTATCCCCTTTTCAATAGCGCTAGACCAAGGAGATTGTTTTTAGCATGAGGTGGAGCGCCACACCTTCCATCAGCTCCTTTACCGCACAGATCCCTGTGCTACTCATACGCTGAGTTGGCGAGGACCAGTATCAAACTAGGAACCTTGTGGTTTCTAGCCGAACGCACTACCGACTGAAAAGCATAATAATCTTAATTTAACTTGTTTTTTTCTTTCTTTTCATCTTTTCATTATGCTCGATTGAAACAGATAAGCATTATCACTTGCGCACGCTCACCCCCTCTTTCTTTCTAGTTATATTTTGTCAGTAGCATTCCTTTTTGTTCCCTTTCTTTATAATAGATGGTTCACTATTTAGCTGAGGTGACACTCATAGACAATAAGAATTCGGCAGATAAGCGACACCAGATAATCAGGTTTTTACATTATGGAAATTTTGATAGTCTCATTTATCAACAAGATGATAATGATCGAAAGATTAAACAACAAGCGTATTAATATATAGATTGACAAAACTTAATTTAAAAATACATAAAATATTTGTAAATTATCTTGTGTACAGCTCTTTAATTTTAATAAGACTTGCTGGCTTGGCTTCAGTGGTAGGGAAGAGGATAGAGTAAATAAAAAAAGGATGGTTCGGTTTATCTAATGGCATATCAACTAATTATGGGTTATTTAAAGCTGACATTTTTTATTCATTTCTAACTGCAGCAAACTAACATAACAAAATACAAACTATACACAACTGGGTTGGAAAGTTGATCCACTGGGAATTGTGCAAGAAACTAAATTTTGACCATACAACAAAATGGGTACAGCAGTATCAACTGGACAGCAAGGAAAACTATCTCCTTTTCACTAGGGCAAGACCAGGGTGATTGTTCCTTGCACCCTGGGTGAAGCACCATTTCTACAATCAGCTCCTAACTTTACCGCACAGATCCAAGCACCGAGTTGGCAAGGGCTGGTATGGAACAGAAAATCTTGTGGTTCCTAGACAGATCCACTATCGACCGAGTTAAACTAGCCCTTATAAAGTATGGATGATTGGTTTTGTTTTGGTTTGGTTGGTTTTGTTTTACGGCATATCAACCTCAGTGGGTCATTTAATGCCGATAAAGTTTTGAAATAAATCAATTCTTAATGGATAATACAATTTTTTATAAATATATTTTTCTATTTAACCCATAGATGGGACCCTAACAGGTAATACCACTCCGGGTCAGAGTGGACCAGGGAGCAATGGTGATGAAGGGTGCTCCACATTCCTCAAACCTCCAAAACAGGAACCTCACCATCAGATAGAGTTTAACGTCATTCCCAGGACATGTAGACCCTCAGTCACTGCCTTCTAGCACCCATATGATAAAAAGGGGTTGGGGCTTGCCATAAGGGCAATAGGGTTGGGAAAATCATATAGGTGCTAGGGCTTGACAAGATAGGGCCAAAGTGGAATATTGCAAGTCATGAACTGCGGATGATTGGTTTTAAGACATGTCAACCTTTGTTGGGTTATTTAATGACAGTAATTTTTTTCAAGCAATTACATAATTGGAAATAACTTTCTGTTTACTGATAATCATTTATTTCCACATAATTGAATGGTTTAAAGTATTTCTATCTAATACTAACAATCTGTACACAATTGTGTACAGATTTTTAGTATTAGATAGGAATATATATATATATATATATATATATATATATATATATATATATATTATATATATATATAAATTTCAAGTATTCCCATGTAATACTAATAATTTTAAAACAGTTGTATTTGACACAGAGGGAACCACTCCTGAGAGTAACGGCAACAAAGGTTGGCTTATTTAATGGCATATAAACCCTTATGGATTATTTAATGCCAAATTATATATATATATATATAACGTTAAACAGCCTAGCCTGCCCTACTATTTACCCATAGCTGGAGAATAGTTGGATGCATACCTTTCCCAAGGATATATGCACTATGCAAAATGCAAACTCGTTTTGCAGCATGCATTCTTCCAAGCCTGGATTAGCAAAAAGCTGTAAGCTTAATAAAAAATAAGCTTACAGCATAAGCATGTACATTTCCTCTGACGGTAACCATTTACACCATACACCTCTACATATGCTATGATATGTATATACAAAGGGCACACACAAAAGTTACTTTTTAATCATAGCATGTTATTTTTTCCAAGCTTGGGTTAGCAAAAAGGCTGTAAGCTTAATAAAAGATAAGCTTATGGCAGGCACGCTAGTTTTAAATTACTGTGAGATGAACAAGTCATACTTCTTGTTTCAAGAACCAGGAACAATGCCAAGTTGAGAATCTTGGGAGGTATTTCATTGACCTACTCATTCTCTGTGGTCATCTTTTATCATACGGAAAGATCAATGGATATCTTCTGCCCTATATCCCCTCCCCTAGCAGGGGTATTCATGCTGAAAATCTGAATTACTATTTTATTATTTTATCAATATAACTAGCACAGTTACTGCCATAAATCACTTGTCATATAACTGTAATTGTCATAGCAAATAGAGTTGGTTTCGGTTTCTTTTATGGCATATCAACCTTCATGGGTTATTTAATTCCAAAGCCATCTTTGTAAAAGAACAGTAGTGGTACTATTTAACCCATAGCTTGAGAGTTTGGATTTTTTTAAATGATGACCACCCCCATCTCCCACAAAATGATCATTCAGTTGCAAAGTGTACAGGAAACTGCTTGATTCTCTAAGAGCAGCATTTTAAGGTTTGGTTTCTTTGTTTAATGGTATATCAACCTTCAGGAGTTATTTAATGCCAAAGCCATCCTTGTATAAAAATAGTAGTAGTATTATTATTTAACTCATAGCTGGGGAGATAGGGGATTCATACCTTTCCCAAGGGTATTAGAAAGTGAACATAATAGCACAACTGGTATTCAAACTCACAATGATGTCACAGTCCAGCACGTTAGCCATTACACCACAAGCCTACCACCATCAATGTTTTACTTTGTGGTTTGGTTTGGTTTGGTTTGGTTTATGGCATATCAACCTCAGTGGGTCATTTAATGCTGACAAAGTTTTGAAATAAATTCATTCTTAATGGATACTCAATTTTGTTTATAACTCATGTTTTTCTATTTAACCCATAGATGGGACCCTAACAGGTACTACCACTCCGGGTCAGAGTGGACCAGGCAGCAATGGTGATGAAGGGGTGCTCCACATTCCCCAAACCTCCAAAACTGGAACCTCACCATCAGATAGAGTCTAACGTCATTCCCAGGACATGAACACGCTCAGCTACCACCTTCTAGCACCCATATGATAAAAAGGGTTGGGGCTTACCATAAGGGCAATAGGGTTGGGGCAATCATATAGGAGCTAGGGCTTGAAGGGACCAGCCGATTGATTGGAGTGGGTCTTTCCGCCCGCCCGTCTAACCTAAGTAAATAGCCAACCTTGAAGCATTTTTATAATGTGTAGAGCCAGCAAAACCTCCAATCAAATGCATCTCCAGGCTCTCTCCCTCCCATAAGAAAAGGGGATTAGTTGGTTGTTTTGTTTTACAACATATCAACCCTTTTTAAGTCATTTAATGCCAAATAAAGTTATTTTTAATAAACAAGGAATTTTACAGTACCTGCTATTGCTTAAGTGGTAGTTTTGAATTAAGTTTTGAACAGGCTCATCATTGCTTAACTTTGGTGATCTAGTGCGAAGTGGTGCTTTTAGCGGGACTTAACCATATTAAGAAAAGAGGAATCCAAGCAAATGGTTTCCCCACTCCTCTAGAAAGTGGAGAAGCCCAGAAATGCATTCGGACAATCAGAATGGATTAACTTACAAATAAGTTCTATATTATTCGATTTTTTCAGGCTATCATGATTTATAAAAAGTTTCAGCCTTCTTCAGGGTTGTACAACAGCCAAAACATCGTGTTTTTATATATCACATTAAAGATGAGGACAACAGTCAGAAAAATCAAAAAACATATCAAGCTTCATCTAAAACAGGGGTCATCAAACTACGGCCCGTGAAGGCATTTTATCAGGCCTGCTGACAGTACTTAAATTTGTTGGTTAAGACATACAGAACACAAGACGTTCTGATATCATTTAGATATGTTAAGCTTACTAAATCCTCATGAACTTGACTACGGAATCAACCCATCAAACAAAATTGACTGATAAACATTTGAAAGAAATTCTCTTGATTGGATGTAGTAATTCCAAACCAAACTTTGACAATATCTTGAAAGGCAAACTTCAGTTTCACAAATCTCACTAAACCTTTCTACTAATGTTGCATTCTTTGATAATGTTTTGAAAATAAATATGTTGGTTAAATTTGTTTTTGTGCATCTTACACCATTCATCCATTAATATAACATGGAAAGATAAATTTTGTTTTACATTTTTTTCTCGGAGCTTTCGTTCTGGCTAGTAAGTATTGAACACAATAATAATGTAGCCTGCACTCATTATTTTTTCAATTAAAAGGCCGGGTTAGCTCAGTCGGTAGAGCGTTCGGCTAGAAACCACAAGGTTCCTAGTTCGATACCCGTCCTCGCCAATTCAGCGTATGAGTAGCACAGGGATTTGTGCAGTAAAGAGCTGATGGTAGGTGTATTGCTCCACCTCAGACACTAAAATAATCTCCTTGGTCTAGCGCTAATGAAAAGGGGATAGACTACCTCGCTGCATGGCTGATACCGACATTAGGCCACCCCGACGACTGTATATATGTGAATGGGTTGCACTTTTTTTTAAACCAAAACTACCACCAAAATCACAGGTGCAACCTATCCATTCACTATAAATGTAAAACAGCAATACTTTAATATTTATATATTAAGTTGTAACGATCAGTGAATGAAATGACATGAATAATGATGATGACAACATATCAACTAAGTAACAAATAAGAAAGAAAGTTTGAAAATGATGACAGTGAAGAATTTTTAAGAGTCAGTCCTGAAGAAGTTAAATTGGTTAAAGCAAACTTAACAGACCTAAATTCCACCATCGTATGTCACTCTGCCGAAAGTTAACTTTGAACCACGGATCTTTGAGAATCTATGTTACGCCTCAAAAGATATGTGGTTCAAAATTAACTGACCAGGAAAAATGTGAAAGTTTTTTAAATAGAACTGGTGCATTATATGTTTTATTCATTATCAACACTGAAAATTTCATTAAATTCAGTTAATTCCCTGATTTTTGGTATTTTTTAAATCTTTTGACAGGGTGACATACAATGGTGGAATTTAGGTCCATTAAGTTTGATTTAACCTAAAGAACTATGCTTATGCCTAAATGATTAACATTTTTTTCCAAAGTCTTCTGTACTGTTTGTAACTGTTGAGTAGATAATAATGAATTTTTTTATATTCACTTGACTGTTATGCTTTAACCAGGCTAATCTACAATTATAGTACTAAGAACGCAACCCTTATTACAGTCTATGGCAAAGTGTTCTAGATCTAATATTTGTAAGCAAAGTCTTGAAACAAAGGTGAATATTTGATAAGTTTTATGTTAGAATAGGTTGTGTAACTAGCCAGATTATAATGCAACCTAATAGTGGGTCAACTGCAATACCCACCCACCTTGACAATAACATATTAGGTGTGTGAGTATAAATGATATGTCTTATAAAAAAGAAAAAAAATATTCAAGAACCAGATATCAAATACTGCATCAAAATAAAAATGAAAAATAAATAAGAAATTATATATTATATATTATATTATTATATAATATATATATATATATATATATATAAACTTCATTCATAATAAGTGTTCAAAGCTTCTTTTTTTTTTTAAACAAATCTCAGATATGTCAACCCTTGTTGAGTTAATTTTATGCCGAAGACATTTTGTTTGATTCATTCAATTTTTTCCAAAGTCATCAATATTGATGTAAGCCATGAGGGCTCCTAAAACAGGTACTATCCTCCCAGGTCAGGGTGGACCTAGGAAATAATGGTAATAAAGAGGTACACCACATTCCACAGAGTTCCAAATTGGAACTTCACCAACTAGATTGCACGTTA